>CAKNEU010000010.1:234468-798555 GCA_930272665.1 Mariannaea elegans | reverse complement strand
TCATCAACGCGCCAGAGCCGGATCGTCTCATCGTCGGAGGCTGAGGCCACAAGGGTCGAGTCGTGCGAGAAGGCTACCGATGTTACCGAGCTCGTGTGGCCCTTGAGCTCTTGAATGCATGTGCCATCATCAACGCGCCAGAGCCGGATCGTCCTATCGTCGGAGGCTGAGGCCACAAGGGTCGAGTCGTGCGAGAAGGCTACCGATGTTACCGAGCTCGTGTGGCCTTCTAGGATCTGTTGACATTGGTCCCAGTTGTCTTCTGGTTCTGGCACATGAGATATCCACTTTGGAATCTGATGATCTTGGAAAAAGGCGTTTCGTACAGCACTATTCTTTGGCGTAAAGGCAAGTACTGAGGAGTAGATCTGAAGAGGTACAGAGTCTACTGTTGATATATTACTGAGGACGAATCGCTGTGCATCTTGGAGAAAATCTACTAGCATTCCACTCCCTTCTAACTAAAATCTTATTAGTACACCTAGTCCTCTATTTTTTAATATCTACTTACCTTTTGTACTGCTTGTAGGTCCTTAATAATAGTAAGGCTTTCTGAAGCCCTTCCAATTAGGCTTAATACTTCTAGCCAGTGGAGAAAATGTTGTAATAGAAATTTATAGACTGGTCCATTATCATTAATGTATATATCGGCTTGTTGTATATGATAAACCCAGAAACGACAAGCATATTGTACCTCTGGAAGGATGCATGAATCTATTTGTTGAGGGTTGATAGATGTGCGGTCTGTTCCTGGCTGTACAAGTTTGCATATATCTGTTTCCAAGGAGTTATTCATAACATCAAGGCAGTATATTACCAACTTACTATGAACCTGTTTCTCATCTACCCAGAACCCATGCTCGCTACGCTTCCTAGGGTCCACTAGGAAGTCACGGAAGGAGAGATGTAGCATCCTGACAGGCGATTGGTTTGATGGGGGGATGCTTAAGACTGAATGAAGCAGGTCCAGTTGGTCATCGATCATCTCTTTCCGTATGTTAAGAAGTCGTCCGAGGGCAGAGGTGGAGAGGGGGCTCGATAGAATCACAATAGGACCAACAATATCTCGAAATTGCTGCAGAGCTAAGTCTTTCTCTTCTCCCGACAATCCCTTGATAAGTTCATGGAGAACTGGTAGGTAAGTGGCATCTAACTTTGACTTTTGGCTTCTGGTTTGTAGTTGTAGCACGTCCTGAAGCTTTGAGCTAAGGTTCCGACCTCTTCGATCGGCAAGAAAGCGACAAACAGTTGCAGCAAAAATGAAGAGAGGAGTAGCCATTTTCACAAGAATTTGAACATTTTCTTCTCCGGGCCAATCAAGTGGTAATTGTCGATCCACCGACACAAATGAGTTATACTCAACCTTGATTTTCGCAAGCTCATGCTCCAAGAAGGCAGAGATATCATGCTCAATAATACTAGATGGAATTTCATGAAGGACAAGGTCTTGATATATACCCTTCACATCGGTGAAGCCTAGGCGAATTGGCAGCTCTGGTCTGCTTGTGATAAGAATTCTTAGTTTAGGAAACTGCAGGTCCTTACTGCGAGAGAAGAGACGGATTATGAGTTTGACATCCTCATCCCGCTCACACTCGTCAAGGGCATCAACAACCAGCACAAATGTAGCCAATTTCCGGGCACTTGGAAGAATATTTCCCAGTGGCAGCAAGATAAGTTTCTCAAACTGATCTCGTGCTGTCTTTCCGTGAATATTAGGGTTTTCGTCGATAGCAGCCCTGATGTGTGGTCCGAGAATACGCTGTCTTTCAGCTAGCTGGGCGGCAATGGTCGTGAAAAATTTTGATATGCTCCCTCGGTCTGTCTCTCCCCTTTTGAAGAAGAAGCTCCCGCCGAGGTGGCCTGACGAGACAAAAGACTGAGCAATAGTGCGGGATATGGTAGATTTACCCGTTCCAGCCATGCCATTGAGCCAGAAAATAGGCTTGGCGCCTGGATCCTCGGCCCATTTATGGATTTGTCGGAGGAGGTCGACTCGGGTATGTTGCAGGCAGGTTGGGTTGTGTTCCTCGGCATGGGAGTCGTGGTTAGCCCCTTCGGCGACCGGAAGTCGGGAAAGAACCATTCTTTGGTCTATATCGAGAATCATCCTCCTGAAACCAAACCTGTTAGCTCTATGTCATAATTAGAAGTGTACTAGAACTGACGTTTGGTTGATTTGTAGAGCTGAAGCGATGTCATTGGTGCATTGATTAAGAGCGTTGGTAATTTCGTTAGCCTCCTTGCTTTGAAATGGCCATTTCAAAGCATTTAGAATTGCCTTGCTCACTGAATTAGGCTTCTGCCCTGAGCTGAGCAGTCGCTCTAACTGTCGAAGCTGGAGTTCGCTTTGAATTGTCGCAAGAGATAGCGCCTGAGAGCTTTTAAGCCTCACACCTTGTGGGCCATCGAGTAGAGCACGAGCTTCCCGGGATATCGAATTTAGGCGTGTTACTTCTTTTGCCAGTCGCACTTTGTCTTGTTTGGCGTGTTTGACGTCCCAGGCATAGTGCACAATATGCCCTATCACATTGTTGGACAACTCAACGACTGCGATGATGTTGGCAGCAACGCTGAGTCCGTTCATCGTGACCAGATAACAAACCCACGAGCTTCTGATAAGGTGAGTGATGAGTAGGAAGAAGCCTTAAATCGTGCCCGACAGTTGAACGTAGATGAGGGGTTGGCAGGGCTGTGTCGCGGCTGTGTGTGTGATTTCCATTGTGATTGGATTAGGATGCATATACCACCAAGCATGGCATTGTGAGCTGCTTAATATTCACGCACAATATTTCAAGACATCAAAACAGTGGTTAGAGGGAGCTTAAATTGCATATTTCAAGTTTTTACGGCTATTATCTATGCTGTCACTAGAACGGGATGGTCCTCGGATAGAGGAAGTAGCGACGGATGTGTAGGGGACAGCTTTCTTCTAGGTAATAAGCGGAGGAACAATTCCCTAGTCAAGTGAGCCAACCAGTTCAGTTAACCACTCAAATGTGGACATGTGTCCTACCACGAGCTGGACGGAGCGTAGTGACATGTATCTTACCAGAGAAATCAGCGGACGGAAAGTATTCTGTTCTCACTGACAATCAAATCTGATGGAAAAAGGAGGTATTTACACATTCTACATAGACACGACCTACAGGACTTAGGTAGCGCGTTAAAACTTAAATTTCGGGGGTAATTAGCAGTTTATGCCTCTGTCAGCCATGTCAGCCTGAGCCAAAAATGGATGGTTAGAATTGTTAGTATCGCATTACAAGAATACTTCGTGCGCTAAAGACTTTCGCACCGTACACAGCCACATTATCCGTAATCTGGTCCGTGCGGGAAAACATTTAACATTCAACCGGCGGACACCCTCCGTGGTTGCCACAGTATTATATGCCAGTTGCAGCTTAATAGGGTCGGCGTGCTTACGACATATCCCCTGATATTACATTGTAATTGGTGAACGTAATGCTTGCTGTATCGTACAGTACAGTATTATACTGTACTGGAGTAATACAATTGCCAAGGAGTAGTTGTTAATGAGTCAATTCTGTACGCGTGGGCTTGATTTATTAGGGACTTTGGTGCTACTAGTAATGCTAGCCCTGGCATGGCTAAAGAGACTCGTTTGTGAGATACGCCGTTTCCGATCAGGTCGTTGTGTTCAGCAAGGCTTCGCTGATGACGATAATCCTGTGAACCAAGCATCAAAAATACGGCCGCGCGACCTTGACATCAGGACATGTGTTCGCTCAACGTTTCAGATAGTAGCCGCCCGCTCGTAAGAGCTAAATCAAAAGAAAAGAAGAGATATAAAGCGGAATTTAGCAATCCCCTTGGATGATTCATATTTTTTCCGATGATGTTGAGCTCAGGTCGACTTAATTAAGGTAGGAGTGCATTCAACACTTAGCTGACTAACATGAGCAAATAACCTTCTTAGCTCATGATTGGTCACAGTTGACTCCCACTTTCCTGTCCAGTCACAAGCTCCAGCGCCCCCTGTCCATGGCTCTTTTTGGGCACAGTGGATCCCCTTTATACGTGAGAAAAAAAGTCCCAGACTTGAAGGTCGAAGAAGCTGTTAATTGTGTCTCATCTGAGTTGCCTTGCCGTAAAAAAAAAAAAGGGAGAATTCTACCTCGCCGAACTTGTCACTCGTTCTACCACCCTAGAAAAAGGACCGTATATCTATCTAATCCTTCCCAACCTTAGATATCTTAAGCACCTTGTTAGGGCAAAAGCTCTTGAGAAAGATTGAATTGCATCTTAATAAGATAGAACATCGGCTCTGAATTCGAATCCAAGAAGTACGATTTTCTCCGAATAAGCTATCAAGATTTTCTCTGCCGAGAAGCATGTAAAACCACTTAGTAACAGCAACGAGGCCCATAGTAAGTCCGTATATCACCATAGTGAGCCGATGGCACGGCCCGACTGCAACGTGAGACACGACATGAACGTTTGATTGTTTCAAAATAACATGCTCTTATGCAGGTGCATAGATGAATTCCATTGGGGTATTTGAAATGTGTATACAGAGCAAAGTAGATTCCGAGATGGATTGAATAGTTAAGATGAAGGTGAAATAGAAGATTTGTTTGTTTGAATGATATGTACCCCTAATGTGTAAATGCTCCTCCAAACCACGTAACCTTTTTTTGTCTATATCCAAGCCGCTTTTATTCAACCCCCCCCCCCCCCCCAAAAAAAAAAACAAAGAAGAAAGAATCGTAAGAATCATGATAAGGGAGTAGCAGTCCTTCCCAAACTCCTTGCTTCGAATGTCAACAGAAACCCAAAAATAAAAGGTCGTAGACCAGTTTCCGTATCCATCCCCCCTTCCCTAAAAGCATCTCCTCACGAAGCAATGCGCCATATTTATGAACTCCTCCACTATTATGGCCCATTATGTATTATGTATTATTGTAAAGTCAATTACTCCCAGACTCCTTTTAGGGCGATTTTGTTTATTAATTTGCCGCAACAGTCCGTCGTCGAAGGTCGTCGTATCCAGGAAGAATGCTGTTTCCTTGGAATCGCGCCGATGGGACCTGCATCAGGCGCGGCATGAGATAAAGTTCGGCAGCCTCCTCTTCGGAGGCGGCGATGGCGCTCTCGAAGGAAGGCAGCCCATCGTCCTGAACGTGGTTATGGATGTTCTCAACAGTGATTTGCAGAGGTAGAGCGAGATTGATGTTGGTGTTGTTGGGCCCCACGGAGATGGTCAGGTTAATGAAGTAAGATCGGCCGCTGATGCAAGAGTTGAAAGAAGGTAAGAAAAACTTCTTGTTTCCGTGGGGAAGCTTGAAGGGTATGTTGAGCGCCGAAACTTGTCGGTAGGGGGATGGAGTCAACTTCTTATGGTGACGTCCAGAAGAAGTATCGGACTCGGATCCATCCTCTTCAGGCCAGGTGCTGCTAGAATAGCCAGAGTCGCGACGCTGAAGCATGCTCTCGAGCTCCCAAGTCAGAGGGTCAAGAGGAGCGAGAGTAATGCTGTTGGTAGTGGAATAGGTGAGGCATGGGTTGCTCTGGTGCTTGATGCGGGCTCCCATGTTGGGGAGGTTGCACAGTGGAGCGTTGCTGAAGAAGGTAGTCGCATGGAGCTTGGCAGTGACAGAGTTGATCTTAGGGGGAGCTACATCCGCAGATGAGGGGTCGAAAGCCAAGTTGATGCGCATCAAAGACTCGCTCATGTGAAGGCCATCGGCAGACATCATTACGGCGCTAGGCTGGAGAGCCTTGGCTGTGAGCTTTCCCTGTTTGGCAGAGAAGAGGTTCTTGCGGACGGTCTTGGTCTTGGAGAGTTGATACCTCTCGTCCCTGGCGGAAACCTCAAGAGGAGCATCCTCAGGAAGCGAGGGCAAGACCTTGATCATGTGAAACCCTTCCAGAGGGGTAGTTCGACCCTCTTCAGGTGTTTCGTGAAAGACACCAGCTCGGATGGCGTACTCAATGTTAGCCATCTCGGGAGACTGGTCGTCGTCCTCCCAGAAACCCATAGTAGGGGGAAGCCTCAAGTGAGCATCCCGGATGGAAGGGTTCTCAACACGGTGGGTGCAAGCGCTCAGGGTAAGCTGATGAGGAACCACAAAGTGGAAGGGGATAGTGTAGGTGTGGCCAGCCTGGAAAACGCGAGGATTGGGGAAATCCGTCTCACGAATAGGCATGCGCAGCTTCATGAAAGGTCGTGAAGCATACGTCGCATACTGGTTGACAAAGTCGACACGAGTATAAGCGGTGCCGGTGAAGAGAATCTCCAAGTCATTGAAGGGGACGTCGCGCGTTGAGTTGACAACGACGTGACCGGAGATGGTTGAGCCCGAGGTGTAAGCCTTGGAGCTCCAATGACTGTCAAGTTTGACCTCAATACCCGTCTTGCCGGTACGAGACTGTTTGGTCCGAGGACCATCGGTAGACAAAGAAGCCATTATTTCCTGAGAGATCTTGAGGATATTGGATGCGGTTGATGAGGTAGGCCTCGCCATCGTGATATATAAATATGAGCACAGGAGTCTCGTACGTTTAGTCTAAGTTGAGTTGCTAGAGCTATGAGCCTTGATGGCCGGGGAGGGGGCGTGTGTGTAGACAGAGATGGAGGCGAAAAAGAAAAAGTGGTGCAGCTTCGGGGCCAAAGTGGGCTCTCTTTTTTTTCTTCTTGGGGAGCGTGCGAGCTTGCTTCGCTGGAACTGGAGTAGCAGGCTGGGTCTGACTGTTCCTGAATCGGGGTCGGGAACTGGAAACCAGGCCAAAGATGGCAGTTCAAGACGAGAGAGTAATGGATACTGTTGACGGTCGTGGAGAAGTCGTGGAGAAGGTGAAAGGTGAGGGCATTGCTTCACATTTGTAAGTTGGCGTTGCGGTATAAGTGGCTGATAAATAGGTATGCTTGCTTTCTGTGCTTAGAAATAAGCCGCTGATCATCAGTGGTAGGACGGAATGCCATTTGCAGGGCGTAAAGCCAGAATTTGTTAGGGTGCCAGCCTAATGAATGGCATGCAGCGTTAATCACATCTGATCGCCTGGGTTGGTGGTGTCGACCACGCCTTTTGGCTGAATGCAGTTGCGCGTTCTAGCTAATTTGGATGGGAGGGTGGATGGACGATGTCGTGCGAAGCGGCAGCAATAACAATAGCACCAGCAACCATCCGGCATCCAACAGGTCAGAGCTACCTAGATCACCGATTACTCTCCCGGTACCTCATAGCCGTACCGGTACATCTCTCCAACGATGCGCCGTGACTACCATGCGGCCTGTGGGTGCTGTGAGTGCTGTGGGTGCTGTGCGTGTTCAGCCACCGGACCAGGATTAGACACATCGTGCATTAGCGTCGAATGTGGTTCTTCCTCACCCGGTGCCGAACGGGGGCCTTTTTTTCCAGGACCCTTCCATTTCATGCTCAAAGAAGGCTTGCAACTGAGAGTAAGCCCTGGGGCTCTCCTCAGGTGGGGGTCCCGAAACGCTAGCATCGATGCTTGGTGAACTCGGGAGGCTCTCTGGTATCCGTTCACTCATGCATCTATATTCAGCAAGTGTCCGCTGGGCCTAGGCAAACAAACTATTTGCCAGACTTAGTGCCATCTTTGCAATAGGCTACTCAAATGAGAGCAGAACCCCATGTTTAGGTATTGACAAAGATGCCAAAGAGGAGTCATAAGACTTTATTAGCGAACGCGGACCGCGATGTCCACACTTCCCCCTGGGAAGCCTTCGAAGTGTGTAGAATCTCGGGAGTGCCGCGTATACCCCATCGACAGACACGGCGTCAGCCCAGGTGTCAGAAGCTCCCCGAAATGGAGCCAACCAGATGCAGCCCATGTGCCAAAAGAGGCCAAAAAGGAATCGCTACTGTAAGGCACCCACATTCTTGCTCAACACAAGTTGCAGGGTTCGGGTCTGTCAGGCGACAACCGGGCCGTTTGCTGGTCTTTCAAACATGGCCTGGCAACCTGGGTGTAAGTCAAGATGTTCTTGATTATCCATATTTGTCCATACATGGAAGTCTTGACACTTGTTCCAACGTTTCGTCATGCATTTTCCAGGATCGAGATCTCGGGCATCACCCCTTGATTGTACACTATACGTAATGTGTGACCAGTAACTTACCTTGGCCGCCCACGACTTGCACGCCACAGAGCTTGTTGACGGAGCATGCTGGAGCCAAAACTGGAGAATCATGACTTCACGATTCTCCACGTACTTTGTGTATTCGTTAACGCATTGCCACAAACCCTCATTACTTGCAGTTTCTGGGAGTCCTCGCTCGTTAGGAGGGGGTTGGTGATGCGTATGGGCAAGAGTCAGAGACTCGGAAGCGGAAGCCGATGCACAGTACAGAGGTAGAAGGGATGAAAACGTGGACTCAGTGTGTCGGATCGCAGCTACGGAAATACGGACGGACTCCGTGCCTGATTGAGGAGGTACCTAATTTTAGAAGGAATTCGTCGAGTCTACGAGACGTACTTCCTTCTTACGTGCCTCACATGCCTTACACGGAGGACGCCACGTCCGGGCATCGGCATCGTGAAATGGGAAGGCACGGAGTGAGCGGTACGCGTCTGTCCGGACGAGCGCCGGCGGTCAGAACAGCAACAGAAGGCGCCACCAGAAAATTCTTTCAATTATCTAACTCAAATCAACCACGTTTCCAAAGCACACCACACCCTCCCTCCATTATTGTGCTATTCTGGTGCCTGGTTGCAAACCCGAATCACGCAACCTTACTCGTCTCAATTTCTATTACATGACAACTATGCGCCGGGCCGCGTCTGGTTGAGCCTGGCCAGATCTGGCCTTGTTGACCCTCCCACCATTTCACCACACCAACCCCAAACACGGGCGATGGCACGCCTTCATTCCCGTTCTTTTCCCTTTCGCATCGCCGAAGCTACGCTCGCGCGCTTCCGCAGCACAAACAACTAACTGACCAGGTGTGTTCATTGCCGGGGTGCCGTTGCGCTATCCGACCTGTCCGTGCTCGTGATGGTGCTCCCAAGGTGACCCGGCCATCAAGACTCCATCCTGGTGCACCATCGGCGCCTCCCAAAAATCCAAAGCGCCCGATTGAGAAAGTGAGAGCCCTTCCATTCTCGCTCTAGAAGCAACCCAGGATTCTCACCGCAGCGCTACAACGCGAGGCGACTATTACTTGATATTTTCCTACAAGGGATCGTTCCGGTACCAAAGAATACTAGAACCTGGATTATGGAGGATCTCATAAAACTTGTACGCATACCCTTTCAGGCCTATTAACGACAGGCGCTGCATTCTCACACCCCAATCCTCTTCATTTACCTTCAGCCTTTGACCACCCCCTTCTGTCATCAGTTACCATCTCGATGCCACGCCTCCGGTCTACCACCGGTCTCGCCACCGAGATGAGTGGTTGAAAAGCGAATAGTTCTTCTTGGTTTAGGATAGTGGCCCAACTTGTCATGTCAGCACTGGATGGTCCCATCGAGGATGGCAGGGCACTACAACAAACCCCCCCCCCCCCAGTAGTTGGTGCTTCCCACTTCTATGAAAAATTTAACCACCCTTCTCAGAAGGAAAATTTTGAGAAACAAGCGAGGTTCCTAAGCCAATTCTTTGGAGGCGGGGTGTCCCGCCTCCTCTGAGTCAAGACGGAATGAGAGGCAGTTCTAGAGATGATCAAGGTATCCGTCAACGAAGCTGTCCATAAAGCGAAGACATCTGGACTCGGCCGATGAGCTGATTGTGGGGATTGGAGAGCTCTCTGAGACGGAGTGGACCGCAATGTGAGGCATCTCTGGGACAATCCGCTTTCATGCATCTTACTAAAGAGCTTGACTTTGGAAGCACCCTGCCGGCTAGAGAGGCGGTCCTTTTCTAAGCTTATTACTTGCCCAAAACGATTATAGGTCTGTGTGCTGACTGGTTATGTTGGTTGGCCGACAGGGCATGGGTGCCATCAATGTTCCATGCATTTAGGGATGCTGATCTCAACAACGGCCACGGCGGCAGGCTTGGGAAACAACACCAAAACTTGAATCTCACGATGCTTCATGCAACCAACTCAACAGTAATGACCAACAAACTGTGATATCCTTCAACAGCCAACAGTCATTAGTTTGCCTCGCAGCCCCTTTCCTGTTATTCTTCTCCGAGGCAAATTTTCACACTCCCACACATGCCATCCTATTCTCCACCACTTGCCGCCTTTTCCCTCACTCCCTTGTTTCTGTCGGCTCAGTCTCACTCTCGCTCGCCGTCCATTTCCAAATGGCATCTCTCATCTCCCGTTTCCAGCCTCCTTCCTAGCCGATATCGCCAATAGTCCTCAATTATTCTCCTTTCCATTCGGCGCCAAACCCATCTCCGCTGGCTCACCCGACCAGAAAGAGTTTGCTAGAGCTTTGCGGCTACCCCACCCTCTCATTGATCAGGTCCCATGGCAGCTTACAAGGTCCCTCAGGTAGAGTGACTTTGCTATGTTTGGATACCAATTAGCGGCATGGGCCCACCCCGCCCATCGGGAGGTGTGGCTTCACTTACAAACATGGAGCTGTCAAGACATAATTACCTACCAAACCACATGCCCTCTCGCGCACACAACGGCGCTCGCACACTCACGACGGCCTCACAACGCATGACTTTAAGCACCTTACCCTCGACAGCCCGGCGGGCAGTGAGGCCACTTAGGTTGCGACATAACCCCTGTTTACCAGTTGTCTCTTCCCTCCGCCCTCCGCTCTTCGCCGTCCCCTCCCCCGCCTCGTTCTCTGTTCCTCTCGTCCTTCTGTTCATTCCCACCCCCTTTCTTGTTTCATTCATCAAACTCATACTTCCTCGGGGACTGGGACGGGGATTGCGTGCTGCGGGCCCAGTGCGGCGCCAGTCATAGTGAGTTAAACTATCCAACTTACAAAATTCCATGATTCATCCCGCCCTCGATCCTATCCCTGGCACTCTCCCGCGATCCACTCACACTTTGTTCCTACCTGTTTTCGCGTGAGTCCCCAGCTTCTTCCATTTCAGGGGTCCATCTGCATCTCGTAAGTCTCCGCCGCTTCTGATTGGATCTTTGTGAGTCAACGTGGTGGGTGTTATCAATCAGTAACCAGCACAAGGTGTGGCGTGACCTAAGCATTCATGCTTACGAAATCTCGATGCTGAATAATGAAGGTTCATTACGAATACAAAAATGAAGTACTGTAGTTGCACTGAGAAATTGGAGTGTGGGCATTTGGTAGCAAGCCCTATCTAATTTCAACCCGATTTCCAAAGCTCTTTAGAGGCTGTCCCTTTGAGTTCTCGTTGAACTTGATCACGCTGTCTATTTTCGAGTATGAGCTCCCCCGGCCTGATATTCATCATCATCCATCAACGGCTCATATTCGACAAGTCCAAAGGCTAGACCTCATTTTGATCATCTCTATTTCTAATTGTAAGTCATTGAAATGGCGTGAGCAAAATCATCAATTCAAAGGACTTGTTCCTTACTTAGCCTAATGGTACGCGGTCTGCGCCCGTATTCTTGATTTCCCATTTCCCATAAGCGTCACATTTCGCAGGTGATCAAACTTTGGTTAATCAGCACTGCGAGGATCATCTATCACCCACACTCATGTCGTCTGCATGACACCCACACCTCCCAGAGCCAGAGTCGCAGACACCAGCCTGGCCCTCGTACCCGGTTATCGAGGAATGAGGGGAAGTTTCCCCTCACAAGACTCCAATACATCCTAACCATATACGGCCGCAAGTACTCATCAAGCAACATCTTAGAGCCTAGTCTAGTGAGTTCAAAGTTGTGCTATAGCTCATCCAAGGTCCTATTACCTAGCACCTCGATGAAGGAGAGCTTGCGTCATGATGGTGGGATCACGAGGTCTGATTTTGCTGCCAAGGAGTGAATGGGAACGCTGTGCGCAAATGAGTTTTATGATTGGTAACTCGTGGCGGAGTTGACATTGCAGTACCTGATAAACCGGCTTTTGAGGGTATCGAAACAACTACCAGCATTCAAAGGTCTCATGATGAGAATGCGCGTCGCCAAGATACTTAGCAGCAGCCAACTTCCAATTCAGTAGAGAATCTTGCCTTTTGCATATCTCGACACTCCGAGAGCAAGTCCCCTGTGGCCAACAAGCCTCACAGATGATTTTTTTACAATTAATCCACACCAAGAAAAGCCCGACACAGATCTGTCTTTATTGTACAATGTCCCACATGTCGACTCCATTCCTCTTCCTATCTATTCACCTTCCATGCTTCCTGAGAGTCGACACCAGACGAGCGCCAATCGAAACCTCAAAACTAATAGAAACAGCGCCGAGCAGGGTTTTCGCTCGGGCGGCGGGCTCTTTGTTTCATGCCGCGGTTATCGTATCTTTCTACATCATTCGGTGTTATCGTCTAGTCGTGCCAAGAAATATACAGCATGATGCCAGCGCCCACAGCGACAGCCGCGAATTGCACGAGTGTCTTCTTCAGTTCCTGAGCCTTGTTCTTACCCGTTTCCAAGAGCTCGGGAATCACCGCAACGGTGCCGACATAAAGGAAAGTTCCGGCTGTGAATGGCAGCAGCATATCGCCCCACGTCTAGAACACACGAGCGTCAGCCAATCGATATACATAAACCAAGGAGAGGCTGGGTAAAGATAATTCCAAAGAAGAAGTCTACTTACGAGGCTGGTGCCCCAAATACCCTCGTTGCGGGCCATGGGCACGTCACTGGTCGGACTACCAAACTCCTGAACAGCGATACCAATCAATGTTCCTAGGAGAGCGCCCAGCGCGGTCACAAACTGAGAGCCCATGGCGGCACGCTTAGAGAAACCGGACTGGATCAGCAAAGCAAAGTCGCCAACCTCATGAGGGATCTCATGGAAGAAGACGGCCACGGTGGTAGTGGCGCCAATGGTGGGAGAAGCGTAGAAGCTGGCAGACATGGCCAGGCCATCAGTAATGTTGTGCGTAAAGTCGGCACTGCAAGCAAAGGTCAGTCGATGAATCTCAACATGTAGGGGCCACCCCTGGTTATGGAGGAGAGCGGGAGGTCCTTACATTAGGTTCAGGTAGCCTCCAAGTTTGACGCTGGGGTTGATCTCCTTATTATGATCGTGCGTCTCCACGGGAGTGGCAGCGTCCTTCTTGCCCTTCTTGCGAGACTTAACCTGTCCATCTGTAGTCTTGACACTAGTGGACACAGCCTTATCCGTCTCGCCATGAGAGTGACCGTGCGAGTGATCGTGACCCTCACCACCTGTCGCAATGCGCAGAGCTTTATCCATGGCCACAAACGTCATGAAGCCCACCAAGATACCCAATCCCAGGACCAGATTGCGGTTCGGCTCGACAAGAACAAATCTTACGGCATCATCGTGGTCCTCGCCCACAAAGATCTCGGGAAGCAAATGGAACAGCGTGTCGCCAAGGAGACCTCCGACGGCAAAGGCGACCATAACTGACAGTGAAGCCGGATCGATGTTGGTCGGGCACAGGGCGAGCAAGAAGTTGGGAGGACCAGAGATGTATAGAGTCGCGAGGAGGGCGTTGACGGCGGGGCTGCCAGGGAAGAGCATGGAGAAGGCACGTTCGGTCATGGAAGACGGCGCGGCGGCATGATGCGCGCGTTTCGCAGCGTTGAGGTCTTGGATGATTGAGCACGACTGTCAGATTGGCCAGGTCAGATGTCATAACGAGCAAGAGGAGGGGAAAGAGGCGCGTACCTGAAGCTGCTGATCCAGCTCTTCCAGACTCAGACTGTCGACATCGACGCCCACAATCTTGGCATCGGACGGCGCGCCAGCTGCTCTGGAGTGGACATGGGCGTACGCGACAGCGGCGAACCACGAGAGGCATATGGCCGAGAGGTAGATATTCTTCCGGGAGAGAGCCATGGTGTCTTTCACGAACGAGCCGATGAGGAAAATCGAACAAGAGAGAAGGGGAAAAAAAAGGAATGGAGATGCTCGTCAACCAAATGAGATAGATGAGCTTAGAGGACACACAAAAGAGACGACCAGAAGCGAAAAGAGAGTCGAAAAGCGACGCTGTTGAAGTGAAAGGATGAAGATGGAAGTGTTGGAGGACACATGGGCCACCCCGGAGCCGGACTTGGCAACGGCCCCAGAAAAGAAGGGGGAAGGGAATGAGGGGATTTGGTTGGCTGAGGCGATCTACAGCGCTATCAATTCACTACCAAATCTCAAAGAGCTTTACTTCGTCCAGTCTGGGCTTACTCCATACAGGGCTGTGTATTGATTAATTATGGTTCTCTTAGCGTAAGGTGGTGAGCGCGCGTGCCAGGAGACGCGCTTGAGCAGCAATACCGGTACATAATCAGAAGCTGAAAAAGAGCTGAACTTTT
This sequence comes from Mariannaea elegans, assembly GCA_930272665.1. Taxonomy (NCBI): domain Eukaryota; kingdom Fungi; phylum Ascomycota; class Sordariomycetes; order Hypocreales; family Nectriaceae; genus Mariannaea; species Mariannaea elegans. The sequence continues at coordinate 784,219 of CAKNEU010000010.1, read as the reverse complement.
TAGCTGCATCGTGTATGTACTATAGTTACTCCGTACAGCGTGTATCATGGCGAGGGTGGAATGGGAGTCGGGACGTCGCATTTTCAAGCCACGCGTTTCGATCGGATCTCGGCTCATCGGATTGTTAATAAGTATGCCTGGCCCTGATCATGTAACTATCAATTGCAGCCCACGATTCATTCCAGGGTTATATAGTAATTGATTCCAGTTATCATCAGCTACGACCTTTTCATCAATGTACACGCATGTACAGATTACGGATAGACTAAGTTGCAGAACGATATTTCATCCCTGGTCGACGCCTTGCCATATTCGGGCCTCATTCAGGAACGGCCCGTCCAATGTCACGCGAGCCCGTTCCCACTAGAGCTGCGAGTTTTTTGAAACCTACACATGGCTTCGACAACAAGCGCTGCCTCGACAAAAACATTTCACGAGCCAGTTCACGAACGATTGTCCAATGTGCTATTCATCTCAAAATTGAGCATGTGTATTCCAAGAGGGATAGGCCTGACCCTTGTATCTGCCGTCCCTCGCTAAAGAGGATTCATTTCTTCTGAAATGCCAACAAGAACCAAAAACGAACCTTGGTCAGAATCTACATACGGGGGGGTTCCCTTCCCATTTTCCCCTTTCCCACCGGTTGGCCCTGTATAAGCGCCAGTCTATAATGCGATGGTATGTACATGACCGTTTCAGAGACCTAACCAACCATGGTCTCCCCATCCTAGTTGCTCAATCTTTGCAACCTCAAGTGATTAAAAAAACAAAAACAAATACATGCCTTGGGAAAACGAAGGGAAAAGATCGTCAATAACGGCAAATGATCGTAGCTGGTCAAGCGTCCAGCTTACAGAGCGAAAACGGCAATCACAAGAGCCACCGCAGCAGCCCCGAACGAATTGAGCTGGACACCGCTGCCAGTAACAGTGGTGGACGAAGGCTCAGTGGCAGCGTTGGTGCTAGATCCGGAGCCAGAACCAGAGCCAGAGCCAGAGCTTGATCCGGAGTTGGAGCCAGGGGTGGTCGTGGGCAGGGCACTCAAAGTGCTGGAGCCACCGTTAAGGTAGCCGGTAGCGGTTGAGTTACCATATCCGTGGCCGCCGTGACCGCCGTGCTGAGCACCGGTGGGGGTGGAAGCAGGAGTAGCGGGGGTAGCAGGGGTAGCAGAGCTGCCACTGTAGCCAACGATGCTGCTGCTGCTGCTGCCGCTGCTGCTTCCGCTGTTCTTGTTGCTGCTGCCGACCTTTGTCTTGGTCTTGTCGACGCCATCGCAAGAGAGGTCATACAGGGGTGTCTTGGTGAGAGTAGAGCCGATGACACCAAAGCTAGGGTTGGGGGTAGTGGGAGCAGAATCTTGAAGAGTGTACCACCAGACGTTAGTGTTGCCAAACAGGGGGCAGCCGACGTCCTCCCAGTAGATGCGGGCGTTCTTGGTCGAAGGGATGGCCTTGTTATAAGTCTTTCCGCTGACGGGCCAGCCAGTCTCGGTGATCCAGATCTCTCGGCTACCAGCGACGGCTGATACCTTGTTATAGGCGGCCTGGAAGAGTTTGGAACTCTCAGAGACAGGGTTATAACTGGTGTCCTCGTAGTAAGGGTAAGTGTCCATGCCGAGCCAGTCGGAGGCCTCGATAACAGCGTTGTTAGAGCTGTTGGAGTAAGCGTTCCAGGTATCGACATGGCCAACGGGGATCTTCTCGAGGCAAGTGCCCTTGATGGTGTTACGAGTCAACTGGATGTACTCGACTAAGACGTCAGGGCTGCAGCCAGGGTCCGAGTGAGCGGCGATGCCAGTTTCCGAGATACGGTACAAGTCCTCGCTGCCAACCGAGATACCAGCTACCAGATCGTCGATCTGGCCACAGAACTGGTCAATGGTGGTCTTCAGGGCAGTGATCTCCTCGTTGAACGAGTCGCGGCCGCCAGAAGCCCAGAGAGTCAGGAGCAGACTGGTCTTGGTGTTGATGGCAGCAGGAATAGCAGAGATGACAGTGTTGGTGGTGCCCCCCTGGATCATAGTGTAGAGACGGGCACTGGTGAAGGCGCCATTGGTACCCGCGAGGGAGGCAGCCGTCTTGAATTCGTTCTCGAAGTCAGTCTGGATCTTGGCCGTGCCGTCGTTGAACGTGGAGCCATAGTTGAAGCCTTGGAAGGCGGCGCTGGCTGAAGAGACGGCGGCCGCCATGGTGAGGAGGGTGGAGGTAGAAGGCATATTTAAGTATCTGGTAGGCGATGTATTGTTTAGTTGTGTGTGAGCCGGGAGACCGGAGGACGAAAGGGATTCACAAGTGCTTCTCGGGGAAGAAAAAGCAAGAGGGATCTCTTCAAAGATGTTTGTTGAACGACGTATGAACGAGGGCGTTGTTCAAGAGTTGGATGAGGGTGTAACGACAGACGAAGAATTAAATAAAAACCAATATAGAATATTGAAAGAACTATGAGAAGGTTCTATGAGAAAGTAGAAAGGAGAAAGAAGAGAGGAAGCGAAGAAGCGGGATATGGGGCAGGTAAAAAAGAGAAGAATAACAACTCACCAGCCCATGTACACGCACCCTCATCATGGATCCTAGTCTGGGGGACGCATACGCACACACACACATATTGATGGTCCATCGGTGGCAAGGAGGCGTCCAAGTCGACATGGTTTTACTCCACCGGAGTGGCAGAGAGAGGAGACAGCGAGACGGCAGATCCACCTACAAGTGGTTCACTGACTCCATCGCCGGGTCCACAACCACAGCCAACAGGCAAGTTGACGTTCACATCCCGGACCGCGGTCCTGATCCCGGCCCTTTAGGCCCCTTCTTTTTCGGGGGATTTGGACGGTACCTGGGCACCAACCAGGGGCAGCAACACAAGGAGGATGGTGGGCAAAGGAGCTGGTTGGATGGATGACTCGCCAGACACGCAACAGATAAGGCTTGCTGACCTGGTGTGGCTTTTTGACTTTCTCATCAGGCACCGCCGTTGAAAAGTCGGTCCAATCGGCTAGACAAGAAGAACATGCGCCAATTCAGAGGCGGCAGCTCAAAGTACCTTTTTTTTTTTCCTTTTTTATGGGGGAAGGACGGAGTAAAGGAATTGGAATTGGCCGATGTGCCGCCTGTGTTAGAATACTCCTCCCGGCTCCGTACAGAGGCTGCGTCAATAACACGGGATGAGAATTAGGGGCGCCTCCCAGCAAGCCAGAGAGCGCCCATCCATCAATCATCAAGCCTCTCCTTTACACATCAAATTTCAGAACCTAGTCAGCATTTCCACAATAACAATTACAATACCGTCGTGGCCGTTCGAATCGACGTCCAAAGACATGGGTCAAAGACAAGCCGGTGCCAAGCCATGTCCCGCACCCATCTCCCACTGTTCCACGGCAGGCCAAGAATAGCAACCCCTGGAACCCCAGTCTCACTCAAGCTTGACCTTGGGCCCAAAGGAGCACAAGCACCATCTTGAAAAGCAGGGGGGGTTATCTGGTTGCTCCTCCTCAACTTGGCTCTAGCATTCGCATCTCGGCTTTTTTTCTTTGTTTTTTTTGGGAACGCTGGGGAGAAGATGTGACCAAAACAGAATAATCTTGAGACGAAGTGGAGAGAAAGGGAATACACAGTATGGGGCTTCTGAGGAAGATGCGAAATCAAGGATAACACGGATACCTACACCCCGGTCACGTCATTCGTGGGTCGAGGACGACGTGGACAGGAACTACTTCATCATGGCCCGGATATCCGTTCTATTCAACATCTCTGGAATCTTCGAAGTCCGTCGATCCCAGATTAAGAAACCATGAAAGCCCCCGAATGGCTGTGTTAGGACAGTGAGAATAAATAAAAATCTTGAGGCCCCAGCAAATATTTGTGACTGGTTAATTCGTAAGCCGACGCGGTTTTGGTCACTGAGCCATGTCCGCCACAAGCGTTGACATTAAAAAGCCTTCGCAACTCATAAATCGATGGGATAATAAGCACAAAAGGGAGAATGGAGACCAAAACTCTGCATAATTGACATAGTATAGCATAGCTTAATGCCATTAAGCTATGTAATTTGTATTCGTCAAGTACAGTAATCTAGACCAACCCCCCCTCCCCCGGGACGAGGCTTCGTCAGCTCCTTTCTTTTCCTCCCAACCAATACCTCCACAACTCCTATGTTTGTGCAGTCCGGTTCCTTGCAGAAATGCGGACATCCATGTCAAGTACCCAAGTCGGGTACTTTGCTCGACCGCTTTTACCGTGAAAAAGGCAGTTAGTCAGTCAATATTCCAAGCTGAATTGGTGGACTGTATGCAGTATTCCCTGATGTGGTTACGGTATATCCTGGCCCGGCATCTCGAGTGCCGCTTCAGCTCGCTGTCCGAAGGCGTGGGACTATTTTACACGTCCTCATCAGCCTACCTGTGCATCTAGCAAACAGAGACAAATCCCACGGGCCGAGGGGTGTCGGGCCTTTGGTGGACATGTCAACATCGGAAGTCTCGCCAGATGATCTCTATGACTTGGATCAGATGTCCTGTCATGTTTAATGCCCTCTCGGCATCACGATGGGGACGGCCGAAGCCCCGAAAAACAAATGGCGACTTCTGCCACGAAACTGATGTGGAACTGGTCTAGCTCCAGTCGCTATTCTACATTCCACTCAAGCGAGAGAAACAAAAGGAAGAGGGAAAAAAACTTGTAAAAGTCTGATAACTGGGCTTCGTCATCATCAAGTGTTAAAAAGGTCCCCTCCACTACCACTAACGCGAGAAAAAATTGGGTCTTTGAGTATAGACGCAAAAATATTTGGATGGCGTGGCGAGACAATCTTGCTCCCGGCAGGGCTTGAACCTGCGACCTTCGCATCACTAATTCTTGCCTTACGAAAGTATTAGTACGAAGCTCTAACCAACTGAGCTACGGAAGCCGTCCAACTGCAACTCGATGAGTCGCTTGTGATTAGGTAAGCATCACTAATATTTATATTCCTTTCGCAGCCCCTACGTAACGCAGGTTGAGCCGGCTACCCTAGATTTGCAGCGCGGAATTCTCAATTACCCTCCATTGCATTATTTTCGCACCTTATGCTTAGTGTAATGTTTATTAAATTATTCTTCTTCTTCTTTATTATTGTTAGTCTGGTGATGGGACGAGGTGCACACGGATTGGTGAGATCGAACAACAATACATCAAGATCTATAGCCCTAATAGCTGCTCATTATGTCCACAAGACATCGCCGTATCAAACGACTGAAATTGAATAAAGGTAGAAAGGTTCTAGTTGATACGAACAAATTGACACACCGGAGCAAGTCTATAAACAATACTGGCTTCACATGTCACCCTGAAATACCCAAACATTTAATATCCCAGAGTTCGGTACACATCTATCAATCACAATCTAGTGGTCAAGACGTTTGCACCTCTTCAATCATACATAAATCCTCGGATGCCTCTTAAGGCTGATGACTTTTTGTCCTTCTTGGATACTGGCTCTTCCCGGCCCTTGTCTTTGGAATCCCTACGGATCCGGGTTTGCAGACTTTCTGAAAAGAGATCTGAGTGACTGCGGGCCACCAACCGTCCAGATGATTCGCTCCGGCCCAACGGCCGATGATCGGGGCTCAGCGAGAGTGAGCCGTCACCAGACCAGTCCGTCCCTGATGGGGAGCCAGGTTGATGTGGCCATACACCGGAGACGGGTGTCCCAGGTTTCTGCAAGGGCCCCAAGGGAGGTGTCTCATTGTATGCCGATTCACCTCCGATCTCTGGGTCTGTGTGGACTCGGTGCAACCGTGTTTTCATCATCACAGGGCTTGCTGAAATTGGGATGTATTCACTACCCTCTTCAACATCCCTGCCTGAATCGACTTTCAACGGTCCGGGCGCTGCCCCCGTTTTCATGTCCAGCAAGGAAGACTGCAGGGCGGTGTACTTGCGAATGAGCAGGTTGCATTGCTTCTGTAGCTCGGCCTGTTTTTCGCGACTCGCTGCTAGGGTTCCTTCAATCGCTTCCTTCACGCGAGGGGATGGTGGACGTCGCTGTATATCTGAGAGTCTTGCCTTTAGGGTTGCAATTTGAGACTGGAAGAGCTGCTTGGCCCGCTCAGCCTCACTCTCCTGTGACGTAAGCCGAATTGACAGCACTTGCGCTTTCTCTTCAGCCTCTGCTGCTGTATTGATGGCCAATTGTCGGTCAAGTTCCTTAGCTTGGTTGTCCCGCTCCACGATCGTCAGTCTGTCCACCTCGCTCTTAAGCCGATCGATCTCAGCCCCATGAATCTCAATGGATTGCATATTTTGCTTCCAATTCAGCTCCTTGACCTCAGCTTCACAGACCATGACCCTGAGCTTCTCACACTCCGCCCTGGAACTTTCTACCTCTTTCTGAGCAGCTTCAAATTCGGCCTTCAACTTCTTCGACTCGTCACGTAGCTTCTTCAGTTTATTGGCCAAGTCTGCTTCCCACTTTTTCGCCAGTGCCCTGCTCTTCTCTGAGTCTCGTCGGACCTGCATCTCTGCCTTCTTGGCCTCCTCGTATCGATTCTTAAAATTGCGATTCATCATAATAAGGTTCTGAGTTTCTGCTTCCGTGACTGCCTCCTCCAAGCGCCTCCTACGCAAATCACCAATATGTGCCATGTGCTGTTGTTTCAAGTACCTTTCAAAGTTGAGGTCATTCTGAAGGATGAGAATGCGCCGTTGCAGATGGGCAAATTGAGGACTAGTCTCGGTAAAAGATAACGGCGAGCTTATTCTCTGGCCCGTGGCAATTCCGACGGCACGATCTGCCACGGACTCCTGGTGACTGAGTGCCAGTGAAGGGACACTGTCGTTTGCCAATGATTGACTAAGGCCTGATTTGATCGCCTTGTTGGATTGGATCATATCTTGAAGTTGTGTATGGGATGCCGACTGTGGCAAGTGAGGATGCAGCGTTGAACTTCCAGCGCTAGGCGCCCTATTCCTCGCCTCTGCTGGGTCTCGAGTCGAAGGGTGGCTCGACTGAGAGTCCTGGCGCATCAAGGTCGATGGCCTTTGAGTACTTACTATCGATTCCATGCTAGCGGATTGTGCAATTTTGTAATTATCCTGAGGATCAATCATGGATGAACTGCTGAGAAGTGCTTGATCTTGGCTATCCCTGACAGAACCTTCACTCATTGGGACATCTGCGGCGGCAATCGATGGTAAGGCCTGCCCAACGACCTGGTTCAGTTCGGTCACCAAGCAAAGGCCCATGCACTCCGCAACGACCTCGGGCGCCTCACTTTTGATCCACCTACTGAAGTCTGTCTTCTCGGAATCGATTGTGAGGGTGTAGAAATTAGGGTGTAGCAGATGGTGTCGCCTGAATCTCTCAGATTGATCCCGAATTTCCGTAGGTTGTACTTCCATGTCATTCGCATTAGCTACATTGGCATGTCGAAGGTACCTTTGAGGCTTGCGAATGTAGTCCATGAAATTGATGGGATATAAGCCATATAGAACCGTATAGTAATTCAACAGATGGTCGACAGGATGGTCATCCACGTTGGCTTCGAAGGTGCAAACTTCCCAAGGTCTGTCTTGGTCTGAATCGTCCAGCTGCGGTTCCACAATTCCCGCTCGTTCTCGAGCCCAAAATAGCAGCCTGGCGTAGATATTGAATAAAGTCGGAAGATGTGGCACTAGAGAGCTAGGCATGTGAGGTAGGAGCATGATGAGAGCCGTTAATGCGACTGAGACGATCGTGGTAGAGGTATCGTGTTGGAGACATCTTAGGATGTTGTTAAAGAGAGGAGTTTGGAGGATTAGGTATATGTGTGGTGGTTGACTTTGAAGATAATCGGTGAGGAATTTCAAGATAGGCTTGCGATATTGTTTCTGGATGAAGTATCGGTCAAGAGCCTTGAACATGTCCTAGGACAGCATCAGTCATCTTAGATCTGGGCAGGCTGCAGAGTCGATAGGTTACTGACCTTGGGGTGCTTTGCACCGAACTGAAGCAGAGCTTCTCGCGTGATCTTTTCATTAAAATCCGCAGTGTTGACTCCCTCGATAGTAGCCGGATAAAGATTGTCCATCCATCCTGTTAGTAGGCGATTTACTAGAGGGTTGGAGAATATGTTGTCCTCGGAGGATTCGGAATGTTCCTCTGCGAAAGATAGAATGTCCATGATGCTAGCTTGCGACTCTGCCACAACTCCCTTTTCTGTGACGGCTACGGCAGAGTGAGCAGTACAAGAATCCCACCACGCAAATATTCGTTCTGGAGTTCGAAGAATAGGTAATAAACGGCGGAGGATAGCTAGCCACGGGGCGTAGCGCCCAGGAGAGTCCTTGATATGCTTGTCATAGATGGAGAAGAGCTCATCCTGTAGACGGTCGGCAGCGGCATCATCGTACTTTTGGTGTCGCCGTAGATAGCCATCGATAACCTGGGAGAGGCTGTCCGGGAGGGGGGCGGTCGGTTCTGCGAGGAAGGCAACGATCGCCTTGGACAAGTCCTTTAGCGACCTAGAAGGGTGGAGATAATGGTCAGCAGAGGCAGTTGAAGAGGCAGTTGATGAGGCAAAGAGGGGTTGGGTCGGCGATCAAGCATGCAGAGCCGCAGGGCCAGGGGTAGTTTGTGAAGCTACCATCAAGGAAGATTTTCAGGAGGCTAAGTGACGTACGCTGTTGAAGCCATGTCTGGTATGACGGCCTCATCCAGACTCGTAGGATTGACGATGACCAGACCGAGCGGATGAGGCCCGTATAGTGTGGATCTTGAAAAGTTATTGGGATAATGAAGCTATTCGGGCGGCGTTGAGCGTGACAGCTGATTGCGGATTGATTGAATGGGAGGCACGGCTGCGGGTTGTGGCGGGACACTTCAAAACGAGTTTGCACGCCGTGGTGCGACTTGAGCGGCGAGCACCCGAGTGGGGGATTAAACTTTCTGGGCCATGACACCTGATGTTTAGTGGGTTCTCCAGCGCTGGAGAGCCCGCTGTCGAGAGAGCCCTCAGGGCAAAGAAGCCGCTAGGGAGGGGTAAGCTACAGTGGCCTTACAGTGGCTTGTAGCAGGTGTTGCACTGAGAAGGGCTCAGACCTGTGGTTCTGATTGGCTGGATGGTTCCATGATGAAAACGGCAGGTAGTGGGGCTTGGGCTAGCCGGCAGGAAACGAGGGCGCTGGGTGATCGGCCTTGTTGCCCCGGGTTCAGAGTACTTAGCGGGATGGTGGGTCGATACGCCGCCAAGTGGTACCCGGGACTTTAATAGCAAGGCCCACCGAGGATGAGCCGTGCGCTAGCAACCCCGCACTCAAGGCGCATGACCCCACGAGACCTCTGGGTACGTATTGCGAGACATGCGAGACAGTGAGACGTACGGCGTCTTGTGGGTCCTCACACCAGACGGAGAGTGACGCCAGCTGCAATGAGGTGCCCTTCTGACTTGGATCGAGCCACTTACTTTCATACCGCAGCGGGCTTGTGTGAGACTGGGGAAATGGACTCACTTCGCACATGTCCTAGTATAGTAAGGTTGTGCCGCAAGGTGACGGAATGGCTGGACGTGCTAAGGTCAGGACTGGTAAGAGGATGGAGGACCTGGAGCTTTGTTTTGTTGTGTGTGAGGTAACGTGCCTGAGCCCTGAGGTAGAGATGGGTAGGGGAATGTACTGTACCTTACCCTAGCTTCCATTCTTTTTATACCCTCCTCCTCCTCGTCGTGTCCTTTTCCTTCCTTTCCTCCTCATCTTCCACCTTCATCCCATCAGTCCAATTCATCACAGTCCCTTTTGTGTGTTTGTTCCCTTCACGACTCACACATATATTGAATCTGCCCTGAAGTTTAACTTGCCCAATTCAACATAGCATCACCACCCACCATCACAATACCGGCAAGATGAGTGCACACAAGTCCTCCGCCGTGGCCGACCAGGATCCCCTGGATGTCCTCGTTGCGGTTCATGAGAAGTTTGATCTTCTCGATTTTGCTGGCGCCGTTGAAGTTTTCAACACTGCTTGCCACGATTTCAACGACCCCGAGAGTAAGTCAGCCTGCCTCCCTTTCACCAACCCCTCACTTGTTGTCGATCCCCTCCCAAATTACCCCTCCCGCTAACCTCGCCCACCCTCGACAACAGACACCAAAGCCTTTGAGATCACCATTGTCGGCCCTGAGCCTAAGGTTCTTTCGACTCAGGGTGTCATCATTGGCTCCCAGATCTCCTATAGGGAAGCTCATGAACGTCTCGAGGATTTTGATCTCCTCGTGATTGTCGGCGGCAACTCTAAGGAGATCATCCAAAAGGACCTCGAACCCCTCGGCCTCATCAGCGACTTTGCAGAGCTTCAGAAGCGGGACCCTGCCCGCGAGCGAACCGTGCTGTCAATCTGCACTGGTGCTCTCTTCCTTGGGAAGCAGGGTATTCTCTCCGGCCTCTCAGCTACCACCCACCCCGACTATCTTACAACATTTGAGAACATCTGCAGTGATGCTGCCACAGAACTTCTTCAGGAACGTACAGACGTCATTGAAGACGCTCGATACGTTGTCAACAACCTTCGCTTCGATCTCGGAGAGGAGGATGATAACCCCTACATTCATTACAAGGCCGATTCCGGCCGACGACCTTCATTGAATGCTCGGTACGTAACAAGTTTGCACCCGGCACCCTTTTACCCCGCTTTGTGCCACATTGTGTATGAGACACTTCAACTAACGTGCCTCTGTAGTAAGGGAAGCATGTCCTTCAAGGGCTCTATCTCTCGTCGTGAGTCCATTGTCCGCCGTGCCGCCATGCGGCTGGGTGGTCTCCGAGTAGTCACGGCTGGGGGAATCTCCTGTGGCGTTGACGCAGCACTGTATCTCGTCAGCGCCATGGTAGACGATGCGTGTGCGTTGGAGGTGGCCAGGACCCTTCAGTGGACCTGGAACAAGGGCGTTGTCGTCGATGGTCTCGACGTCTAAGATCCCTGGCAATCAGTGCCGTTAATGTATGAGAAACAGCAATGACCTCGTGACGAGGTTAAAGACCAATATTTTATGTGTATTACGAAAGCCGGCGGAGAAACTCCAGAAAAAAATCTGATAGTACCTCTCAATTCAATTCAATTCAATTCAATTGTATTCTGTTCCTTTTCATTTGCCTAACATGTTTTTGCTACGAACGCAGCCATAGTGATCACGTTGGCGCGTTTACGTTGCGCTAGTTGTGCGTCCAAATTGTGGAGGTGGAGGTTTTGCAATGACGTGGTGAATTGAGACCCACACAAGCTCGGAGAGCTCCAGGATCACGCAGAGGTCGTGTGATGCTGGAAACCAGGGGCATCAGGCAATTTTAGAGAGCATCACCAACTATGGCCACATTCCGGATCAATCCGGGTCAGTCCACTGAGGTCCATCAAGCGTCGACAATCTATTGAAGGTAGATGGGCCCGGTTTCATCTCGGTGTGGAAACGAGGCTGGGATACCCCCTGAGTGCGGCTCGGCAGATGGGACAGGCGATCGGATGTTTGGCCACATACACACCGTGTGTTCACCGACAATGAGTCAGTGTAGTCAATTGTTTAGTCCAAGGGTTGTCAGGCCACTGGCAAGGGAGGCTTCTCAGCTCACCGGGGCGTTCCTGGGTCGCGGTTGTACTAAATACTTGATACAATCTTACGAGAAGACTGAAACGTAAATACTAAGTTTATGGCGTAGCAGGTGAAAAGATTGGATATACAAAGTGCAACAATGATTTTAGGACCAATGTTTGTCGTCCTCAACTCTTCTCTCTTTGTGCTGTGCTTGTTTCGGAGCCTTGCGATTCAATGTCTCCTGTGGTCAATGTAATTACCAACAACAGAACAGTACAGGATATTATCCCCCTTTTGAAACAAAACGAATCTAGCCTCCACGATGGATCAAGGGGAAGTCTGTAATAATCATGGCTCCTACATAAGCAAAGCTGGGGTGATCGGTTGCTTCACGTTAGCCAATACAGAGCGGTAGGTACGGAATACGGAATACCGAGCCACGCATTTGCAATCATCCTCTTAACGAGACATACAACATTGTCGCATTATTAGAACTGGGTGATAAAATTTTATATGAGAGGAATGCACAAATTTCGGGATCCAATACCACCAAGTTTGCATGCCAGCTTCCGTCCATTGACTTTACGGATTATACTAAAGCGAGCTTGGGCCGACGATGATCGGAGCTGGTGGGGCATGTTTTTAAAACCTAAGATCGCAGAAAAATGGGGCTGGGCTGCTGACATAAGGTATGCACATTGCAGCTCATGATTGGTCGTTCAACAGCTAGCTTAGATGAGTGTTTGCGACAAGGCTGAAGCGCTCACTTCTTTCCACCTTTTCTTTGTTGCACTGTTCATCTCTTTTTCCGCACTACGTCTTCTATGAACAGCTGAATAAGCGAACGTTCAATTTAACAATCGCATTTCTCTCGACGCAGCCGCCGTTCGACTGGGGCTGCATCCGCCGCAGTAAGGCATTTTTTTGCAAACTGCAAATTATGACGGATTGGTTTAAACTGAAGGTCGTAGACCTTAAAGACGAGCTCAAGAGTCGCGGCCTTTCCCAGACTGGGCTTAAAAACGAGCTCGTCGAGCGATTGACCGAAGCCGATAACGAAGTTTCTCCGGAAGAACCAAACACAAATGATGCCCCCACGAACGATGAAGAACGGGATACGACCGAACCGAGTCCCGCAGAGCCAGGGGTTGAGGCAGCCGACGCGAAAGCCGATAATCCTACTGAAGATGCCACATCTCAAAGAGAGACGAATGAGGGCGGCGCCGTTCTATTAAAAACAACCGAAACTGAAACACCCTCCATGGAGGAGGAACCACAACAAGAGACTACTGAAAATGGTGTCTCTGACAACGCCCAGCCTTTACCCGCGAGTGGCCAAGAAAACGAACCCAAGCCAACCGAATCAGCCTCAGCAGACCAACCAATGACGGATGCTGAAAAGAAAGCTGATTCTTCTGGAGAGGCGCCATTGAACAACCCCGATATTGAAGGCACACTGGCGCCTGACGCTCTAGAGGAAAGGAAGCGCAAACGCCGGTCGCTGACCCCACCACCAACGGAAGAATCGATTGCGCGCAAACGCGCACGTCTCGAACACGACAGAATGAACGGAATTACTTCCACGGTTCGTCTGCCCGAAGACCAAACGCCCACGAAAGCTGAGTCGCGACCAGTTGAACTGAAGATCGATGAGGAAACTCTACAGAAACCTCAAGACTCATATACCCATGAAACTCGAGCCAAAGAAGACTCAACACCCGCCGAACCTCAACAACAAACAAGTATGGATTTTGAGAGGGATGTCGTGCCTTCAGTGCACCCCGCTACCTCGGCCTTGTACATCAAGAACTTTATGCGCCCACTTCGGCCTAATGATGTCCAGGCTTATCTGGTTGACCTTGCGACATCGCCGAGCGATCCCAATGACGACAGTATTATCACCGATTTCTTCCTTGACCAGATCCGTACTCACGCCTTTGTCGTTTTCAAGTCGATTTCGGCCGCCTCGCGAGTTCGTACAGCCCTTCATGACAGCGTTTGGCCAAATGAAAGTAATCGCAAGCCCCTCTGGGTGGATTTTATCCCTCCTGAAAAAGTACAAGATTGGATCGAGAAGGAGGAATCCAGCGGTCGTCGATCCGGTACACGCTGGGAGGTTGTCTATGAGGATGGTCGGGATGGTGAGATTGAAGCTCACCTAGAATCTGGCACCGCTTCCTTCTCTCGTGCGAGCGAGCGACCACCCCCTGGCCCTCCTATCAGCGCCGCAAACGCCATCCCTCCCTCCGGGCCCCGAGGCTATCGCGAGAACGGCGGACCCCCAAGAGGGCCACGAGCCGACCGTCCTGGTCCTGCCCAAGGGTCGAAACCTCGTCGCCTCAATCTTGGTGGCGAATACCAGAGCACCCAGGCCCAACCTATCATCCATTACCAGCCTGTACCTGAGGAACTTGCTAACCGACGCCTCGAAAAAATGCGCTCTCATTACACCTCTGATCTTGATCGGGACCTTGGCCGTGAAATCAACCGCTATTCATTCGATGGCGACTCTTTCGTCGACCGTGGTAAAGAGATCTTCGAGGGCATCCGTCCACCTCACCGTGAGCGGGCTGTTGCACGTGAGCGCCGTGGATTTGGTGGTGGCCGTCGACGAGGAGGACGAGGTTTTAGACCGCGAAGAGACCGTTATCAGCCTGGTCAAGGGCCAGGCTCCGGCTCCGGTCGCGATGACCGCGAGCCCGCCCGTAGACGGGAAAGCTTCGCCCGTCGATAAAGTTTCAATCTCCTTGCCCTATAGAGCCAGGGGAATAGAAGAGAAAAAAAACATGCTTTTCGTGCAGACAAAGGAAAAGCACAACGAACAAACTGGTTGGTCTCGGCGTAAGGTTAACACAAACCAAAAATTGAGGTTTTGGGAACTCGGGATCTGGGATTAGCTATGGATAGGATCTCGGACATCGAAACTGATTGATGACAGATGGAATACCGACAGGGGCATCGCGGCGTTAGCCTTAAAAACTGAATATGGGACGGGGAATATTATTGCACCATTAAAGCATTGTATCTAGGTAATGGGTACACGCGTAAATGGATAGCTTGAGTCAAGTCTCAACTATGTGTCTCATGTCTTCAATAGACATGTCTCATCTCTATAAAACGTCGCTCAACTGCGAGATTCTAAATTGGGAGTTCTACTACAGGATAAATCTCATGTCTTCACACGTAGGCACACAATCTGACAAAAACGATGAGTCCAAATCTCCAAGTCATATTCAATTTCGTGGTTTCTAATTTGAGAATATCGTGCCCGCGACACTTTAAAACAAACTCCCATATTCCTTCTTCACAACCTTCAAAAACATGCAGTCCTGAACTAGCAAACCTAAAGACGCCATCGTACTCGTAGACTCATCACTTAGGCAGTGGCGGCCAGGGGGATGGGCTCAACACCGACACGCTCTCGGCTGAGGATGTCAAGCATCAGCTGGCTCGGTCGGTTGTCCTTATAGACGATTTGGTTGCTCTTGGCCAGCTGGACACTCTGGAGATACATGTCGAAGAGGTAAGAGCTGTCCCTGGGACCACCCTTGGCTTCAGGGTGGAACTGGGTGGAGAAAATGGGTCGGGTCTTGTGCATCATGCCCTCGTTGCTACCGTCGTTGAGGTTGACAAAGTACTCCTTGAAATCGCTAGGGAGAGTGCTGGCGTCAATGGCGTAACCATGGTTCTGGCTGGTGATGTGGCACTGGCCAGTGGTCAAGTCAAGAGCGGGAATGTTGTGAGCACGGTTTCCGTACTTGAGCTTGATGGTGCGGGCACCAACAGCAAGAGCAAGGAGCTGGTGACCAAGACAGATTCCCATGATGGGAATGGAAGATGTGTCCATCAGGCGGGCAAGGTTGTAGACAGTCTCCTGGCAATGGGTGGGATCACCGGGGCCGTTGGAGATGAAGACGCCGTCGTAGTGCTGGGCTACCTTATGGATGGGGTAGTTGTAGGGGAAGACGGTGACGGAGGCACCTCGGCTGACTAGGCTGCGAAGGATGTTCTCCTTGACACCACAGTCAATGAGAGCAATGTGGAGAGCGGCACCGGGGGACTCGACAACGAAAGGAGCCTTGGTGCTGACACGCTTGACCAAGTTGATCTGGCCAGGATCAATGTAGCCCTCGTCCTCATCGGCATCGTACTCGTCACCAATGGTGATACGGGCAAGGGAAGAACCTTGCTCTCGTAGGAAGGTGACAATCTCTCGGGTATCGACTCCAGAGATGGCGGGAACACCCTCTCGGGCGCACCACTCGCCAAGAGATTCGACAGCGGTCCAATGGCTGTAGTTGAGGGCGACGTCGGAGACGACAACACCGGCGCACTGGACGTGTGGGGACTCGAAGTACTTAAGGAGGTTGAACTGGTCTCGCTGGTTGGAGGGGACACCGTAGTTACCAATGAGAGGCTGGGTGAAGACCAGAATCTGACCCCGGTAGGAGGGATCGGTCATGGACTCGGGGTAACCAACGAGGGAGGTGGTGAAGACGGCTTCACCAGAGATGTTGGCGTTGGCGCCAAAAGCTTTGCCCTGGAATACGGGGCCATCCTTTGGAAATTGTTAGCCTGGGAGGTTGTCCGAGAAAATCTTCAGAGCAACCGAACATACTCGAATAGTAAAGGTAGCAGGGAGAGAAGCAACGGGAGCGGTGGCTCGGGTGGCGGAGAAGGGCATCTTCCTGCCCTTGCTACCATTAGCAAGGGCCTGCTCGGACAGGTATCGGACCTGGGTGAATCGGCCAGCAGCCGACGCGGATTTGGCCGCGGGGTTGGCAAAGTGGCTTGCCAATCGGGAGAACATGATTATAATGTTGACGGTTGGGATTGGTTAGACTAATTTGAGGTTATATAAAAAGAGGTAGTGATCAATTATTCAAGCAGGGACCCTTTTACAAAGAGAGGGACCTCCACAAGTGGTCTGGGGAAGCTTGGTTAGTCTGAGGTCGGGATATTTTGGGAGTCACCCAACAGAAATCAGGAGCGGTGAGTCAGGGGCCACACGAACCAGAGAGATAATCCTGGGGGGAAATAGTTAGCAATCGAACGGGTAAGATTGAGGGATGCAATGCATATAATGCTGCTGAGTAGAAGAGCAAAGAGCAAGGGCAATTGGTAGAAGTGAGGTTCTTGACATGCCGCTCTGATGTGCAACTGCGTCAGGGTTGAGGGACAATGGTGGGGTCGCGCAGCAGCGAAGACGGAACTTAAGCCCAAGCCCAAGCCTAGGCTCCGACGAACAGAGCACACGACACAGAGACACCAGGCTTCGTGGCAGGCGCCAATGGGGCTAGAAATGAGGTCGGCAAGATGTCAACGTACCTGAGAAGTGAAGACTGAAGGGCGCCCGTTCATAAGGGCGGATTGAGAGACAAGCTCAGCTCAAGAGGTAAAAACGATGAAATAAATGGGCGGTGGTGCGGGGTGGTGATGTAGAAAAAAGACGATACAATGTCTCTTTCGCTATTGGTGGCTTTGAATTAGACTAGACGAATGTGTCTTGTGTATTGGGCAGGATTGTTGGGAGAGGAAGAAGAAAGGGGAAGAAAGGAGAAAGGAAGAAGAAAGGCGGGAGAGAAGAAGAGAAAAGAACAAAAATCAGAGGCCCGCTCCAGCTGGCTCACTGGCGGCTGCGCCTATTTTCCAGCGACCGACCGATCTGCGGCGGCTGCGAAATGACAACAGCTTGTTACTCATTGGTGAAGAGCCCCCCCACTGGTTTTTTTTTTTTTCACTCTTTTTTTTCTCTTGCTCCGCGAATCCACCAAGGGTCTGGGCGAAAATTGCCTGCCCCAGATCAAGCCAAACTCCGATATCGTTATCAATGCACCCCCTTCCACTAGACAATGACTCCTTGTGTACGGATGTACGGAGTACTTCGTAGAGAGAAGCTGCGTTGACCTCCTCCGTAAGTTACAGTAGTCAACCAGATAAGCTATCTTCTTATCTATGGCACTAATACCAGTACAGCAGTACTGTATACCTCGACAGATCACCTTCGGGGC
The DNA here is from genome assembly GCA_930272665.1 of Mariannaea elegans. Taxonomy (NCBI): domain Eukaryota; kingdom Fungi; phylum Ascomycota; class Sordariomycetes; order Hypocreales; family Nectriaceae; genus Mariannaea; species Mariannaea elegans. Next base: position 766,678 of record CAKNEU010000010.1, on the reverse strand, counting down.
CAATAGATGCTCAATCTGCGGGATGCTCATTACAGCCATTGGTCTCGTGGGTTTCCATTCCGAAAGGATTCCTGCATTCGACACCGCCTCTGAACCAACCCAGGACTGCTCCCCCCCTGTCCTTCGTTCCGTCATCTAACGGTTCTCAAACTCTTCCCAAGCTGAGACAAGAGGCCCTGTATCCGTTTGGATGCTCTCATCAGCTCTTCGGTGCTACCGGACGGAGCACCTGTTGAAGGTGGGTATGCCGTCACTAATAAGAAAATCAACCATGAAGTGGGACTGCTAGTTGAGAGCTGCTGAAAGGGCGCGTGCAGTGATGCTTCCCTTCATCGATCCCCTGCTCAAGGCTAAGGTATATAGAACTAGTTTTTTTTTTTACGCTTTTTTTCCGGGGAAGATTCGGGAAGCTAGGGCGATCACACAGTTCGGAATTACCTAATCGTGTCCCTGGACTTTACTGCGTTCGACAGTCCTCCTTGAATATTTATCAAGCTCACTTACTAGACGATAGCTAACTTGGAGTGAGTGTGGTTTTTAATGAGGGGAAGCTTGGCAGCAAAAAAGGAAAAAAAAACAAACGGAATTTGCCAACTACGTCAGAACAGGTCACTCCCACATGTCAAAGCCATCCCACCACTAGAGTCGTTAGGTTGTAGGGATTCCGTCATCTTTTTAGTTTACCCCGCGGCCTCTGCCGTGCGTGCATGGATACTACTTGCTCGCTGGAGGTGCAGAGCTTCCAATCCAATCTTCTCTACTCCGTATCCTTGTTACGGAAACTTTGCGCATTAGGCACCACCCCGGAAAAACGTATATGCTTGTCGCATCACATCACATCACTGCTCAAAAGGGAGGCGTACTTGCATTTTTCTTGCTTAGGGGTCACAAATCAAGATTCTCGACTTCTGGTTGGAGTTTCATCCCTATCATCACTACCGTAGTCATTCGCTAATTGGTGTGCCAGCTCATGTAGCGATTTCACATGTGCCCAGCGTAGGTAGTCGGGTTCGGGCGATTGCGCGATATCGACTCTCGATTCAATTCATTCAACGTGACAGTACCCGACTGAGTGGGTGGGAAACCAATAATAACCTCTATTTTACCCTAGCTGATGTAGGTAGGTATTTTATGCAGTGGAAGATAATACGAAAGGAGCCTCATTTACAAAGCACCAAGCTCCTTGAGCCTACTGATCAGGCCACCAACGTCTTCAACCTTGCCTCCACCCTGGCGGGTAGGGGGTTCTGTACAACCTCTGTCAGCAATCATGTCATACTTGTAAGAGAGCTTCTACCCTGCTTCCCGCTCATCCATTGAAAGATATGGAGAGGCCCGGGACGGCAAAGAGTTGAGAAGACAAGGGATCCGGAATGAAACTTACCCGCCACCTTGAGCACCTTGAGGCGCTTGTCATTCTCCACACCAAAGTCGGATAGCTTCAGCTTGTCCAGTTTCTTCTTCTTAGCCTTCATAATGTTAGGCAAGCTCGCGTATCGAGGTTCGTTCAATCGCAAATCCGTTGTGATAACCAGAGGCAACTTGGCCTTGACCGTCTCCACGCCTCCATCCACCTCCTTTACAACAGACACCTCATCGTTGGGCCCAAACTGAATTTCGCTCGCCTGCGTCGCCTGAGGCCATCCCAGAAGACCCGCTAGCATCTGACCTGTCTGGTTCGCATCGTCGTCAATACTCTGCTTGCCCAGCAGCACCAGGTTGCTCTTCTCCTTCTCGACTGCCTTGCTCAGCAGCTTGGCTACGGCTAGGGGCTCTAAGTCGTCGCCCTCCTTGACCTCGACGTGGATGCCGCGGTCTGCACCCATGGCCATGGCTGTTCGTAGCACATCCTGCGCCTTGGGAGGCCCAGCTGAGATGACGCAAATGTCCTCGACGCCGCCAGGCGCGCGCTTCTTCTCGCGGATGCGTACGGATTCCTCAACCGACAATTCGTCAAAAGGGTTCATCGAATGCTTGACACCGGCCGTCTCGACGCCCGTCTGGGCCTTGTTGACTCGGGGCTTGACCTACAATGGCTGTTCATTAGCAAAACCGTTCGGGAAAGCGATTTCTATTTTCTCGCTTTTGTTCCTTCAGGATCACAAAGAAAGTTGTGTTCTTGGAACCATTGCTTACCGCATAGTCAATAACCCGCTTGATGGGGACAAGAATCCTTAGTGCCGACATTGTGTGTGAATTGTGATAGCTCAATCAATTGAGACAGAGGGACGAGTTTGTGACGGAGGGGGAGATAAAAGAGAGCCGGCCATGATGGGTGTAAAGCCGCGGTGCGGTACCGGCTAGGCCCGGCTCCAACCTCGGCGTCGCCCCACGTGACGCCTTCGGGATCCCCTGTCCGACATGCGACTTCGCTCCGAGCTGCCGTTTGCACACGGGCAGTCAGATGCAAAGCCGAGTAGGATCAAGCGACAAGCACGGCGAATGGAATTCCGCCGAACAAGTCGATTTCCACGAAATAATTTCCCTTTTGATTAAGTTAGTCGCTCTGGATACCCTTAGCTGGACGGATTGTGCATCAACATAGCGGTGCAACTCGCAGATAAATCGATCGCTATTCTACATAGAAGCCGTCCGCGTGGTTCCATCGATCTTGGCTGAATAGCCGACTTGCAGCCCGGCATCTCAGCGTAGATGCCGAATCTACCCATTACCGCCAAACTTGGCACTTACACCCTGAACCTGGAACCTGGAACCTGGACAGATTCGGGGGAATCCATATTTATATTACTAGAACGGAAAGAGGAACGACTTTCTCCTTGATCGGAACCTCTTCCCATCAAACACGCCTATACTCCAATTCTCCAACTTCTTCATATCCTACATCTCCACACCTCCCCCCTTTTTCACCAGTCATCCCACTCATCCGTTTGCTTTTTAGGTGGCAGTCCTGAGGTCTTGCTCTTGCTCATGCCCATGCCCATGGCGCTTGTGCCGATAGCGTTGTTGGCGGGCTGTCGCTGATCCGCAAGGTTGGAAAATTCATCCCAGAAACTCTTTTTGCTCTCATCAATGGGCGCTCCCCTCCTGGCGGCTTGGTTGTTGTCTGGGCCCTCCACAAACCTGTTGAATCCATCCTGAGCATTTTTGCCGGCTAATTGGGCTTGCTTAGCGATTGAGGCAGCTGTTTGTTGAGCTTGTTTGGCGAAGTCTCCATCCGCGATCTGTGTTGTTAGGTCTAGCTCATGTGGAAAATTATAAATGGAAGGAACATACTTGTTTGGCAGTGGGTTGAATGTAACCATCATTGACAGTCTTGGCCGTCTTGGATACGGTCGACGTGAACCAACCGAATCCCTTGCTCAGAGCAGCCATAGGGTCCTTTTGCACATCATCGAAATTTGGCAGACTTCCCTGGCTTGTTTGTGTAGGCGCTGGTGTGTTTCCAAATCCTGCGTATTTTCCCCCTTGACTCGGGGGAATATGGTCAGGCCGCGAAGCATTGCTGGCGCCCAGCTTAGAAAAGTAGTGATCATCCACCTTGACCTTTCCACCCTGCGCAGGGCTCGGATTCCTGTTCGCTGTACCGCTCAACGGCGTCGCTGTCCGCGAAGCCTGCCTTACGGGTGCTGGAGCCGGCTTCTTCTCACTAGGCACGTATGCCCGATCCTCGACCTTGCAGCTGAGCCTCTCCTTCCATTCCTCACCAACCTCGCCACTGTATCGCTCTTGAATGGTCGAATCATCCCAAGTAATACCCATCATCTTGGTAGAGTCGTGCGACTCGAAGAATTTCCGCCAGTTCTCGTTTCCGCCTAGTCGCATACGTTCGATCTCGCTCGCTTTGAAGGCGTCCATGGAGATGCTGCGGACAAAGGAGATGTGGACGCCGAGGCCTCGATGAACGCCGGCGCACTCGAGGCAGATGAAGATGCCGAACTTGGGCGACGCCCATTGCGGGGAGGCTGCATCACAGTCGCAGCAGACATTGTTCTTTGACTCCTTTTGGAGAGCGGCCAGCTGCAAAGATTAGGCGGAGGGTCAGCACATGCGAGCGCGGGCGGGGGAAGGGGGCTCTGGACAAAGAATTCGAAAGCTTTAGGGACGCACCTTGGACCGAGTCTCGGGGTCGACCTCCCACATGGCCTTGGTAGCCATGGCGACGTAGTTCTAATGCGATCGGGGGTTTGACGGGTGTTAAATTTTGGGTCGATGTTGTGCAGTAAAAGCCCAGCTGACGTTTCAACAGTGTGCAGGTAGACGTACAATTAAAGTCGATTCCCCCATGTCGTGTGTGCAAAGACCGTGGTAAGGGGTCGGCGGGGCAATGGACAGTCCAATCCTAGAACACAGGGCCGCCCAAAACAGGTGCCCAATTTTAGCCACAACCAGGATATGAGCAATGTCACTTACCTACGTAATCCGTACACTGTACTTCGTACACTCTTCGACAGCGGTAACATATATGCCCATGTGATACTCACTGATAGGTCAGGCGAATTCTTGCTAGTTATGGATAATAATCAGAACTGGAGCACGAAGTTGAATGTGCTTGATGCAATTCTCTCCACTATCGTGGCGATATGATATCCATATTGGGACACCGTTTCTTCGTCATCTCAGTTCCTCGGGGTTTCAAAGGTGGGACCAACATCACGCCTGGGTTTAATCACAAATAGTTCACAGATATTCTTCTTTCAGACACATCATCACATTATTACAGTCTGTAGACGACTAGTTGCTTCAAAACCGCCCAATTTAAAGATTTGCGCCAAGCTTTTCTCTCCCCCAGCCGCCTCCAGCATAAGCTATAGTACAACCCAGCAGAAAGGTGATGGAGAAAAGGGAAGATACAAATACAGGGATGAGAAGGCTTTGCGAATTTTTTTTTGTTTCCGATTATGGAAATATTATGTTGTCAAAAAAGAAAAGCAAAGGCCGTCAAAAACACCATCCCAAGATCTAAAGAAGTTCCAACAGCTGCTGGTTACGTCTCCGGGCCCAGGGAGGGTTAACGCCTTTTTTTTTTCTTGGATTCGTGTAGCGAGAATCTACCGTAAGAGAAATCGTCGAAATCGCATGCCATATCGTAAGTGTGTTCATTGAGGTTGGGTCATCTCCACGCCTCTGGAACCTGCCATCTAAACAATTAGGCGGCAGTAGTAGTAGCAGCAGCAGGGGCCTCGGTGGCCTCAGCTGCGGGAGCATCGGCAGTCTCGTGCTGGCCGTTGGTGGCCTCAACCTCATGGTGGTTGGCCTCCTCGTCAGTCTTGTCGGGACTGTCAATGGCCACCTTGACGGCGATCTCACGACCCTCAATCTCCTTGCCGTTCATCTCAGTAACGGCCTTCTGCTGCTGTTCCTCTGAAGAAAGAGTAACGAAGCCGAAGCCACGACCCTTGCGAGCTTCACCCCGAGCCTGGAGCTTCTTGATCATGAATCGAGGAATAGGTCGAAGAGCAATCTTGGCAGAAGAAGGCTCGTAGGGTTTGAAGAGCTCAATAAGCTGGGATATGGGTTAGCGGAATATCACTCTCGGAATAAGAAGAATCACGCACCTTTTCCTCGGTCAGATCGTAAGGAAGGTTAGCGACCATGACCTTAGTCTTGGAAGGAATTCCATCAGCGGGAGGACCACGCTCACGGCGTTCACGCTGGGGACGAGCCTGAGCCTTGGGGTTCTTCGCGGTCTCGTCAGTGTTGGTCTTGTTTGTGATGTCTGACAAAGGCTGAACCTCAGAAGTGGCTGGAGCAACGTCCGCAGCAGCATCCTCGGTAACAGGGGTGGCGACCTCAATGGTCTCGCCCTCTTTCTTCTCGGCACCTTCCTATTTGTTTGTTAACTTCCGATTCTGTATGAGAATATTAAAAAAGACAACTTACACCACGGCCGCCGCGACCAGCACGGCCAGCACGGCCACGGCCGCGACCGCGACCACGACCAGAAGGTCGGCGGCGAGAGCCTTCAGCGCCGGAACCCTCACCATTAGCACCCTCAGCCTTCTCGCCTGTAGGCTCGGGCTTGCGAGCGAGCTGAACAGAGACCTTGCGCTCCAGAATCTCCTTGCCAGAGAGCTCAGCAATAGCGCGCTCAGCCTCAGTAGGGGTAGAGAGGTCGACGAAAGCGTAACCAACAGGGCGATCGGTGCGAGGGTTCTTTGGGATCGAGACAGACTCACTAAGCAAGCACGTGGTTAGTACATGATTCCCAGTGAAGTAGCGGCAAAGGTAGTGAACGGAAGCTCAACGGTGCGGCTAGCGCAACCCCAGATGGGCCGGAACAAGAAAGAAGGGTATTAAAACGGTGAAGGCGATTGTGAAGAGCTTGATGTTGTTGTTATTGTTGTTGCATCAAGTCCGACGAAAGGCACTAGCGACATTTTGCAAGATGTATGATCGACAGGGTGTAGAAAGAACGGCGGAGTCAAGACACGTGTCTCTAGCAAGAAACCCACAGGCGGACAAGCAATAAAGACGACGGCAAGAAATCTTCAGGCCGATGGAAGATAGACAACAGCGAGTACTTACACAAGATAGCTCTTGAAGAAGTCCTTCAACTCCCCCTCAGTTGTCGCATAGGCCAAGTTGCCGATGTAGAGGCGACGGCCCTCAGCAGCGCTGGCCGAGGCGGCCTCGTTGGCGGCCGTCTTGTCATCGGCAGACTTGCTGATGGAGGTATTGCTCAGAGTGTTTGCGACGTCATTAACGGCAGCATCCAGGTTGTTGTTGGTGTTGGCGGAAGACATGGTGGCGGTTGGCGTGGATGATGGAAGTGGTGTTTAGGTTGAGTATGACGTTTCGAACTTGGACCTATGCAGGAACGTTCGATGGCGACGGATGCAAGTTCGTCAAGTTGAACTCTGGTGCAATAGGGAGGAGATTGATCAGGGTAGCTTCGTGCCCTAGAAACAGGTTGGGAATTAGACAGACGGCGGTGCGTTGCGCGGAGACACAAGTGACTGGATGTTGTGATGAAGAGGAGAAAGGGAGAGAGACAGGAGTCGCGCGCGCGAATCTGAAATATTTTTTCCTCTTTGCCTTTGGGGGGGGAGAGGGAGGAAGGGGGGTGTTGGCGTGGTTGGTCAGGGGGGTGAATGCGTGCAAGTGAGTAAGGTGTGGGAAAGTGGGAAAGTGGCCAGGGCTGGTGGCAAGGCAGTAGTGGAGGAGAGTAGATGTCGATGATACATAGAGTGTACGAGGCTAATGGATTAGTTATTAGGGCGAACACAGGTACCCGCACTCACAATGAGGGGTAGATGATACTCGATTGAGCTCTCCAGGAGCAGCGTTGTGGATTCTCCCGTTACTTGGTCCTGCCGTGTCGGGGCTGGTTGAACTGGGGGAAGCTTGCTATTACTTTCTACGCGGCTGCCCTGTGCTGAATCGAGGACGCACAGGCTACTTGTAGATAAGTCTAGGAAGGAAATGCTGCCTGGAGATGGGAGGCGACTTCGCGATGCACAATATGTGGGCGGAATGAGTCGCGGAGATGCTCACAATTGTTGTGCGCATATTTGGACTGCGGCGGTAAAAGAATTTCGCAGTTCATGTACGTATTAGGGCCTGATGTAGAAGTGTGGGTGTGCGGGCCAAGTGTGTTGTGTTGAGTGTTTGTTCGCTGCCTACCGTATGGATCAGTGCACGGTACCTATTCAGCAGAGCAATGCGTGTGTGCGTGCCGAAAAGAGCACCTGCAGAAGTTGCGTGAGGTGGTCAGGGACGGAAGATTGATTGGGACAGGCACGTCATGCGTACTCGACTGTGGTGCCTTCCTACAAGGAGGCGCCCGAGCTCTCCGCTTGGGAAACCGCGGACTAAGCGATTTTCATGATATGGAAGAGCGAACGGTGGCTTATTTCTCTAATGTATGTACATCTGTACTTTAAGCAAGAGCACACTGCTTGAGGATAAAGCGGAAGGCAAAGGGGGGCATTGAGCACCACCTGGCGCTATTCCGGGTGTGCTTTTCTTGGGCGGTGAGGACTCATACTCCGTATCCATTGCTTGCTTTTGCAGCCCGTTCTGTCGGTTTAAGACCGGATTCCTGAGGTCGCAATACTACTAAGATCGACCAAATTACCTGAGGGGCGTGGCATCGAAATGCGCCAAGTGTGTGCATAGGGCGTGTGCCCATCGGTGTGTGTCATCGGTCATTAAGGGATCACGACATCAAGACATGGAGGATTGGTGTGCATCTCTAATCTGTACAGATTAGGAGCGTAGGATGATTCTGTCCTAATGGTTGTGGATATCTATTGTCGAAAAGAGTCCATGATCTTCCACTGTATTATTCTTTGGGGGAACTAGGGGTCTGAATGCCAGCGAAGCATTAGCCCCTTGGCGTCCCTTGTAGGAGTCCCTCATATCGCTCGATCGATCGGCTTGCCCGCAACATTGACCGTCGTTTGTGCGCTCACTTGACACGACACAGACGGCTCGCCACGCCGACGCCGTTCAAGTCTCGCTGACCGATCTGTTTGCGCCTGTGTCCCAGTCCAGGCGCCACCTATGTCAAGTCGACTAGTTGAGGTGCCCAGCGATATCAGCCATGGGCTCGAGCAGCGGGTACTGACATTGACAAGCGTAACCAACAATGCACGATACTTCGCACAGCTCCCACTCACGGCCAAGACCCTGCTTACACGCTTGAACGCCCGAAATTGCTTCTCGCCCTGGACAATTTCCTCTGTATTGAAATCCCGGGCAAACATCAGCCAGCAGAAGGACCCCTGACTAGGTCGCCTTTCCTTAGCCAAGGGTCTTCATCCAAATCATCCCCAGGATTGCCAACGCTTTTCTCATTCTAATATTAGTTCGCTCTATTGCGAAAGGGGCTCGCCCCTCCCGCGAGATTGAGAATACCAGGGCCGGCTTCAATAGCAATCACCCGCCTTCCACCAAAACGGACCAACCATCCGGGAGAGGAACTGACAAGCATCAAGGTCCCGCAGACGACAGCCTTGATCCACCAGAAAACCTTCTAGAACTCTCCCTAGCCAGGGTCCCTGCGCGACCCAACCCTCATTTCTACCTGGCATCAGATGCAAGATGTTGTGGCGTCGGCCAGCTGGTCGGAATATTAATAAAATGAGAGCTTGCTCTGAAGTTACGGATAGCCAAAGTCGAAAAGACGAATATGTTTATCTTAACACAGCTGGTGTTAAAGAGCTGGGGTTACATTGCTACTTAGGAATACGTGCAGCGGTTATTAGTTCATGGGCCTCCGGCTACGGAGCCCGACTCGCCTGTTTGGGACATAGCTATCTACTGTACGGAGTACTTAGGCACATAACAGTATCAACGTACCGGTATCAGGGTTTCCATCCACCGAGCGGTCCAATTAAATAAGTCTGTATATGTCACCAGATTCGCGTACACAAAACTTCGTCATGGTAACGTGGCTTGCCATTGGTTAGCTATCTCAAACCTTTCACTTACATGGACACACAAATTTCCACGGCACATGCTTCATCCACTCAACTTCGTTCTAGATTGATAAGATTCAACCTGGGTTGGCCTCTTGCACGCCTCCCCCGCCATTTTACCATCCGCAATTCGGGGCTCCGGCCTTTACGCCCCCGTACGCTTAACTGGCGCTAATCCGGACCCCATCGCCCTCTCTGCGACTTTTTTTATTTTCATGTGCCCCTTGCAAATAAGGACCCTAGCCCAGCTTTTCATCGTACATCGACACTCGCGTCGAGATGGCCGTCCAAGATAGGGCAGTGCTAATCCTCTATGGGTCTGAAACGGGAAATGCACAGGACATAGCCGAAGAGATTGGGCGTCGCTGCCAAAGACTTCACTTCAACAGCCATGTCCTAGAGTTGGACGCTGCTGATCTTGTAAGTCACAGTGGCGTATTATAACGGCCTCGGTCCTGTCCCTAACATGTATTGTCTAGAATGCCCTCTTACGGTACCCACTTGTCATCTTCGTGATATCTACAACTGGCCAGGGTGATATGCCTCATAACTCCCTTGTATTCTGGAAGAGACTTTTGAGGAAGAGACTACCTCCAAGCTGTCTTGCAACAGTCAAGTACACGACTTTTGGTCTTGGTGATAGTACCTACCTCAAGTATGAATCTTCACCTTCAATTTTACCTCGAAATATCTGACTTTGCATTCTAGATTTAACTGGGCCGCTCGCAAACTCAACAGGCGTCTCGACCAACTCGGCGCAACCGCTTTTATTGATGGTTTCGAGGCAGACGAGCAATTTCCCGACGGGTAAGTGCGCTCATGTGTATTTTATTTTCGTCTTTGCGATCTAAAGATTAGACAGGATTGACGGAAGCTTTGTCCGTTGGGCCGATGGCCTCTATAACCATCTCCATAAAAATCATCCACATCCTGACGGCTTGGAGCCGATCCCAGATGATATTATTCTACCACCTCGATGGTCCTTGAAGAATGCTTTACACAGTAGCCCTCCTATGAACGGATGTGCCGAGCCTCTACTTACTGGTCCGCCACCCGACCAGCTTCTACCCATCCCTAACGGCTGGACAGCCACTCTAGCCGGGAATAAGAGACTCACTCCAGAATCTCACTGGCAGGATGTCCGTCTTGTGTCGTTTGACATTCCAAGTGTAGACGGCCAACAGCTACGATGCAATCCTGGAGACTGCCTCACCATATACCCCAAAAGTTTCCCAGAAGACGCCCAGAAGCTCATCACGCTTATGAGCTGGGAAGATGTGGCTGATAGACCACTCGACCTATCAGCTTGTGAATCACTACCCCATAACCTTTACGCAAACCAAAAGTCTACGTTGAGGGACCTGCTAATCAACAATATTGATATCACTGCTATTCCTCGGCGTTCGTTCCTAAAGAGCATGTCTTACTTCTCAACTAACCCAGATCATAAGGAGCGTCTCCTCGAGTTTACCCAGACCGAGTACATTGACGAATACTTTGACTATGCGACACGTTCTCGGCGTTCGATCCTCGAAGTCCTAGAAGAATTCACCTCTGTCAAGATTCCAGCCGAGCGGGTGCTGGATATCTTCCCCTTGATCCGTGGCCGGGATTTTAGCATCGCTAATGGCGGCGATACTCTTAATCACCCTTCTCAAGAATGCGTCACCCGAATTGAACTCCTCGTCGCCCTTGTCAAGTACCGCACAATCCTCCGAAAACCTCGCCAGGGTCTTTGTTCCCGGTACCTGGACGCTCTTTCTCCGGCATCAGCTCTCCGTGTCACACACAAACCCGTTCTCACCCCAATACACGGCGCGCAAAACGCCCAGCGACCCCTCGTTGCGATTGCTACCGGCACTGGTTTGGCTCCCATCCGGGCCCTCATCCACGAGCGCCGTACTCATCCCTCACCAGCACCCACCTTTCTCTTCTTCGGCAATCGTAACCGGGACGCTGACTACTTCTTCCGTGAAGAGTGGGAAGCGACGATGCAGGCCGAGGGCCTTGAAATTTTTCTCGCCTTCTCCCGGGACCAGAGAAACAAAATTTATGTTCAAGATCTCTTGCGTCAAGAATCAAGGCGTCTCGAAGGGTTGATTGTTCAAAACGCAATCTTTTCTGTCTGTGGTGGGTCGACTAAGATGGCAGATGCTGCAAAAAGGGCAGTCTATGGTCCCTTTGAGGAGGGAGCTGGGAATAAAGAGGAACGCAAGAGGATTTTGTCGTCGTTGACATGGTGGCAAGAGATTTGGTAGTCCAAATGTGAATGAGGCATCCGATCGGAAAAGGCGCGTTAAACCAGGAGTTTACGATAATGAATATTATAGATGAGAAACCCATCTCTGGACTAAAATATACCCCTATCGTGCCCGTATATTCTGATACCGTTGATTCAAATAACACGTTTTGGGCCGTAATTATTTATATGAAACGTAATGACCAAGCTTGATAGATCTTGTTATGAACTCCAATACATGTTGTATATCCAAAGAAAACTCTAGCTGGCAACGCCAATTCCATGCTTTGAATCCCAAATCCTTGACTTTCCCGGTCCTGTCTTATTACTCCGTATGTCGCTAGTAAAGATGTGAGATAGAAGGAGAGGCAGTATTAGTGCAAGATAATGCGAATGTCGTTGCGATTTTTGTGTCAGAGTACAATTGGTCGTACATCACCACTCTTCTTCCCAACTATACCGCCTCTCCGCTAGCTGTGGTACGTGAATTAACTCTGTGCCCGAGTCGATCCGTCCTGGGCTTTGTGGGGTGAGCGACTGGGACGTCCCGCTTGAGCGTTCCGATGCGGCAAGTCCCACGGGTATGATGTCCTCTGGACGATTCCGACGTAGTTGGCGGGGTCTATTTTGGCCGGTGCACAGCTCCTCTAATTGATTTTGAGATATCCTAAGTTGAGAGGCCATGCGTTCTTCCTCCTCCACCGTATAGTTGCTTCCTAGAGTGTCATAGGTGCCCTGCCCATCCACTGAGGAATCGCTCGAGCCGCTCCTGTGTCTGGTCTCCATTCTGGAATTTATTTGGGGTAGCCGCACGTTCCCTGGCAAAGGCCCCAAATATATGACCTTGCAAGGATCAATCGGGGTCCGTTGAATAGCTGGCATAGGGTTATCAAGTGTTGAGGCGAGGGAAGCCTCTCGAGCTGACTGAGATCGCCTCAAGTCATCGATATCGTCTGAATGGCTGTTCGATGATAGCAAGAAGGGAGAGTTTGGTGCGGAATTACTCCCTGTCATGGGTGATGGTAAAGATAAGGGCAATGAGTTCGAATTTGAACTTTCATCCGCAGGTGACATTGGAGGTGGCATAATGGCTAATTCCAAGGTTGGCGGAGGACGTCTCGGGGGCGTGGGTTCGTAAATAGCTTTCTCTGGGGGAAGTAGGGCACCATTTGCCGGAGGAGAATAAGCTGGCACAGGGCCTTGAAGTTGTTGATCCATTTTACGTCGCGTAGCTTCATAAGCGGTTAGTTGTTGCGAGTTGTCCGACCCTAGCTCGGTGTCGCCATTCCATGATGTTCCGTCCTCTCCATCTAGTTCTACGGGTGGAACGGGAGCTGGAAGTTCATAAATCTGAGAATTGGGCGCTTCCAACGGCTTCTGTGCATCCGACCCGCTTCCGGAGCCAGGTCTTGGCGACCTCTTCCGTCTTACGATCAATGAAAGCATTCGGTGGAAAGGACTCTTTGGTATATCAGAAGTGACCGTCGAAGTTGAAGCCTTGTTCTCCTCCATGGATGGCTCGGACCCCTCGTAATCGCGCTTCTTCCGGCGTCGTCTGCACAACCATAGGGTCACAACTATCACCCCTACAATGGTCAATCCAACTCCAACTCCAATCCCAGCTCGTGCACCTTTTGAGAGCCCGTGACTTGATACAGCCGGTGGCGGATACGCAACTCGTACGATAGGAATGAGGTCACTCTGATTGGATGAGTCTGGGAATCGTGCCTGGTGAACCCGAAAGATGGCTTCATCATACTTTGTAATGAGGTAAGATTCCTGAAGGAATGATCTACCAAGAATCCAAGTTGAGTTGCCTGCTCTGCGAAGCATGAAATAAGGAATCGCTGGTTCGCCGTAGGCGATGGTCTGGTTCATAAAAGGGTACTGTAGTAAGCCTGTGAATGCTCTGGAAGGAATAGTGATATTGACGACACCAGTGACATCATACGGGTCGCCGAAATTGTCGTTATTATCAAAGCTTGATAGCACAAATGTAAAAGAGAACGACTTCTCATCTAAGAAAGTGCTATACTGGTCGTCAGTAACCGTGTACAAATCGAAGGTGCTATTGTAGGTCAGGTTAAAAGCCTCAGCGAATTGATCGCAAACGTCGTTTGGCAGCCAGAGGTATGGGGTAGTGCTATCGATGATGGCATCGAATGATGAGTTCCAATTTGACAACAGAGTCCGTCGCGAGTCCCAGTTGGCAGGCGTGTTCTGGCTCTCGTCAACCGTAACATCGATGGCACGAATGCGGGTTTTCGGTACACCCTCGTCTCGGCTCAGAGTAAAGTCGTTGTTGTGGCTCTCAAGTCGTGAGGAGTCATAACCACCGAGAGTCAAGGAAACAGGCGCATTCCCTATGAAAAGCGTCAATACGAGGGAGACTTGAGAATCAGTTCGAGTTAGGCAACATACGATAGTGGGCGCCAGCAGTATACCCATAACTGTAGCTCGGAATCCACCCATAATCCTTCACAGCCTGTGTTAATGGGGATTCCGCAACCGTGCCTGCAAATTTGCCTTGGATAATACCAAGTCCGAAGAGCCCGTTCAAATAACTGGTCGTATTGATGGCCGCTACGAGCACACCAGACATGTGAAAGGACTTATCGTCAACAGAACTGTGCGCGGCAATGTCGTCTTGCCCGTAGAGGCCATTGCCCCCGTATCCCAAGTATTGAAGCCCAAGCTGCCAGTAACCCAATGAAGACCAGTCGGTGGACTCATCGGGCGTATAAATGCCACCGCGGGCAGTACTGCAGAGAGGTTCCCCTGATTTAGGTTAGTATACGAGACGCGAATACAATATCATGACAGGGGAAATTGAACATGAATCGAGTGTCGTAAAATATGACTTCAAGTGTGTAACTAGGCAATGGAAGAAGAAGAGACCTACTCTGAAGGCACCCTCCAGGTCCTACGACCCAGAATTCAGAGAGGGCTGTGCTTACAAGGACGTCAACCTGCTGAGAGTTGGATCCCAGTTCGAAGGCGAGGGTTGACCAATTTCCGTCACTTCCTTTCCTACGCAGAGGGTTAATCTCCAGATGGTGGCAATCGAGGCGATGGGAAACTTGCCATGAACTTGGTTGGAGAGATATTGGCGCGGGGACTCGGGCGTCAGCCAAGGCTACAAAGATAGCTCCGGTCGCAAGGGATAAAATTAAATATTGCATAGCGGAAGCGCGACGGTTGAAATTCGAATCCGTCGTCCCCGTTGTCGTTCATCAATCATCAAATCGTCAAGCGATCAAGGGGATGGATCCCAATGGCCTAGAGTGCGCCGATAGTTGGTCGCGAGCCCTTGAAGGCCGAAGGATTGGGAGGGGAACGCCCTCGGTATAGCCAGCCAACCGAGTTCGTCGAGCTTCGTCGAGCGTAGACGGGGGGTTCGTGGAGGATATTGGACAAGGGCGCGTGCGACAGATATGAAATAAAGAAGAAAGGAAGAATTTCCCTCAAGAGTGCCCGGAATACGGAATGATCTGAAGATGGACGAGCTTGCTGCCTCCCTCGTTTACGGTGCTAGCTCGAAGGGCATGAGCGGATTGGACTTTGGCCTGTCTGTGCTGGCTAGCAAAGGTAGTTCTGGGGCTTCCGAGAGGGCGGTCCGAACGGGAACGATTGAAACAATGACAGGCAGATTTTGTTTTTATTTTCTTGCCAAACAAGGTCACACATGGTAATAGTTCGAGTACCTACGACACAAGCAGAACCTTGCTTGTGGAGGAGTCATCAAGAAGACGGGAACGAGAACCGGATGGATGACAATAGGACAATGGAGAAGGAAGGAACGAGCCAACTTTTTTTCACTTTCAGAATGGGGAAATCATGTCTTGGCAATCCCGGGGCTGGTTCTTCCTTCCTTCCCTGGATGGCATGGGCTAACTTTGAACGCTAGGCCCGCACCAGGCGTGTTTCAGGGGACCTTCCAAGGATGGCTCTGCCTGCTAGCGCCTGTCACATCTGCTTGACTTTAGTTTCTCGTGGGCCTCACCAAGCTCATTCATTCCCCAGATTCGTCCCATCTCATGCCTCCTCAAGGATCTCTCTCTACATACATTGATTATAGCCACTATGGAGTACGTAGTGATAGTCAGATGGAGGCTTTTCTGGAGAGGTGTCTATGCAGATGACTGATACTCTATGTGTCGTCTTCCCTTAAACACATGGCTCTCATCGAGGCTGCATAATCACCACAACTCTCCTCATCTTGAACACAAAGATCCCGTCCCACACTACTGGAAAGATAAACTATGCTTCAAACCTTCAATTCAGCGGCACCGAGTCTAATCAGACAACCCGAGGGCTTTAATGCTCATCGAGATCAAAACTTGTCCCAACTGGAGATCCTCAGAGCGGATTCACATGTCATCCCAATACCACCACACTACTTGACACTCTTGTCAGTGGAACAGATTGGGTTTTCCAGGATTGAGACATGTTGCAAGGCAGCGACCTAGACGTGGTTGCGGAATATTTGCCCGCGCCAATCGTCGGTGAGATCCGCCAAGAAGAGGTTAGAAAGATGCATGGGAGGTTGCAGTTCCAAGCCTATGAGGTTAAACCTCCGAGTCTCTGTTTTCTGAAGGTCTATGGATTGGACGGATGTAGTCGAAATTGTGGTGGTTGGAACAGACAAGAGATGTCAGTTTCCCCATCCTTCGTAATAACTTTCTTTCGCCCCTTGTCTTGGAATCAGTCGTTGATACCTATGAAATATTGTTCAACATTGATCGGGCTTTCCATCACCATCGCCTCCATAAACCCCTACATCAGGCATACGCAAAATCCTGGATTGATGGTTGACTGGGACATCAGCCGTTCAGCCATTTCCGTCTGCCACGATAGCGCCGCACCCTCCTTCGGCCTTTCAGTGGCTTCAAGACACCCTGACTGACGGGTTGCACCCTGGTTCATGCATCGCTAGACGTTCTGGTGCAACTCCAAGAAGCGCGATTGGTTCTGGGCCTTGCTCGAATTCATCCCATTGAAGCACATCCTTTTTCTTTTTTTCTTTCTATGGACATGTCCTCCAACAGCGAGCCCAAAGGTAAAGGAGGGGAGCTTGCGAACGCCACTAGACTTGGTGAATGATAATAGCCCCCAATTCATCACGCCATGCGCTCACAAGGAAACCCCAGTGAAAGCCGGGCTTGTCTCAGGAGTCACCAACGGCTTGATTAGCCCTTCACGCCGTTATAACCCTAGAAGGCAAACGCCCCAGCACGCTTTAGAAAACAATTACTGCGTCAGGGCATAGCAATAATCTTACTGCCTTCTCTTTCCCCTATCTTCTCATCTGTTATTGAGTTATGCGATTGGTTTTCTAACTGAGATTGTTTTTGGAGTATATCACTCGACCAAAGAGCCTAGGCTAGATTAAGATCATTCATAGCCCTAGCGGGTCTGGCCAGGAGATGAGGTGGATTCCACGAATGACGGACAGATGTGTTCGAGGAGTTCTGTCGGCCATTTGGGCGTTGCTGTTCCCAAACCAACCACCGGGCTTTGTGATATGACCAACTAATATCGCGAAGCATTGCTCTTTAATACCTTGCAGCCCAAGGATCTTGAGTGCCGGGTCGGAGCCGCTGATAGTTGCCGCAATAAAACACTGCTGGGGCAATAACCAGTGCGGATGGACGGATAATAGCTCATCTTATGGAGTACTCGTGGCACGGCTCAATCAGTCGACAAAGCTTGCAACTTCGCCTCGCAGTCATGACCTCAATTGGAGGCTAGTGTTCTATCAAATGAGATCGTCGAATTCCGTTCGGCTAGGGTCTGACTAGAAAAAGACGCTGCAGGGCAAGTGCCGCAGGGCTAGGACATGAGCCTCAGCCCAGCGGTCAGCACCAGCGTAACGGGCCACACCTGCAAGGGATGAGTTCGTCCCAGACAGTCAGTCACATGTGCCGCAGCCACAGTCTCGGGTCTCGGGGAGAGATGGGCATTGTCTGAGTCGTGACTGTGTCTGTGTCTTGGACGGACCGATGATCAAAATGCGATGATTCGCTAGTGAACTGAGCCAGCTGTTGTGGATGGTTGCACGAAGTACAGCCCTGATGAAGTCCAAAGGCTATTGGCGATACAGTTCGCCAAGGAGGGATCGTCGCCTGGTGTTGGCTGTGTACGGGGGAAGCCAGTCCGGATGGTCATCATGAAATGAAAGAGGCAGGAGGGGGCGATTTAAAGACAAGAAATCCAGTCAACTTCAACGGGCGTTCTCCACGGGTACAGTATCAGCGTTTCCGTGAGAAACCAATAAGTGACCAGATCTCAAGAGAAACCATGAAAAGCGTTACTTTGGCTCATCTATCAGAGATCAACCGTCGGGCATGCCGCCAAGGCCCCCTGGGGCATGCAGCCCATAAGCCGTCAGCCCCTCTAATTATTCACTGGTGGGTGCAAAAAAGCCTCCGGAGCATGGTTGTGGGGTGTCCTGTCCATCGCCCATCGGAGGCGCAAAGCCACCAAGCGATGGGCAAGCGTCGGTGAGCTCATGAATCCAGAAAGCCGATCCGGGCGAAACCTCCACATGGGCTGTTCAAATGAAACACTCAAAGTACAGCCCCGGTCTAGAACCCCCCCAGTCCTCGATGGGATGGCGATGGGGAGGAGAAGCCCCTCCATCCATTCAGCCTTTGGATTCATTCCAATCCATGTCCTTGTCCCATGTCGTAGTGCAATTAACTCGCTGATCCTTCGCTCTACCGCCGCCCTGTGCGCTGCTCTTGTCCTTTTTGACACTGACCCCTCGCGGTTCTTTCAACTTCAACACATATCCCGTTCAGACGCTCGTTTCGTTCGTCGTCAATCGTTTAACATTCGTTCTGTTCGTGAGCCTAAGACCGGCTTTCTTCTAAGGACGGCCCCCTTCTACTCGCTACATTTTCTGAGGTCCAACCTCACAATTCCGCGAACACATGACTTCTTTCGCAGTTAATCCAGCATGCGGACGCTCATTACAGGGCTGCTGCTGAGTGCAGCCTACGCTACTCCAGCTTCCGCTGCTGTGATATGGGGTGAGTTTCGCACCCAATTGAACTTTGATCTCTTCACGCCATGCTAAACTCTACCTGAAGAGATATTCAACCGCCAGGCCTCGGGCCATCGCTTATCAAATGCAACTGTTACTCCCCCTGCAGGAGATGTCACTCGTTTCTCAACGGGGTCAATCCCTTCATCCTCAACATCTTCAGTCTCTATTACTACGGAGATATCTTCTGTGCTCAATGGATCCCAGACATCATCATCTATCCTCACAAACCTTAGCCAGGATTCAATAACCACTGACTCCCAAGCCGTGTCAACTATCTCAACATCCAATGAACCAAACCTAGCAAGTTCTGGGTCTGCTTCAACGCCTTGGGGTTCCCAATTGACCTCGAGTACCACACTCTCAACCTCTATTGTAGCTGCATCATTGGAGAGTAATCCAAGGATCTCGGCAAACGGGGTGGACCGTCCTCCCTCAACTCCAATTTCTGACACAACCCCAGCAGTCAACACCCTCGGAAGATCAGACTCTTTCACGACCCCCTCGTCACACTACTCTACGTCTTCAAGCTTATCATTATGGAACACGACACGACCTGCCACCACAGGAAACGGCCTAACGTCAACGTCGGATACCGAGTCGTGCACGGAACTCAAGGATGACGAGACTGTTACCGAGTATTCTATTGTATACACTTCTACCACAACTCTCTATGGGAACTATAGTCTCTACACTCCCCCATATCCAACTATCGAAACCCCAACGTATTGCGACACCGCGACCGCTACAACTGATTTTACGCTCTCCGGCGAACCATTTCTTTCTAGTTTCTCGCCAGGATTCATCGTCTCTACCAAGCAACCCGCTTCCTGTTCAAGCGGAGCCGCCGAGTCAAATTGCTTGGAAGCTCCCGAACCTGACGATTCGAGCCTGACCGAAACCCAAGAGGGCAAGCGACCCAGTCAGACTCGTCTTTCTGCTTCTCGAGAGACTGTCACATTCGTCACTACTGACAAAAATCCTGTCGTCGTGCATACAACTGATTTACCTCCCGAGTACAGCGAGTCTGGTAAAGCCGCAAGTCTCACTGTTGCGCAACACAAGAGTGCACAACCAGATGGTGACAACACCGATGACAGCGGTGGTGATGATGGTACTCAGAACGACCCACAGAGTCAGAAGAAAAAGAAACAGGCGCCGAAGACTACAACTACAAGCTACACGATCGTGGCCAGGGCTAGCCATGTTATCATCAATGGCAAGACCTATTCTAACCTCAAACCAGATCAAACCACGACAGTAGCTCTCGACGATGGCACCTTCACAATCTATCCAACTGAAGTAGTTGGCGAAGGAGCAACGATACAGAAGCCTAGACCAGTCGGGACAGCTATCAGTGTCATAACGCCAACCACAAGCAGTGTTGGGGACCTTGATGTGGAAGTTTCAGGGTCTGAAGCCATCGTGGGTGGGACCAAGATAAAAATTCCTCCCTTGGGAACGACGACAGTGATAAATAACGAGCAGGTGTCGGTTGGCCCCGGTAAAGTGATTGTTGACGGCCAGACAATGACTTTCCGCGCTGCCGGTGGCTATCAAACAGCCGTCGTCGTGCAAGGGGGCGAAATGGTGACAGCCGTTGGGCAGTCCATTTATATTTTCCACTCGACCACCATCACGTATGGGCCGGGGATACCTGAAACTTCGGAAATCGTTGATGATGATACGATCACAATTAGCCCTTCAGGCATTGTTCTTCACGGAACGACGATAGGAGGCATCACTGCAGAGCCCACTGGTACGATGTACGAGATTGTGGGAGGAGCAACGATTACAGAACTGGCTCCTTCGTATGTCATCATCGACGGGACGACTTTCACAGCTGGGCCAGGATCTCGAAAGAGGACGAAGATTATCGGCGGCGAAACAATCACGATCGGTCCAAACGGGATCGTTATCGCCTCAATGACCTTAAGCGTCCCGTTCGGCTCGTCAGTTGTAACAACGGTCACAGCAACTATTACAGGGACGAGTACGTTACCTGTTGAAACAGGGTCTTCTGGTGAAAACGACAGGGATGGTAATAATGATAAACCTGAGGATGACGACGAGGATAGTGCAGGCCCGGCACTTGAACCGGGCCTCACAGCAGGGATGACAGGATTTTGCATAGCAATTGGCGTTTGGATTTGGCTTTGAATATGGAGGTAACAAAAGCTAGCAGAACACCGGGTAACTATTGGGCTTCTAAGTGCCAGGAACGGGACATGGCATGGCATGGCATAGCGGTGGCAGGGTTTACGAATGAATGACAACCATGAATCTATTTGGGATAAAGGATAACGGACTAGGGGGGTTGGGGAATTCAAGGCTTACTGTATATTATGCTACGCAGTACTCTGCATCAGTGAAGAATTCACTTAATCGTCACAAACTGCCATGTTTTGTTGGCTACCTCTAATGAAAACCCTGATGAGATTGACGTCGTCGACAACTAAGCAGAGCAAATAGGCTGCTACGTGAGTCCTCCCCTCCACGACCGATACGAGAAACAGAGTCATCTATCGTCATGGGCCCTGTGCACGGGGCTGCCTCCTGCAGCGCGCATTCCTCATCACCCTGGTCTCACGTCCCCAATCAACCCAGGATTAATTACGCTTCGTCCATAAACCTTGGTGGTAGTCATCCTACACCACCATGATAGGCCGTCATCATTCCTAGGCCTCGCATTAGACCAATGGACAGCAGCAGCAGCAGCACCTATCCCAATCGCATACCACAGATTACGACGCCTTAGATGCCAGCCAAGTCACAGTCGCAACCCTTAAAAAGTCCTAGATCACGCGCTCTCAACACCTACGTACTATTCCATGCCGATCCCTCCCGGTTCATTGGGCTCTCGCCTGCAAAAGTGGGCAAAGTCTGCCTTGTGGGATGCAGCTGAAGGCAAATCCCTCCAGTCCGGGCTTCTCCGAAACCCTGACTCCTAAGCCGATGCTGTATGTCTCACTACAACCCCAGCCGAGCTATCTGCCGGTTTTGAAATTGGAACATCATGCGTAAAGCTTCGAACAGTGTCTCTTCGTAAACGATGTCATAATTAGAGATGACCAATATCTCATCAGTATGTTGTTGAAGAAGTCGAGGATAAAATTGATACAGTAGCAAGAGAATTCTATCTTACAATGTTGTTACGCAAGATCTCATCTGCACTATGTGTCGATCGCCTGTCTTGACGACGACCAGTTGTTAGTTGTGTCTAGCATGACTTATGATTTCAATCCTAAACACCATAAAGACCAACGGAAAAGTTTGGCTAGGGAGATGTAAATGTGGGAGTGAAAAAGTGGAAGTTAAGATTGCAATATGATGATGAATATAACCCGCACATCTCAAGCCAACAGCGCAACGATAATCTAATATTACTATAAACACAATCTAAAATCGGTTATACCACCTTTGAGGGCGGTACAATGTAGTAAATAAGCGCTCCCACCAAATCCCCAGACGGGGACGCCAAAGCAACCGGGAAGCTTGAAGAATAGAATAAAAGCACAACACAATAAGAAAACGGCTTCTATATTTCAACACTGGCATCACTACCGTCGCACTCCCTTCCCCTTACCAATTCCTTCCGTTTCAAGCGCAGGAAACTCATCATAGTGAGTCTCTTGATCTACGTCTTCTGATGGCAAGAGGCCCTGGTCTTGCATGCTAAGCTTCAAAGCCAATTCGAGGTCATCGTCACGAAGCATCATTTGACTAGAGGATCCAGCAGCATACGGCGAATCCACGTGTGGCGAGGTAGCGCTAGTGTATTTCTTCTTCTTCTTGGGAGTCTTCGTCTTGAAAGTGACAGCGAACTCATACTCGCCAGAAGTGTTACCTCGAGGAGACTGGGTATAGTCATTGCTGTCTAGAGGGGACTGGATGCTGTCCGTACCACCTTGGGGAGACTCAGTGATATCATTACTACTCTCGAGCAAAGAAAGTCGGATAGCTTGTTGGATCTGCTGCTCGTAGTCATCCTCACCAGAGGCGCGAGTGCCCTCTGAAGCACCATTTGTAGGCGGAGTGATGTCTGTGACACTCGGCTCAGGGGTAACGGTATCAACCGTAGTTCCACTGAAGGTAGAGGCCGTGTCGAGACTTGCATCAGCAGCCGAGTCGCTCGTTCGACGCTGTTCCTCAAGGAAGGCCTCTTCGGAAACGAGCTGCGCATATCGCAGAGCTTCTTCCTCCGTTAGATCACCAAGAGCTCCTACTCCAAAGCGATTGTGGAGGCGAGCTTGTTCTCGGGCCCTTCGTTGGTTTTCGTGCCGAAGTTCAGCTGCCTCAGCAGCAATGAAGCCCGAGACATCGCCACCCTGACGACGGCTAGCCAGCCGACCATGAATGTCAGAATGTCTAAGACGACGTTTGCGCCCAGTTGCATGACTAGTTGAGCTGTAGGCCCAATAACGCAGGAAAGCGCCAAAGGAAACAACACCACGCAAGACAGTCGGATCAGGATCAAGATAAATGGCGCCAACAGCAGGATAGGTATTTTCGTCCAGCGCAGGATTCATCGTTGTCATGTGCCGGGGTACTCGACCATTGGATCGAGCATTGAGCGTACGAATTGGCTCCAGCGTCGACGCCAGAGGGTCCCATGCCTGAACAAGACCATCGCTTCCGCCATGGACAAGATAGAGGCCGGTGAGCGCAACACAGGAGACTTCGGGCGACTCTGTCGCGATGTATCGCAACGGACGTATGGTTGCCTCATTGGTTTCTGCGCGAGCATTCCAGACAAGAACAACGCCGTCATTGGTTCCAACAGCAAAGAGTCGGGATCTGCGCCCAGGGATTTCTTCACCAGCCTCAACGAGCGGGTCGTCAGCCAACGTCAGTAGGGCATTGGAGGAACTATCCAGGGCGCAACTAGTAATAGTAAACAGCCTCTGGCCTTTCAGTCCCATATCATTGGTGGTCCAGTCATGAAGAGAATCGATGAGATCTACGGATGGCGCAGGGACAGGGGCCACAGGCTTAGGCGGCTGCTCATCTTGAGCTTCCAAACCATCGATTGGCTCAGACTGAACAGGTCCAAAGAGCGATGGGCCGGGTACAGGCTCAGCCTGGGGGGCTGATTCAATGGCTGGTGTGGCTAAGACTTCTTGGGCGACAAGAGACCGAGTGTATCGCTGAACGTGAGAAGAACAACCTTCAGCATAACCACAATCGATAACGAAGATATTTTCGCCAGCGCCATGGCTATCGTCGCTGGCGAAATCCACCTCGAGCTTGCGAAGCATATCCCATCCTTCGCAGACTCGCCTGAAATGAGCCGGCTTGTGGCGCAAGAATTTTTCAATTTCTCGGGCCTCAGCAGTCATCTGGCTCTTACTCAGATTCATGGAGTTTGCAGGAGATCGGGGCGAGTACGCGCCTTTGGTCGCATTCTTGTCCGAGTCGTCAGGTCGAGCAACTCGGCGGGTCGACTCCAGCAGGTGCCAGTAGACTGAGCGACCAGCATACCAAGCATTCTTGGTCAGGTCTTCTCCCTTGTTCTGAGCAAGTGAGTTGACAGGAACATCGGTCAAGTAATATACTTCGCCCAGAGCATTTAGAGCAACTGCCCAGACTCTCCCAGCAGCCTTTCGCCTTTGGCTATAATTGTCATCAACTTTCAGAGAGATGATAGGCACACCGGGACTGAGAACCCATCGAGCAGTGATCTCTCCTGTTTTGTATCGTGGGCCTGTTGAGTCGCATGCAACGGCGTACGATGTGACGACACCAAGGGTAGAGCCAGTAAGCATACCTACCATCGATTCAGTATTCAACGGCACAGCAGATGATTTGGCAAGCCAAATACTGCAAATCGCTTCTGACATCTCTGGTATCTTTGGAATGTCAGGGTAGGTGTCTACAACGCCAGTATCCGCAACGAGATACCGTCCTCGGGGCTCCAGAATAGGTCGGAAGAATGCTCGACCGCCTGGAAACCCTTCACCTGACAGGATACCATATGGCTGGCTAACATCTAGGACGTTGGGTGTAGCAGCAGGGCCTTCGCCAAGGCCATACGGGAGAAGGCCTGGGAACACCTCCTCGAGTTGCAATGTCCTGAATGGATCCACGAGACCCCATTTCTCGATCTTGCCGTTCGTGGGATCACTGATAGTCCCAGCTCCAAGGTCGGCTGCTCCATGGATAGCCCGAGGGGGCTTCTTACCATTCGAGAAGACAGCATGAATGTTCGTCACAGCCCAAGGCAACTTGGAGTTGTAAGTTAACACTGCACTCTGTTTCTTTCCACCTCGAACAGATGCACCAGCAACTCCGGTACTGGATTTGCCGCGGGCCAGACTCCTAAGTAGGCGTGTTCGAAGCAAATACTCCTTCCTCCAGGATGCAAGAGGCGTCAAGCGAGCAAAATAGCGTGCTTCGGATCGAACAAACTCGGATGAGTCGTTAGCCCAAATGTCTGTGCTAGGTTTATGCTCAAGCGCCTCCTGCCCTGGGAAGTATCGGAGAAATGCCATTCTCCAGGCATGGGAGCTCGTTATCAGTGCATAGAAGCGCTTGGAGACCAGGGCGATCGCGGCATGGGAGTCGGCGTGAAGGTGAGACAGAATCTGTGTCAGGATTTCTGTATACATGTCAGTATACCGAAGCAAACTAGTTTGGAAATCTTCAGCGCACCGTTGGGGAAATCCACAAGCTGTACACCATCAGATGCCGTGTCGGAGCGCTTGATTACTTTGAAACCCAAAGCTCGTTTCGGCGTTGGCGGAGTCATTGCATTCTCATACTCAGAGATCCGGTGGCCAGGGACAAATGTGCGGTCGTCGAGGTTCAATCCGCGTAGTTCCTCGTCAAGCATCTCGGCGTCGACGGCATTGTGCGATTCACTCCGAGCCGCAGGGCCGGAGCGTTGGGAACCGCCGCTCGAGTCCGCTGAACGAACTCGGCGGAGGCCTTCGCGGTCATGGTGAAGGGGGCCATGCTGAGAGGAGGTGGTGGTCGAAGGAATGCTGGTATGAGTCACACGTGGGAGAATCGCAATAGGCTCTTGTTGCATATAGCTAAAGGCGAGGAACAGGGGGAAAGGAGGTTACGACTGTGCACGGGATCTTCGCACAGTCTAGAGCGTAGAGAATTGAGGAATCGGATTCCTTCGTGGTTGATGGAACTAGAACGGGTGGGGATAATTCGCAGTGCAGTGCAAAGCGAGTGATGATGTCGATGATGTTGACGATGAACAATCAAAGTTGTTCCTTTTTTGCCTCGCGGCGCGTTGAGCACCCCGATTGAACGCTAGTACGTACTTTCTGCCGATGATGAGCCGGTGCCATTGGTGAGGCGTCGATATGCCCTCAGTAGCCAATCGGCAGTCTGAGTATAGCATCGTGCTCATAGTCGACCATCAATATCTCACGATTAATCAAGCTCGATCATCACGTTGGAATCTCTGATATAAGACTGGGCAATCAATTCGCTGCTTCAAGGGTTTTGCGTGATGTTGGACTGTAGGGTGTCATTGGGAGCATGTGACCAAAAGCCGAGACCCCAATTGTCCTCGTTGGTCTTGATGGATTTAGCATTGCCTGTTATAATTCATCCCTTACTCCTTCTGATAAATTCTCTGTATATTTTCTTCCTTCGGAGATTGTCTATGTCAGTCACATCATTTCAATGTCTACCACTTCCACAGTTCCACTGAAGACCGGATCTACCACTCCGCCTTCGATCCGGGACGCATAACACATCGCAGTGGCGGGAGATGTATGTTTCTTTGCAAGCAATTAATTTATAACCCTTAATAGCACCTCTTATAGTTCTTGTGAATAGTCTCCGGTTTGGTCCGAAAAAAAGTGGTAAGACTAATGAGTTACAGAGGTGTCCGGGTCAAGCATCAACACTGCGTGCGGGACAGGGTAGAGATAGAGGGAATGGTAACGGGTTTGGTAACGAGTTGAGGGCCAGAGATAGGTAGAAGGCTCTGTTTGTGGTCTTCTGTGTGCTCATGGTGTTGCGATGACCTAACTAATTGCTGGAGGTCTCCAAGGCGTCATCTTTACAGGTGTCCCACTTCCTCCTGCCCATGAAAAGCGGCCAAACCCGGTGTGGTACTCACTTAAAAGATACTATCGAAAGGACACCAGGTTATAGAGCTACTCTTAGCTCCTCGTATACGAAATCCCTCCCGTATTTTAACTAGGGTAAATTCAGATTTGTATGTAAACGGGGTTGCGATATAAGACAAATAGAACCGTCCACTCTTTTCAGGACAAACCAATATCACTGTGATAGATGACTGTATTTGTAAAATTCTCTTCAACACAATCAATGACAAGCATCTTCCCATGTATATTTTACTTCAGATACTATAGCCAATGCCGCATTGCTTACACAGGAGTAAACGACAATCAGTCTCCCGCAAAGAACAGATTAATCGACCAATGCAAGAGTAGTATTACTTCAGGGTAGAGAGGGAATTAAATAAAGCAAGAACCTACAGCATCAGATTTACAGAATCTCTGCTCTGAAGATTGATTGTTCTTCTCTGGCTAGAGCTGGCGGCTACTGAACAACAAACCCAACGCCGGAGAACCTCTAAATATGGGCGGAGGAGCCGGAACGAAGAGTGATTCCAGTGTCCCGACCAAACACATACGTAGTCTTTTCTCTCTTTGGAGCTAACCTTCCTTGATACGCAGAGTACTTGCGATAACAGAATCCTAAGCAAGCAAAAAGAAATACCGCTGTGTCTGTTTTTTGTCGAAACTCTCGAAGAACCCAGGATCAATCGTTTCTCTATAGTTGCTCTATTCATAATCTCATCAGCAGAACCGCAACCGATCTAACATTTCTCCGGGTTGCGATGCCGGCTTGATGTCTGGAATGTGATAAATGGATCCGCTTCGCGTCTGCACTGCACCAGCATCTCGTCAGATAGTACCAGACAACCCCTTTTGCCTGATAACTCTGCTAACCAGCATAATGTCCAGCATTTCGTTCGGCAGCTCCCATCTCAAGCCTCTGGACAAGCTGCAGCTATTGATGTTGGAGGTTGTACCTTGGACTAAATCTCTCCAGCGACAGGCAGTTGATTCATTTCGGGACCAACCATAACGATGCTGGCTCCCCCTCCTTGATGCACTCATCAGTTTGACCCGCCTGACCGCGTGCCCGGGTTTGCAGGTCCCATCTCCCCGACTCTTGGGTCCAGACTCACGGCAGAGTCATTGCAACCACTCCGGTCCGAACTCCGGGAGCTGGAAAAATACTAATCTGTAATCTCTATCATATCTACTGCGATATGGAGCAAGTAGAGTTGTCTGTGCATTTCATTATCGTGATGTAAAAAGAAATCTCTGAACAGAGTCTGTATCGATAAGTCTCAGTCTAGCTGGATGGACTTGATTCGAGATTCTGGTCGAAGGTGCTCACCCTGATCTCCAGCCGAAATCCCAAGGACTAGGAATCGAGCGTGACCAACTTTACGGTGAGTTGAGATGGTCGCATTGCTAGCTTGTGGTTCCAAAAAAAGCCTCATGCAATAGCCCTCTTGACTCATTGTTGGTTGCTTTCGTTCCCCGGTATTAGGTTAGGCAATATGCTTGCCTCCGTCATGGGGGCAGCAATGAACCCCCAAAAACGGTCTGTCCAGGGCTGAGCTGTCCTCTCCCTCCTGCGAATATTTAGCTTAAGGGACAACTCAAGTGAGGATTCTGTATTTACGAGACTGTTGAACGGACGTCCTAAAAAGAGAGGAAAGCCCGAGCGTCAGTGGCAGTCCCAGTTGAGTCAGGCCTCGTTCTGCATTATTACCCGGCCTTGCATGGGTATAAATGGTTGCTGCAATCTTAGTGGCCCTGGCGGATCCACGGCTCTTCCCGTCCCGCGGCGCCACTTTGGGAAGCCCAAGATCAGTCCAGCACACATCATGACCTGTTCATGTTAATTTTCCTCGCCTTTCATATCCATCAATTATTGAGCCAATTTAGTTTCTCAGTCCCCCCTGCCCCCGGTGCAGAGGCGGGGAGAATTGCCGTCAGCTTTGGCTTCAGTTGTAGACGTGGTTGTCCTCTGCACGGGGCTACACAATGTCGTATCGCTAAGAACAGCCCATATCCACTAAGGCAGCGGGGAAGCACGAAGCTGCAGAAGCATGACCAGTCACGCTGCACTTGAGGCCCTGGCGAGTGCATCTGCAACCAAAGAGTCACCGAGCCATCACCAAACAATAGTGTTCTTGGCTGACGATACGACAAAACAAGAACCTGGGGTGATTGGCTGACGTGGTAGCTATAGCTTGGGTCAAATTTACTTGGCTGTGGCGGAAGACCGTTCCTCAAATGTCGCAGCCCAACCAACATACAGCTGCGCCTCCGGGTTTGCGACGTGAACACCTCGATCGACATGATCGCCTCAAGGGAACTTTTGACCCTGGAACAAATAATCGTCGCATGTGGCAGCGATTGGAAGTTTTGCCTTTATCGGCACTGCTCCGATATGTACCAGTTATATACAAAGGCCTTGTCAGCATTTTGAATTACCGTCCCAAAAAGATCCCTGAAATACTTTTTCCGGTTCCCATTTTACCCATTACGTGTAAAGGGAAGCCACTCCATGCCCATTAGGTGGCCATGATTCATATTAGCATTCAAAGGCAACCGACACGAGTGGTTATCTCTACGGGTCACTGCTTGCTTGACCGACGGCTATTGAATTCCCTCTACCAGCCTAAGCCAGTCTTTACAAGAACATTGCAGCAAGTAATCCGTACCCAAGGGAAGTTTTACTCTGGATTACAAACTAGATTTTGCAAATTCACGAGTTGTCTGAGGGGGTGTGGGCATAACTATTCAAGACTTCGAGCTGAGGTATGTTGTACTACAGTACATCCGTTTTGGCTTGGGCGGCCAGCAACCAGGTGCACGGCCCCAAAAAAAATGTGATAGATGAGGAGGGCTGGGATGGCTTGCGGCGTTGGAGACAATGGGGTGCCAAATACGTCAATCATCCCCAGCAAACCCCGCTCTTCGTTAGGAGCCCTTGGACTGTTCTGAGTTGAGACACACAGGGATACAGAAAAGCGGTGAGGTCTGTTCTGGGCCCAGCTGTTGCACAGACTGGCGTGGATGGCCTCCACTTACTCTTAGAACCAGTTCACTGGGTTTGGGTGTGCACACAGCAGCGGCGGCAGCACCTCCTCTTCAAAGTAAGTTTGCTTCAGGTCTTAGACATGACCATTCTTGAACTGGATCTTGCGGATGTCGCGGTGAGCAGTACGAGGAGCATGTCGCAGTTTGGGATATTGAGGACAGGGAGTAAAAGTCGGAAGCGGCCCAACCAGCACTGTCAAAGGGTCCTTATTCCCGGTACGGTTACTCCATACCGGCCGCAAAACCGTCTTGCCTGAGAGAAGACTCATCGCATTCGTGGATTACGGAGGACTCAGGGGAATGATAAAACGAATGGGACCACTTATGGGTGATTGTCCGGAGGCCTGAGTACCCACAATGGGATTTACCTCTCCTCCTATCAGAGCTCTTCCGCGGTCATACTCAGGGTAATCAATGACACAATTTTGTACCGCTGGTCTGGTTCACAGCATAGCGCCTAGACAACTAGCTCAAAGGCCACCATGCGTTGAAATGAACTCTCTGGCCTCGGGAATCCAATGAAGTGGAAACTGGGTTACTGGCCCTCCTACGGTCGATCTCCCAGTGCGCTAATATTATCCCTTAAGCCCCAATGAGAGGAAGTCGTCCAAAGAGTTGGCAGCGAAGCGGGTACTGCAGGACAGACAGGACTGAGAATCAGCCCATAGCGCTACAACTGAGGTGGAGGCGCAACGCAAGTCATGCCATGCAGCAAACTGGCCCCCCAATCTCCCCAACACCATCATGCCTGTGTGCGCCATGGAGCCAGGAGCTTGGGGACAGGGATAGCCCAAAAACAGGTGGCGATAGAGCCGGTGAAAGACAGCGCAAACGTCGACGAGTAACGAGTACTCACATACAGATATGAGGTAAGTATTTTGTCGGGTTGGGCCTTTAAGGCAAGAAAGCCGAGAAATTTTTGCCATGGGGCGAATTCTCAGAGCATCACTCCTTTCGATACGATTGCCACGCCACCAGACCATACATTTTCAGTTTTCCGGAAAAAAGAGAAAGATTTTTTTTTTTGACTGGTCTTATTAAGTGGACTGGAATGTTGCATGGAGATATCACCAGTCACGCTTCAAGTGGCTTGAATTCGTCCCCCCCCCCCCCCCCCCCCGAGGGGGAGTGAAACTTCAGTCTGTCGGAGAACTCTCTCATTAACTAGTAATTCTGTTAAAAATAACACTGGACTAACATGCTGCAAACCATGGTGAGCGACCTGAAGAGGTCCTGTGTTTTAGAATTGACTTCTATCGGCTTTGATGGGAATATTTCGCGCCTTCATTGCCTTCATTGCGTTTGTTTACAAAAATATTTCACCCTCCCCTGGTGCTATAGCACGCCCAGGAATAGATTAGAATTGATGAGATCCTCTGAGAATATCAGTTCGATTCGCCAATCCTCGACGCAGGATCCTAGATGTGGACGATATCGATGCAGATATGAACCATCGATCGGTGCTCATTATCGTTGCTTCTTCTGCCACCTCACCTCCAGCTCCGGGATTATGCTACGATATGTGTTTGATAATCCTGGATATCGGAGCTTTGGTGCATACTCCGACAGTAACCCTAGTCAAACGGCGCCATTTCAGGCGCTCGGAGACACCATTCTACGTAGTAGTAGAGGGCCGTAACCACGGCACAGAGCATGAGCGCCGAGAGCGCATATGTACCGTTTATGGCTGTGATCCCGATGCTTGAGGACAATGACAAGAGATGAAACAACACAAATATTTTAGAATACTGGTACGATAGATCGTCATCGATATTGATGATTACCAACCTTATAAGGGTTTCTTTTTTCCTTCTTTCTTTTTTCCTAAAAGAATTATGGCCATCTTCTTTCACGCACAGACTCGCGAAGATTGGATGTTGAAGAGGGATCTAGATGATGGGTTTTGATTGGCATGGTGCATAATAAAGCCTGACCTAACTAACACTGGTGCTTACTAGTCTCCGACGTTGTCGTTTGGGACTGCGCAACCAGAAAGTCAGTGTAGCAAATCGCTTGTCAGATCTCCTTTCAAACACTTGATCAGTCAGATAGTAGCTTGTTTTGGGTGTCGCCTCTCCTTCCCACTCAGTGACCGCCAGCCTTTCCTGCCGGTCTGATTGGCGAGCTGCTTGTTTGAGCAGGAAACTGGTGGACTGATTGAAGAGGGGGGTGGTTGAAGAAAATAATATTTAGGTCTGTTGCATTATTAAGTCGTGGCGATCTGAACGCAGGCCCATGCTGTTGGGAAAATGACAGCCAACGGGGTGGGATTGCCACTAAGGCGTACAGAGCACAGGCGAGTGAAAACAGCAGATATTACCGACAACGCCAGGAGGGCAAGCGACATTTGGGAGCACCGAACCGAGAGAAAATGATTTGAACTGCGGAGCTGCGGAGACCAGGGCTTCGGTTAGTCGCGTACACATTGTGTCGTGTTTCTGCTAACGGGAACGAATCCCGACGAACCCTCAGGGGGCGACGGATCAGCGAGCATGGTCAACAACGGCGACTCAGATAAACCTAGGAGATAGAAAACGGTATTTACTCCGTAGTACATGCCCCGTAGCGAACCGAAAAATGATAGCACAATTGAAAACTTCAGACATGGGGGTGAAAAATAACCCAGATGGATTAAATTCTTGCGGCAGCTCCACTGCAACGGGTAGGTTTTGCGGGAGGTTCCAACTCGCCGGAGACGACGTGGCGAGGGAATGCTTAGTTGCCAGGATGTGGGTTGCGGGATGAAGGTTGAGGAACTGCATCCGGAAAGGGGGGGTGTGCTTCTTGGGGTTTGGTTGGACCGTCTACAGTACTGTTAGTACTGTGCCTGCCCCCAGGCACTGTTTCTGACGGGGTACCTCCCCCCCCCATCAGACAAGGCAAACCCAAAGAGGGAGAAAAAAAAGACGATGAGAGACCACTCTTCCATGATAACGCACCACTCATACTGCGACGTACAGGCACATGAGTACTGTATGGTAGGATTCGCCAAAGGTGTTGACGACCAACAGCAGGAGGCAAGGCCGATTTCAGGGCAGGCAAACAAGCCACTGACCTCTGGACCGAGGCTCCAGACCTCTGGGCTCAAATTCAAAGCCCCATATTCCACAACTTCCAATTCCAGACTCTAGGATACCGGCACCGGTATTGAGATGATGGCAACATGGCGGCGCCCTACGGTCGAGTTGAGCGCCTCAGAAGCGCCGTGTTGACAGCGCCTCTTTTGGGACCAATTTGGTCACGTTGCAATACGCCTGCGTTGCTCGAACAGGAGAAGCGGAGAGAAAGTAGAAAATCTCGTAGGAAATTCCACTTGATGGCTTCACTGCAGCAATAGCAAGCAATGGTGCGCCATGGCTTCCAATGTAGTGAGTGGAGAGGCAGATGCTGTGTTCCAAATGTGTTATACGAATAACTTACCTTACCGACAGTGTTGAAGGTATAGACACACACTGGCCTCGGCGTCAAACCCTTCGGTCCCCCATTCCAACTTATGAACAGGCTCCCGCTTCCATTCCCGGCACAACGCCCCAAGGACGGATCTGGTCGCTGGGTGCTGACAGGGGTTAGCGCCCGTCCATTGGCCTCCGCGGATGCGAAATGGAACACAGTAGCCGGTCAGACTTGCAAACCTGCAATTGGCGCCATTGCCTCGGGAGCGTTCGTGGGCATGATCTCCCACCCGTCCCTCGCTTCCGAGAGAGTTCCAGCGATTCTGGGAACCACTCCCATGATGTCGTAGCACGAAATACAGACAGAAACCTTAGTTTTAATGCTTCCTGGCGTCATCTAACCCAAACTACGGACCCAGAGCATATTTTGAGTGGTGTCTGATGGTCCACAGTCTTCCCGTGATCCACAGCTTCGTTGGGGAACCTCGAGATCAACGAAAGAAGCCTTCAACCGCTTGTTCTCTCGTCCCGTAAGTGCTTGCCAGGGACCCTCGCCACAAACTGGGCCCTCGCCTCCTTTCTTACCTCCTTGGTGGCCATCTCGCTTCGTTCTCCAAGAGTTTAGCGACCTCTCTTCGGAGATCAAAGTTTTGTGCAGTGTGCAGAGGTCCAAAAAAGAGAGACATACGGTACGTAATGAAAAGTAACCCGAAAAAAAGGAAGAAAAAAAAGAGGGCATGACAAGTTGACACATTGTCAGAACGAAACTACCGGTAGAAGCAGTCCGCAACGCAACGCAAACGCAACGCAACACAACCAACACACAGCGAGCGCTTGGAACACACCAACTGATCGCTGGGGCATTCTCACACACGCCCCCGACCTCACCAACAACACCTTTCCCATCCTGTCCCAGTGCCCGGATTAGCTTGCATTACCCCTGCTTAGCCCTGCCGTCCTTGCTGGGTGTTTGTCTTCCAAATCTCCACCCCAGGATCCGCTTGGGGTCCCGCTGCCCTTCCGCTGGACCACTTCTCGTACGGCTGTCACCGGGCCATGGGGCGCGAGCTGGTCATGGCCTTCTCGTCGGGCTTCCCCCCTAGGGGGACAAAATACATGGGACTCTTTAGAATCGGTGGGTGGCGAGGAACAGTCCCATGTTTTTTGTCCCCCGCTAGCCTCCCCTTGCGATTCGTTCCACGTCCTCCTCTGTTGTCGTCTGGGTTCCTTGGCGCTGGAGTAAAATGTGCTGGGACTGGCCTGTCGGCGAGCTGTTCGTGATAACGCCGGGCCGCTGGGTTTCCACTAATACCTACCACCATGCTGGGCTCACCCACGCTGCTCGCCTGGGTAATGCATATAGCGCGGAGTTAGTCTCCATGGGTGCAACACAGTACACAGTGAGAGAAGGTACCTTCTGAACTGGCCAACTGCAGCCATCTGCACCACCGACTAAAGTAGTCCACCCGCCCACTCCTCGCTCAGCTCGTTCCTCTTGGTCCTCCTCTTCTTCCCCTACTCCTCCGCTCCCCGACCCTCCCATTTCAACCTGTTCCCAACCCTCAATCGTCTTGTTTTGATTGAGTACAAATCGCTTCCCCCCCAAAGCTCGTCATCGACTCCTGTATTGGGCTTTCACCTTTGCCCCAATACCAGATATTTCATCGTGTTGTGGCTGTCGCTCGACATACGACAGCCAGCCTCGCCAAATCAGATAATTCCTCTGTCGCTGGCCCACTGTCATATTATACCCCGACCGGCCACTGCACTTGCTGCACCGAAACCGAATCGCTCATGCGTTGAAAAGGGCTACTTGTTAAAGTCTTCTCCAATCGCGACGTATTGATTATTCTTCTATCTTGACTCAATTGTTTGTCGACTGAGCGTCACCTCCGAATCTCTGTAGTATTCTATAGTCAACTCGACCATCACCATGAGCTCGTCCGCACCGGCTGGGGCTTCCGCCCCCAAGGAAGAGAAGAAGGAGAAGGGTATCGCTAGAGTCCTCACCCGCGTCAAGACAGTTCTCAAGCGAGAGGGCTCTTCGTCGGGCTCTAGGCGCCTTTCGGCAATGGTTTCTGGCAAGAACACTACTACGTCCAAGGCCGAGGCCAGCACCAAGAAGTATGTATTTCTCTTCCCCAACGTTCCAATCCCCAAATTATGATCCCCTTGGTGGTTATCTCGATTTGATCGGCGCTTTCAGGGCCAATTTCAAAGTAATACCATGACTAACTCTCCCATAGCGAACCCGCCTCGAAGTCCAAGGCCGAGGAGGCTCGTGCCAAGTATGAGAGTATGGAGGGTGTTTCTAAGCTCACCCGTCACCAGCTCTTTGAGGAGCGTGCCAAGAAGCTAGGAGAACGTTATGGTCTGGACATCAAGCTCACCGAACTGCAAACCGGATCTCCCGACGACACTGTTCTTCGCATGGATAAACCCATTCGCATGCGCGTCCGACGAACCTGCCACCGATGCAACGCCACCTTCACCTCTGCCAAGGAATGTCCCAACTGTCAGCACGCTCGTTGCACCAAATGTACCCGTTACCCTCCAAAGCGGACCGAGGCCGAGATCATCGCCAGCCGTGAGAAGCGAGCTGCCATCATCAAGGCTAACAAGGAGAACGCCCCCATCATTCCCGACTATAGTTACGGATTGGAGAAGAAGCAGATTGTTCTTACCCGCCCCAGCAAGACTGGTGGTCAAGACTTGGTTCACAAGAAGCCCCGTCAGCGTGTCCGACGAACTTGCCACGCCTGTCACACCATGTTCATCTCCAGTAATAAGAATTGCGCCAAATGTGGACACATTCGCTGCACAGACTGCCCCCGAGATCCGTGAGTAACCCACTTATTATCACTGTCTCTTCAGATCCGTCATCTAACAACTATTACAGTCCCAAGAAAGACAAGTATCCCTACGGCTATCCTGGAGACGAGTTTGGTCCTAGCAGCATACCTCATTATGAGTGCAACAACTGCAAAACCATCTTCCCCACTGGTGCCGAAAATGGAACGAAGTGCAAGAATTGTGAGCTAGAAAAGTCAGATAAATCGCCCCGTGTTCTGCCTCGCAAGGTGGAGCCAGTACCCGACCCTGCTGT
This sequence comes from Mariannaea elegans, assembly GCA_930272665.1. NCBI lineage: Eukaryota > Fungi > Ascomycota > Sordariomycetes > Hypocreales > Nectriaceae > Mariannaea > Mariannaea elegans. Next base: position 730,390 of record CAKNEU010000010.1, on the reverse strand, counting down.
AGTCGCGAGACTGCAAGCCCGGCTTGAAGCACTCAAGGTAGCATAGCGACTTCTGCGGTAACTTGGACGAACCGAAAATCAGTTGTGTTTTTTTTTTAGCGGGGGGTGAGGAGGGGACGAGGAGGGAAGCAGAGCGGAGCGGTTGATTTCCTTGGTTTTTTTCCTATCACAACATCGTAACGGCGATTGCGATTTGGTTCTTGGGCGATTCATGACACATTTCGATGCATCTCGATGAGTCAAGGAGCTGTCCGCTATCATTCGCAGTCCCAGTCCCTTTTTGCTTCTATTCGACCAAATGATTCACCCGTTCGCATGGACAACACATCCTTTGAGACTGACAATACACATACCAACACGACACGTTCAAGACCACCATCGCCACATGACACACTTGATGCCCATGAGATGAATGGTTGACTTTCTGTTTTCACTCACGACATGACGAGCTGGATTTCGAGTACCTATCATCATCATATCTTTGCATATATCGGTCATTTACTACGCCTTGTTTTCACACCAAGAGTACTGTGTCATCTTGGGCTAAGAGGATGCGCAGGGGGGTGGGAGGGGTGCATTGGATAAGAGACAGTTGTTTTACAGTTTGAGACTGTGTTTAGACGTTGGAAGAGAAAGATGGTGCTAAGTTGGAGAGATGGATGTCATGCAAGCGGACATTGTGGTTAATGGATATATCGACGGCGAGAAGCGGTGTTTTTCCTCTTGATGTCAAACTCTTTGGGACGCTGTCTCGCACTCTCATCACGAGCCAGACGTCAAAATTAACGAATTCACTATCTCTCTATTCTGGGGGAACGATATCCACACATCTCTCTACATATTCTGACGTCCAAATATCTTCTTAATTTTCGTATAAGTCAGTGTTATTGACGATGGCCTTTGTTTGATCGTCCCATAAATATGGCCGAGGTTCCGAAACATATATCTTAACGTTCCCTTGGCGAGATATCATAGCTTTCAACCCTTCATTACAGCCTTCGGCCCATGTTCTCGGATATCGTCCCCTCCGAGACCTTGCTCACACCACGTTCAAGCCATCACCTCCTCACTTCTTCAGCCCATCACGTCACCCCGCAGACAATGTCTCTCCCTGCGACCGTGCTCGCCCACGGATAACCAGGGCTCCGAGACAAAAACGTCAGCCACGCGTATGCATGTCTCGTGTATCCCTGGCATCATCTGGAGAACAAAACGGTTTTTTAGTACTCACCTTATCCCTGTGGCCTGCGAGGAGGGTTTGAGGGCCTTTTGCTTTTTTTGTCTAGAACAGGGTGGGTGAGGTTGCATTCCACAGGCAACGACGCCAACTCATTGCTTTTTTGCGATGGAAAGAGGGGTGTCTCTTCAGTCAGTATTAAGACAATGGGGTTGGATAGGCTTGCGATGTCTCATGTTTTCTCAAGAAGCGGTGAGGATGCGGGATGCATGGTGGTTGGGAGAGCATTCGGCCGAGACATCGACAACTAGGATTGGTATGGTCCAGAAGGTAGATTAGACAAGATAAATTTTTTTTGAGAAATACTGTACTATCTGTACATAGTACATATAAGTGCCGCGTATTTGCATCCATTCCATGTGATAGAGGGATAGATTCCAACAGCATGGTTCTATGCTACACTCTAAATCCTTCGGGCAAATAATACATCCAACCACGCGCTAACCCTGGCACACAAGCCCGGGTGTTCTGCATGAGCGCAAAAAGGAAACAAAATTCATGGTGTGACTACTCATTTTTCAACATCGTCGCCGCAGTGTCCTCCCTAACATGAGGTTCCAAGGAAAACCTCACTCCGTGAGGCACGGATGCACCTAAGGCGTCCAGCCGATTAAGCTTACGCCCAAGGTACCTTCCTCCTCCGTCCATTCGATTATTGAGATGAGCATATAGTTCGTCGATTCGACCCTGGGAAACAAGTTGTTGGAAGTTGTCGGGATTGAGAATAGGCATGAGACGGTGAGTGGGGTAAAATCGACCTCTAATCGATTGCTCCTTAAACACCACATTCTCCTTTACAAGAGCCCATCCCCAGCGCTTGCCAGGGTTAGTCGCTTGACGCCATTGAACTTCATCTCTGAGGGCAATGGGCAGATTTTCTTCCGTGACAACATTGAGATGCTCGGCGTCGCCATTAACGGGTTGATAGATATGACCCCTAAAGAACACCGCATCAGGGAAGTCCTTGTTTGTGAAAATATATCTCAGGCCCAAGACTCCTGTCTCGGCGGGAACATTAAACTCCGCCGGGAGAGACCTGAGACGAAGAGTATCTCCAAGCTCAACACGTTCGGCTCCGAAGAAACACCCGTAGTATGTAATATTCTTGCCTTCGGTGTGTTGAGACCAGAGTGAGTATGAGTAGTCCACCTTCGCTGCAGCCATCTTGGAAGCATCCAGTGCTATCATCTCTCGCTTGTTGTTGTCACTCGTTCCTCTGAATATTACATCCCAAGAAATCTCATCGAAAATTTTATCCTTAAGGTCAGGGTAAGCAACTGGAGGGACCGTAAAGGCATGGAATGGGCGTAAGCTCTGGTCGGTCTTTTTGACGTGTTGTTGGGGAACTAAGCCATGGCCAATAGGCATGAGATCATGGCTGCCGTTGGCAGAGGCAGAAATCATGCCCAAACGCCAAGTCGTGCCATTCTGATACCAGACCAATTCTCCGACACGGAACAGAAGCGGCGATTTGATCGACCATGGAACAGACTGGGGCAATGGTTGCTGTTGTTGTTGCACCTTTTGCTGTTGCTGCTGTTGCGCCTGTTGCGCCTGTTGCACTTGTTGCACTTGTTGCTGTTGTTGAACTTGGTGCTGTTGTTGCACCTGTTGCTGTTGTTGTACCTGTTGCTGTTGTTGTACATGTTTCTGTTGTTGCACCTGTTGCTGTTGTTGCACCTGTTGCACCTGTTGCTGTTGTTGCACCTGTTGCACCTGTTGCTGTTGTTGCACCTGTTGCTGTTGTGGTACCTGTTGCTGTTGTGGTACCTGTTGCTGTTGTTGCACCGGTTGTTGCTGTGGCACCTGTTGTTGCTGTGGCACCGGTTGTTGCGGTTGTGGTGCCAGTGGTAACTGCTGCTGCTGGTTCTGCTGCTGGAGGTGGGGTTGACGTTGAGCTTGAAGCTGCGGCAGTAGTTGTTGTTGTTGCTGTTGTTGGTGCTGCTGGTGCTGTGGTTGTATTTGCGGGTGAGGTTGAAGCTGGGGTGTGCCTTGAAGCTGCGCCTCGGCTTGAGCAGTCGGCTGTGATGAGGGTTGAATGGTAGGGTGAGCTGGTGTGTTTGTCTGGGCTTTGGTTTGGGCTTGCTGTGGTAATGGTACAGCACTTGGGACAGGAGGCGAGTTCTGCGTCATAGTTGTTGCAGATGGCGAAGGCGTTGGCCGTGCCTTATGTAGTCCAGGAATTTGCGGGAGCGGCACTGGAGTGACCTTTGGGGGCATCCTTTGAGAATTGAGTCCCTCCTGTGTAATAATGAGGTTATCCTCAACGGTCCCGGCACCTCTAGCAGAATTCACAAAGTTGCAATGTGCGCAACAGCAATCCCGGTAATCCATGGAAGCTGAAAGCAGCCAAATCAGATGAACCGCAAATTCTTGTGGGCTCTTGAAAAGCTTGACCTTGATTGGGTAGCCGGAGACCCAAAGGTGTTTGGATTTCTCGTATAGCCAGTATCCGCGTGGAAACTGCACATACCATGGGTTTCCTTCTGTCGAGCTGGTTAGACGCAGGAGCCATCTATTCTTGAAGTCGGCTTACCATCAGGGGTTGGGCAGAGCTCTTGTTTCAGAAGGATGCCCAGTTTTACCCTCCACTCGACGAACCTGGGGTCATCCTCTGCCAGGCGAACCATTTGGGGTTTTGTTCTTGGTGTTTTCTCTGTTAATGGAGCATCCTTGCCTGGCTTCTTTATTGTGGGCGGAGTTGCCGTCACTGGCCAATATCCGGGGCCAGTATCTGTGCCATCACTTCGGGCTACCCGAATCACGTCAAAATCTTTCATATCTGCCATGGCGAATGACTTAGAATGACTGCTTGCAGTCACGGAACTGGGCGGCGCGAGCTGTGGGAGTTGATGAGATTGAAGCGAACAAGGTGTTCTCAAGAGGTCCAGGTTCAGTATGGAGCCTCAGTCACGGTCCGAAATGTGAGTGGCCCGTGATTGTGAAACGGCTTCCGTTGGTTTGTTGAGCTCTGGCAGTATCGTGCAAATTACTTCCCGAGATTTTCGCCTGTTTAGACCCGTGTGACAAGCTTGCGCAGTCGTCGAGCCCAGCCTCCTTCTGACCAGATTGCCACGCTGCGACTGTGTGAACTTTCAATCCGCAGATTGATCAGCTGATCAGGTCAGGGCAAATGCTATGTCAGGTTCAAAAGCTGCACCGGATTCTGGGCAGTTTGGATCGGCTTTTGATGATGATAAATCGATTCACTGGCATAATCCTGAAGCTTTCTTTATGTTTTGATCTGGGCGATGTAAGGGATGTGTTCGGTTGAAGAAGTCCCAGGCCAATCACAATCTCAGAGCGGGCAGAGAGTGAGCTGAGTCAGCAGGCGAGGCAAGCTTTCGACGCGCAACCACCTACCCTGGAGCTAGTTGACTTCACGAAGACTCTGTACATGATCTCAGTTTTTATCTCTTTGTAATTGGTATGATTGATCTTATAACACGGGCCAAGAGTTATTGGCTGATTTTATCGTCATAAAGCTTCCCTTGTGCTATTTCTTAACAGCATGGAAAAAGCATTTTGTCAAGTTACATTTTGTTAAGTTCGGTCCTAAAGGAAGATACACTATTCCCAACTGGAAGTTTATTGCATTTCTATCGTGTATATGAAGTAGAAGTTAGGGCTTATTTTTGTGTGAGGACATGACCCCTACTCTAGGGTAAGAAGAGCCTTCCAAGATAGGGATCACATCGTCTTCTCTTCTTTTGTCTCTCAAACTAGACAACATCAATCCCGATCCAATGCTACCCGTCATGTTATGTCCGAGTTCACCATTAGTGCTGTAGATATGTACTTCATGGGATCTTGATCCTATAGTGGGATCTGTGTCGTGCGAACTCTTCAGTGCCTGGCTTTTGTCCCTTCCCTTGAAACACCGTGGAACAAAGACGTTCCACATATACTCACGGAATGAGCGTGTAGTCCTAAATACGATGGAAGTAATCAGTGGCGGGGTGGCTCCCGGGACGAAAAAAATAAAATCCGACTTGGCTTGATGAACGCTCAGATCTGTAGTTTTACTGAGGTGATCTCGATTGTTTCTACTCTGGGCTATGACCTGAGTTGCGATCGTTATAAGCTGGAATATCCTGTTTTTAAACGGTGTTAACAATATCCTCATTCAACCAAAGATCCCAATACACTAACCCCAGAGCGACGAAGCCGACTGAAAGTCGAAGGATAAGCCACCTATCGCATATTTTTTGTCGGGCCCGAGGACCTGTCAAAGTGGAACCCCTCGAACGTGAATGGGTTCCATACTTGGTAGAAGATTTCCCATACCGGAAGTTGAAAGAAACCAGAGTGCGTCTGCTGTAAATATATCGTCCAAGAATTGAAAGTAGCATAACTGCACCGCCTGCCAGGCCAACTGTCACTATCATTTGTTAGCACTCTCCATCTTATGAAGACAGGTGCGTCGTACTACATAGATTCGCAATAATGAAGAATGCTACGATGCTACCCTGTACGGCCTTGGCCTGTAGTAGACAGACCATGATAATAGGGATAAGAATTGCACACAGCTTGGCGATAAGGTTGGAGTATCGAAGGCTGTTAACCAAGGCCCGAAGCTGAAACACAGATTGAAATAAAACGGCAGACTAAAAGAAGACAAGTAACGCCTCAATGCCATAGCAGGTGAACTCTGCGAGGGGGTCAACATGACATTAGGAAACCAGGGAGTCGAACATACGGATGTAGAATAGGGCGAGGTCGAGCCCTACAGAATTGCCAGCGAGAGCAAGCTGTGGGTTTCCAATATTTTCGGCCGCATGAGGATGTTGTTCTAGCTTGATATCCCTCTATCTTACGATGGTATGGATCTGTTGGGCTATTGATGCGAGGCCTCCTACCGTGGTGAAGGCAATTAAGAGAGAGACGTCTGATAGAGATTAATACCTGGCTATATGAGATAAAAAACTCTACTTACAGCTCGTTCCCTCACGGTGCACCCAGACAAGCTACGCTGTGAGCAAACCAAGACTCAGGCTAGAAAGCGAGCAGGCAAGGATACCTATTGCTAACCCTGTGGCATCTAAGGGAAGTTGGGACGCCGCCGTGAGTATTCCTCAACGCTGTTTAAACAAAAGCCGGGCTGATATTACACAGGGATTGTGAACAGACACAGAGCTGAAGTTCCTAGGATGATCAACCTAAGGTGGAAGAGATCGGTTCCGGGGGGTATTGTAACCCCCAGATTGATAATAACGTCCATGATCCCATCTCTGGCGAATACGGAAATCTGACTTGATGGACCGGTCCCTGCGTAGGATTCCGAGGCAGGCTGTGAGATTGGCAGGTCTGGTCCGAGCTGAGAATGCTGCAAACAGGTGGAGTAGGACCCACGACACCGGAATATATTGAAACTTGATCGGAGCAATGGTGGAATCTTGCATAGGTACTCCGTACCTGAAGCAACTCGCATATTTTGGACTAATGAGGGATAAAAGTCACTTGAAAGAAAAATTTGGATATTCTGATCACCATATTAACTCACAGGTCCGACTCGGAGGCGAGTCTTAAAGGTTAGCATCAATAAAACTGATGAGAAAAAGAGCCGAGGCGAACTTGAGATATCTTTGAAGTGCTGCTCTGGACTAGTGGAGGCCGAGTTCACCTATTCGCCTCACGAACTTGACCTGGGAGCGAAATGAAGCTTCGTCATCTGGTATCACAGAGCAGAATGACTATTCAGAAAAGGTCCAAATACACGGTTTCATCACTGGCAATAGTTGGGTCATGGCACCGGTCCCATTGCCTGAAATCATACATGTTAGCGGAGCTAGCGAGTTCGTGACAGACTCATGGAAATTGAGCTGAGTGGAATATCCACTCGTAAAGACTAACGGAGTTTTAAAGGCGTTCAGGAAAACGTTTGGGCAAAAGAGCTCCTAATTCATTTTTGGTATGCCGTGTTTCCCCTCTAGGCTGGCTCTGCTCGGCCCAAATCTCCGCCACACCTGAGTGCACCGCCACAGTTTAATGGAAAGTGTCTTTGACGCGTGCACGCGTCTGGGCTTGCGCGAGCACAAAGAACGTAAATCTTACCAACTCAGGGAGCCTCTTCAGCTTTCCACCGGTTGATTTCTCCAGATTCAATCTTGAAACACATGCATAATTGATATGCCGCCGCAAGAAGGATCTCGCTACACCAATGGGAACAAAGCATTCCTCCAGGCCATCTTGGCCCGAGGAACCATTACCTTTGAAGAATCTCGCCCGATTCTCGCCGCCATCTTAAATGCCGACGAAGGCAGAGATAAGATTCGACCCGAAATGATCAACGAGGATCATTTTAGATCATACATCGAGCATGCCTCAGAAGCTGTGTCAATGTTCGACTTTGAAATACGAAGTACTATTCACCAAACCACCAAGCAGCGTATATATGCCCTTGTTAATACCACCTCCGATCCACAAACACAGCTCGCGACGACATACAGCCCTGACGAGCTCTCATTCATTAAGCGGGTACTCGATGCTATGTTCGACACGTACAACTCACCCCGCGCCGAGGTGCTTGCCATCACCGAGATGCAGGCCATAAAAGTTGCAAGACCCGCCCGGAGACAAAGTCAAGTCGACGAGGATGCTCAAACCCAAACACCAACTGACAAAGGCCTGAAGCATAGCGAGGTTGAAGCTATCTTGGCAAGCCTAGTGGAAGGTGGATGGTTCGAGAGGAGCTACGGATCCTTCTACAGCCTGTCACCCCGGGCACTGTTGGAACTGCGTCCGTGGCTTATCGAGACGTATAACGACCCGGACGCCGGCTCAAAAGAGTGGCAACGCATCAAGTTTTGCGAGGCTTGTAAGGACATTGTAACGATCGGACTGAGATGCAATGAACTGGAGTGCAATTTTCGGTTACACGCGATCTGCGAAGATGCCTTCTGGCGAACGCGGAAGGACAAAAAATGCCCAAAATGCTCAACAGAATGGACAGGCGAGAGATGGATGGGCGAAAGGGCAGTCAACAGGTCAGCGGGCCAACATGGAGGCCGCAATCGAGGGGGAGCTTCTCGACAAAGCATGGTGGGCGAAGCAACTCAAATCGGAGAGGATTCTGAGGTGGAAGCTGAGGATTCGGAGGAGAACATCTACGACCCTTGAATGAGATTGAGATATTGGTGTATGACACTACCATGTTCTAAGATACCCGAGCACCAAATGAAATGAACTTGACAACAAGAGCGATATTGATTGGGCCCCTTCCAGTGTCAGCTCGGCATTCGCAAGGAGTGACCGATACATTGCTGGCTGTCGATCGGCTGTTAGATCACTTGGCGCTAATAAAGTGATGCCAGCTTGAGGACTGGGGGAGGGGGGAGGGGTGGCGCGTGATGTCATGTGGCGGTGCCGTAAGTATTGGCCTGGAGCTCTCGACCGCATGAAATAATGACATAGTTACTTCCAAGCGCGCGCCTACGAATCACCGGTCAACTACTATTTCTAACGCATAATCACTCGATTCCGGCTGCCTCGCCATTTTTGCTCTTGCATAAAAACCTCGATCTGCGCATTTCCGACCGATATCAATCCAAATCGAACCACACCAGCTCGAAGCGACCGAAACACAACATGTTGGAGTATTTCAAGTCAAAAACGTCCAAGAGGAAACCGGTTGATCAGGAGCCTGGGCTCGAGTCCCAGGCGGAGACTACAGGGAATAAGCCACTTAAACATGATATCGAGACTGTCGTCGATGATAAGCATCATGAACGACCCAAGCTCGATAGGAAAAGCGAGTCAGACACAGATTCATGCCCGAGCCCCGACCACCCACCTGTGAGCCCGGTACTCAATAGAGACGACGAGGCTTGGTTGAAAAGCATTCTGGAGGATGATGGGCCCCCTCCCCCTCTACCCCCACGCGTCAAAACACCCCAACTTGAACTCTCCGACAGTGATTCGGTGCTGGAAAACAGGAAGTCTACGGAACTAGGGAAGTCGAAAGAAGACGATGAGAAGAACAAGGACACAGACAAAGAAGACACTAAGGAGAAAAAGAAGAGAGAAAAGAAAGAAAGAAAGGAGAAAGAAAAAAAAGAAAAAGAACTGAAAGAAAAGGAGAAGAAGGAAAAAAAGGATACGGAGAAGAAGGACAAGGGCAAAGACAACGACTCAGAGAAGGACGAAGACCATCACCACCGTCTGACGCTTTTATTCTCGAGGCACAAGAAACACGATGACACTCTCAAACCCGAAGATGCGGCTCTCACTCCGCAGGAAGCCGAGCGGGAGAAAAACGAGCTCGGAAGCGTGCTCGACCGGCTGAACTTGAAAGCAAAGAATAATAAGATTGTGTCAATGTCCAATGATTCATCAGACCTTCTCCAGCGCTTCACCCAGGTCTTCAAAGATCTCGTCAACGGAGCCCCAACCGCGTACAACGACCTCACGAACCTCTTTGAGGACCGTGATGGCACGCTTAACAAAGGCTTCGAGAAGTTGCCTTCGTCTCTTCAGAAGCTAGTTACGCAGCTTCCCGAGAAACTGACTGCATCGCTTGCCCCAGAGTTGCTTGCTGCTGCGGCAGAGAGCCAAGGGCTCAAGGCAGAAAGCGGGAAGGGAGTGAAGGATACTGCTATGAGGCTTCTTACTCCACAGAATCTAACGGAACTAGTGACAAAGCCTGGTGCTATTGTGAGCATGCTCAAGGCGATCGTCAACGCACTTAAGTTGAGATGGCCGGCTGTCATGGGCACTAATGTAGTGTGGAGTGTTGCACTCTTCTGTAAGTCCTTAACTTTCCTACCAAATACCCCTGTAGTATTTTACTAACAGAAAGTTTCAGTGCTCATGTTCGTGCTCTGGTACTGCCACAAACGCGGTCGTGAGGTTCGACTCGAAAAGGAACGGTCCGAAGTGGAAGTGGGTATCGACGACGGTGATCGTGTCGAAGAACTTCCTGATGACCCGCTTCTCCCCGCGCCCGAATCATCATCTACAGCAGCAGCAGTGGGCGTTAATGAGCCTCTAAAGGCAATCACCTTGGAGCCGGCAGATCCTGTGTCACCGCTTGATTCGCCTTATCCGCCGATCGGACGGGACGTGCCGGCGGAATTCAGCCATGCTTGATGCAATGGAACCCGCGGGCTATGGTGATATGGAAATGATCTCGATCAGTGCGTTGTGTTTACTTGAAGACCTGCTACACAGGGAGACGAGGTTGGCGTCTCACGGATTACGAGGATGCCTAGTGAATTATTGTTTTTTATTCATTCTCTGATATTGGATAAGCATTACGTAGACGAATGACATGTTTGTTTCATCTATGATTATCTGCGAGAGATAGGGATTTATCTATCGCAACTGGGTATCTTGGGAGCCAACCGAAACCAAACTCCGTGACGAATTGCTACAATTGATTTTCCTCTTGTCCGTTCTAATCGTCTTCCAATAGTTCTTTAATCTCCTCTCTGCCAGGCGCCATAGCCACAGCCTGGCTCTTATCATTGACTCCCTGTCGGTCCGTCGCACCCCCACCATCCTGCATCCAGAAGTCTACCTCGTCGATGATGTCGTAGACAATGTCCTCGGCGATCTGGTCACGGTAGCGCTCTGACACGGCGCGGATTTTATCCAGGGGTCTTCTTGGGGGACGAACCATGTCGACCTCGCCTCCCGTGGTATCATATCCAGGGGGCGGGTACCAAAAGTCTGGGCCAAAGTTGACCTCCGCTGTGCCGCCTCGGAACACGCTGACGGCTGGGTAGTATCCCAGCATGCTGTCGTCGAAGCCCTCGCGGGCGCCATGCTGGACTTGCTGAGGTGAGGGACGGGAGGCGGGTGGTAGAAACCCAAAGAGGTTTTCGAAAGCAGTGCCCATGAGGACGCCATTCTTATAGATGCGGATGCAGGAGTTGGGGAGGGTGCGTAAGTCTGGGATCGCATGAGTAGGGCATGGGGTCTCGGATGAGTTACTTGAGCTCATAGGGGATGGGTTCATGAGATCCTCCAGCGCTTTCGTTGGGTGATATTCATTCTTCTCGAAGTAGGTGTGTGCCTTGAATCGGATAGGTACGCGATCTCGCACGATGTTTGGTGCTTCGGTCGTGGGTGGGGGTTCTTCGTCGGCTTGGTCTACGGCAGGATTGTATTGCCCAGACATAATTTTTCGATGTAGGTGCTCTGATGGGAGCTGGATCTCCAGTCCAATGACGTCGTTCTCCCGGATGCCTTGACCGGTAGGGAAGAAATCCTTTGGTCGCGACATGTGAACTTTTTCGCCTGCAACATCACGAATCCCGTAGCTGTAAGCATCAAAGCCAACAGGGGCGTCTAGCGAAGCTTCGCGGCGTGCCCAACCCATACGAACGTGCATTCCGCTATCCGGGTTCGCCTCGCCATCCTTGGTTTCTCGAATTCCTTGTGTAATCCTACACTCCCAATACCATCTACCCTCACGTACTGCCACATTGGCTCGAGCCATGCGAAATCCTTTATTTGTTGTTACTAGCCGCGCCGATTTGTCAAAGAAGACGTGCCCCGCAGCATCCTCGAAGCTCATGCGTGGCCCGAAAGGCTCTGACTCAGTCTGCCGGTAATAGATGGTCGAGGGGAAGAGAGGGTCGGCGATGCAATGGGTGTAGCGGAAGTTTTTCTTGTTGGAGACACTGCTTTGAGTAAGTATAAGACCGTGGTAACGGGACAAGAGTCAAGGCTTACTGATCGGAGGTTTCGAAAAATTCAATCGCGCCACCATTGGCAAGTGAGATCTCATGATGAGAAGTCATGACAGGACCGCGGGGTAGATCAAAATCGGCGAGCTTAGGAGGCGCGAGCTTGTAACGCAAGGGGCCCGACTCCTTGTGTTCAGGGGTTTTCACGGCCTTGGGATCGGGAGTCGCACGAGCGCTATCGAGGTTGCCGCCCTTGGATTCGCGCTTCTTGAGCGTTTCTTTCTTTGTGCGAACGGACTTGGAGCGGGCAGCTTGAGCACCATCGTCGGGGGCGAGGGAGTCGGATGAGGTTTTGACTTCGGGGTTGAGAGGGGATGGGACAGCTGGGCTGTGACCCTCGTCGAGAGCTCGTTTCTGAGGGATGGAGGAGAGAGGGACGGCAGTGGGAGTCAATTCCCTCTTCGGGCTGCCAACTTCCGAAGATGAAGCCATGGCGGATGTATATGAAGAAACTCAATTAAGCTGGATCCGGGGGTAAATAAGGACAGAGTGATAAGGATGCAGATAAAGGAGGATGAATGCAAGCACAAGAGTGCGAGCTCTTGCACAGGCACGCGTCGACACTGCAACAATCGCAAAACCCAAAAGACAAGGCTGAGGCTAGGAATATGCCGAGATAGGTAAGGTAGCTTTGAGCGGAACGGTTGGGTAGTTGGGGTTGGTCTTCGCCGCAAGTCGCGACGCGATTTGACAGTGAGACAAGGTTGCCCAGACAGCCGTGTCGCGGAGTTGGAAGTGTTGTATAGGTACGTACCGGCCGGGATCGCGTCACACCGACGAGACTCCTGGGAGGCGTCCAATTGAAAGCTTTGAGAGGAAAAACTTGGAGCCACAAAAAAAAAGAGGGTCTGATCTTGGCCTAGCGTGGCTTGGATCTGGGTCTGTCGGGGCTTTGAACTTTGGGGGGAGACGATCCCCTGCGAGAAGCCGGGCAACGCCGCAACGGTGTCAAGTGGGTGGTCCTTCTGCCATTTTTCTCCGGGGCAAGCTGGGCCAATAAGAGGAAACTGAATGTAATCGAAGACATCTCAGGGGCGAAAGAGGGGCCAACATATGAAAGCTTCTAACAGAGCCGCCGCCAAAAGTGACCCAACCCCACTCCGTAGCAGCTAATCTGGCGAGACGTCGGTCGACGTTTGCGAATTGCCATGCCATTATAGGGGACTGTCCTAGGGCTGGAAAGGAGCAATTTTTCTTCAATGTTGAGTGAATTGTTGTGTGAGGAGCTATGGTTAAGAGGAGTAGCATAGCCGAGTCGAGACCACTGCGGAGTAATTGTCGCATTGATGTTATCTGTTGGATTCGTAGCACCAATCCCCTCTTTCTCCGGGGTGACAGAAACCCTGATCAAACGTCACCAAGATAGCGGAATTTGATCATGACCCATGCTTCAGCTTCAGGCCTTGGAAGGCTTTCAGGGAGCGATGGGATGATCTGCCATGGTCCAATCCAAGGGTCTCCTCCCTACAGAGTACTTGGTTGCAGGAGGAGAGATAACTACGGAGTAACTGTTGTCCCCCCTCCTCACACAACCATCCAAACCTGGTGATTAGGCCGGTTGACAGCTCTCGGTTGTCCACATAGTTGGAAACAGGAAAATGGGCCTGTTCCTTCCTGGCCTTCTGTTAATTAGGCCACCTGCCACAGTCCACTGGTTCCATTTACCCCAACCCACCGCCTCTCCTTTTTCGCTTGCCCCCGTCGTCATTGTTGATCCCATCGCATCATATCACAAAGCGAACGCTGTCTGCGCCACTGAGCTGAGACCAGAACCAGAACTCGCCCACCGGATTCCCATCTGCCACCACGCATCCCACGCGCATCCCCATCGTCCATCTGCACCACCCATTGTTCGTCTGCACACACATCTCACTCTTCTTTCGTCCTTCTTGAGCCCCCCTTGCAACCCACTTTCGGCACATAGGTGCTATTACCCACGCACCCAACCTAAGAACGAAACAGGTCAGGAACCCCCTCTTGGGCCCTTGGTCTTTGGCATTGACGGGGGACTTTTATTGTGTCACGCACGTCACTCCCGGCTCTCGACTCGCCCACCGCCGAGACACACATACCCACGCCTTCCATTTCCCTTAGGGTCGTCTTCAACAGCCTCTCCGGCGTCGTGCGTGACAGTGTCGTGCGTTTCTGGCTGCCTGTCACCCCTAGCAGCTTCCCTTAGCCCCATACTCCTGCGTCTGCCGAGGACTTGACCTCTCCCACCAGTTGTTCTCCCTTCTCTGGGCAAATCCCAGGCCCTGCTCGCATTTGGCTTTTCTTCCATTTCCTCACCGTCCCACACGCTCGCGGTTCTTTCGACCTACCTACCTACTACATCATAGCTAAAAGCCCACAATACACAGTCCACTTGCGGCTGTGAACCGATCACCCACCCACCCCAGTCGTCTTTCAATCCTCGTCTTTACCATCTACCTGGTAAGCTGGTGGTGTCAAACATTTTTATGACAGGTCCCTCCCAACTTTCTGCCAAGCACGCATTGGACGTCTCAATTGTCTTCGATTTCCACCACCTGTTAGCCCCCGCGTCATCTGACGCTTCTCGCTGACTACTACACTCTCACAACTTTGACTCGCCCACGAGCTGGCTCCGCCCCAATTCGAATTTCGAATCATTCTGCCTGTTGAGTCGACGACGTCTAACTCTGGGCCTGTTACTTTTACAAACCTCCACCTCCCTTCTTTCACCTTGCACGTTCACCTTGGTCGATTCTTTTGACCGCCCTGCCTTGACCGGCTTTCAGCCCAGCCAGAGTCGCAAACCCCAAATCCTCTAACCCCCATCTATTACACGCCACGTCTTAGGTTTGTCGTTGTTGCCTTTCTGGGTATCGAAAAGGCCGTTCCGAGCACCCGAGTACTGTCGCCTTCGCCCCGGGACTTTGCCCCCCCCCCCTCCCATCTCGACTGACTGACTCGGCTTTTTGTGGTTTTCGCCAGTCATCTGCCCAAGGTCGACGACTTATCTAGCACCCCGGTGCTTTTCTCGACCAATCCTCTTCCCCAGTCCATCTTGGTACATTACAAACCCACCCCTTGTTACTTGTCCGTCTCGTACCTTTCCGTTATATATACCGATTCAAGAAGTCACTGTACGGCTTTCGCACGAGCCTACGCATACTGCATCCACGGAAACCGGCGCCGGTACCTCATCCGAGCTTCGCCTCTTTCGTTGGCGGGCTTGTAATCAATCGCAGCCTGCTTGGAGTTTGCATCTCCAAGTTTGCCTTTGCATCATCTCCTCCAAAAAATTCAACCATTTCACCCCCCACCCCCGACTATACCCCCTTTCATATCCCAACAGGCCTTGGCTCACATTGAAGCGAATGCATGTTGCTGCCATCGCTTTGTAACGGACCAATCCAACTTGACCCCAACCCACCCTCTATCCACAGCACTTCTTGCAAAAACACTCTGCCACCTCTGCATTTCGGCCGCCCCCTTCTGCTTAATCATCCCGCTCGCTCCCTGGGAATGAACGAGGATACCCAGCCAGGGGCGCCTCACAGCCAGCAGCGCGAGCCCAGTTCTGTGCGAACCGCGTTACCCTCCAGGCCAATACCGTCCAAACCTCGTGATGTTCTTGGGACGTCATCTCAAGAACGGACCCGTCCTCCAATAGACTCAGAATACCGTGCGTATCGCTCAACACCTGGTAGTGGCTCTCCCGGTTCAAGTGCGAGTCCTCCTGCTAGCACAATACCCAAAATGCCCAGTCCTGGATCCACCAAGTCAGAGCAAGGCTCTAAAGGAGGTTCAAGCAGTCAAGGCCAAGTATGCAGGTGAGTATTTATTTTCCCAGTTCGCGTTGTTGACCTCAGCTCACCACCGGCCAGTAATTGCGGCACCACTCGAACGCCTTTATGGAGAAGGTCACCCCAAGGTGCCACGATTTGCAACGCATGTGGTCTCTATTTGAAGGCGAGAAATGCTGCTCGTCCAACCAGCCTCAAGAGACCCCCGAATGTCGTTCCCGCGGATCCCCTTCGAACTGCCCCGGCCAAATCTCAACCGTCTTCATCAAAGAGCTCACCCAACTCAGCAGCTTACGTTTCTGCCGACCAGACCGGAGGAACTTGCCCTGGTGGTGGCCGGTGTAATGGGACAGGAGGCGCGGAAGGTTGTAATGGTTGCCCTGCTTACAATAATCGCATGTCTAAGAGCGGTAATCTCAATGTTATGCAAAAACGACAAGGTTGTGGAAACCAGAAAGAGGGCGTTAAACCCGAGCCGGCTCCCGTTGATGTCAACGCTCTTGAGGGTCAAAATGCGAATGCAACTGTTGTGATCGCATGCCAAAACTGTGGGACCACCATCACCCCTCTTTGGAGACGAGATGAAAGTGGTCATACCATTTGCAACGCTTGTGGTAAGTTGCTAGTCTTGAGAGTCTTTTTATCAGTTGCTGACAGGGCCAGGACTATATTATAAGCTTCACGGTGTTCATAGGCCGGTGACTATGAAAAAATCAACAATTAAACGACGAAAACGAATCATACCGGCTACCCAGGACGAGGAGATGGAAGATGTTGACTCGGCTGCTGAAACGCGAAGTCAACTTCATGAGCAATCTCCAGAAAGAGGGTCTCTAAACGATGATGGGTCCATCAATCTGGGCCTGCGTCGACGGCCGGAACATCCCCTCACCATTGAACCGCACCCTGTGGATAATATAATGCGCCCAACGAACCGAACCATCTCACCTTTACCATCGGCCTCTGATCTTGTAGCGTACCATCAAGTTGATGGCTCTCGAAATGCCTTGTCTTCACTTCACGACGATAACCGGTTGCCCCCAATTACCTCGATGGGGGCTACTGCTGACAGGCAGTCTTCACTGTCGCCTGCTTCTTTCCTCTCACCAGCGCGAAAACGGTCATTTTCGACGACAGAAGGCGAATCTTTTAACAGTAGCGATCCTGGGCAGGAGACTGCGAAGCGCATTTCCGGGATAAATATCAACTCTATTCTCAATCCTTCGAACTCGATCGATAGCCCACCGAGAGCAGCTAGCGACGATGGAGACTATTCCCTCCCTCCAATACGATCTCCGGGTAGTACGACTGCTTCGGCTTCTAGCCCTGGGGCATTTTCGAATAGAGGTCACACACCGGGCGCCTCATCAGTTTCACGCGATTTGAACATGGAGAGTGAGAGACTCAAGTCCGAGCGTCGTGTGGCGCTTCAACGGGAGGCTGATAAGATGCGAGAGATGCTCGCTGCGAAAGAAAGAGAACTACAGGAACTTGGTCATGGCTCATGAGGGGGGTTCATTACGGCAGATATCAATGACTAATGAAGTTTCGATCATGGCAGCAAGGAGTCACCGGGAAAAGGCGCATTGCCAATGTATTGGTGCGAATTTTGGAGGCTTATATAGGCTGGCGCTTTTGGATTTTATTCTTCACACGGCATTTCATTATGGTTACGAGCTCATGACACGAAGCGCAGGAGCTCAGAGGAATCATATCGTTTCTAAGTTTCTGAGGCTGTATTGCCTTTCATGTTCAAAACGAGGGATGAAAAGGTCTACGGGAAATTATGGGCTGGCAGCTGTGGCATTGGGATTGCACAGTCACTTGTCTATCATATTATGGCTTATGCACCATAGATTTAGCTAGACTGAAAGGATCACAAAAATGGAATTGCAAGTGCCTCTAAAAAGGGAACTTGCGGTAGGTAGATTTGGAAGATGTAAATGTGGTCAAACACTCTCAATGAGAACTCTAGCGGACTCTTCAGTCCTTGTTTTCCTTTGATTTATAATTCCAACGCAAGCGCGAAGCCCAGAAATTTCGCGTTCACATACGATCTACTGCCTCTCAAGACTGTGTTGTTTGGGAAAATACGATGAGCGAGTACACATCCGCAGATAATCACGAGGTCGCATTGGAACCGCGGCCAAGACCTAGACAGATAAGATGGTACATGTCTTCTCGGGTGATTCCACAAGACTTGAACATGTGGGGAGACTTTCACCAGATTTGCATATATAGTCTCATTGGTAAGATCAAAGTACCCTCATCATGGCGAGATTTGGTTGCTGTGGTGTGCATATCTAAGTTCCGGTTAAGGCTGATACTTCCCGAGGCCTAATGGTCGGCGGCAGTCTCGGTCACCGAGAAATCGGCTGAACAACTGTTGTGTAAAAAGTGGCACCACATTGGTCAAAACTGTCACAAACATACAGCATGCCGCTGGGTAAATGGATCACATGAAGCAGTCAACAACAAGGGTTGGCGTTGGAGATGGGGGGGCTGCGCAGGGGCGTGAGCGGGGGAGCCGGCCGGTGGTGGTCCTCGCCGGGCTCATATCCGGACTCCGCTAGTTCGGGTAACGCCCACTAATTAATTAATACCATTGGCCTGGACATGAACGGGCCGAATTGTGTCGAGCAAATATTGTTGCTCGAAGGATAATTCGACAAGATGAGCGAGGCAGAATCGAAGACTGAAGACGCATCTTGTTGTTGTTCGGGCACAGGATTTCACAGGACGACTGATGAGTGACAACCCATGGGACCTTGTTGGTTACGACGGTTCTAAAGATGATTTTATCCTTGTGGATCTACGTAAACTCGTTGGTCATGAGTTCAGATTGTCAACATCGATATTCATATTGACAACACATCCTAAGGACACGGGAGCCACGTCAGCCCTGGGCATAATTGGTTCTATCACCGATGTCTGGTAAGGGGGAAGTCCGATGCTGCAAGCTAAGAGACGATGATTCCTGGAGGGCTAGGGAAGCAGTAACTAGCTACTGAGGTAGTCCCCCACGCAGGTTCGTGAACTTCTCCACGTCAGCTCGCTTTAGCTTAAATAGACAGCCAATAAATGATTCCAACGGATTAAATGCGCGACGCTACTGCGTGTGTTGTCTGAAAAAGCATGGTGAATATCCGGGGCAAGAAGTTGTAAATGCCGGGTTATACTAGGCTATGTAAGTCGCTTCAAGAGGGCATCAAAACTGGCTATTTCGTTTGGTACTCTATCGCTGCCTAATCTAGGGACTACACCTAGAAGCTCTTGATATGTAACTCGTATGCGCACTACGTAGGTTTTGCTACCCTGGGCATAGCGGGATTTTTTGTCAGATATACTGCGCTGTTTAGAAGCACTCACCCCTGAAGATGAAGGATATCAAGGCTGACACTGGAGAGCGAGGTTTAAGGCGTGTTGCAACATCCAATGAAGTCCTAGCAGCACGCAGAGACAATTAAAGATTTTCGAATTTAAGAGAGACCTGCTTCATGGAAGCACACCTATGACGGGAAGAGGATGCTAAGACTAGAAGACCGTTCCTACACGATACGTCGCAAGGTGTGCCGATTTCGCCGCAGCAGTTCTAGAAATAAGCTAGATACTGCCATTAAATGACATGTGCAGATTTTATTCACGCAGTTCCCTCTTATTTCTAGGCCACGACCAGGAATCCTGGACATTTATCCTCCCCGGTGTGGAATTGCGAGTATAACGGTGAACTGCACCGAAGAGCTCTTCTAGACAATTATCTGGTCGTTTGTCGACTCCCGTACGATTAATATTGGACGGAGAATTAACTCACACATCCAATTTGGATACAACCACTAAATAAATATCCTCAGAGCCGGTTACAGCCTGCCAAATCACCCCAGTTTCGTCCCCGGAGTCGCAAGCGTCTACGTGTCTCATGTCCCATCTATCTTAGACCAGAGCTTTAGCCATCAATAATTCCATATTACCCACTTCTAGAACAACTTCAAGAATCAATTGGGTGAAGGTAGGGAGGCTCCGGGCCCCCACACCTTCCACACCAACTTCCGGCTCACCCACATACTGTACTATAGGGTTGCATCCGTCTGTCTGTCACCCGATTTGTCGTTTCGAGAAGCATCTTATCAGAGCATTCGCTTAAGAGACGTCTCCACAAGATCTCCAGGGCTTTTTTTTTTGTCAGATGGGAAATTGTGCCAAGGAGGTTGGGTATCAGAGCAAGGATGTAGTTTTGCGTGAGTGGAACCTGACCAGGTACAAGTCATACTCTGTATGCGACGAGATCATGGAGCAGGGGCATCAAGGTAGTGGCGGCCTCGGGTCATATTTATAGAATATCTGAAGTACTAATTATTGTGCTCATTGTTGAAAAACACTATTGGGAACGGTAGTGAGTGGAAGATGATACTAACCCTCAGTTCGTGAAGTGAAATAGAACGCTGCCGATCTAATACTCAACTACTTCGCACATGTCACCGAAAGTTCAAGAGCATCAATCTTTTTTTTCTTTTTTTTTGGTTTGAGGGAGGCCACTATGTCGCTATAAAAGATCGTAACTATAAAACCATATACCAACCTTCATGTCCAACATGTTCCCTTGAGGGCCGGGTCACGCTATGTATGAACCAGTGAGTTTCGGAAAACTGTGTTGGCCATGTTTCCAATCCCAAAAACAGGAAGAATCCGCATCATCCGCAAAGGAACTGCAACTGGGGCATGATGTCGAATCGAACCAAGGCGCTCACGAACCCCAAGCTTTCCCGGCCGGTTGTAAAGATCCAAGCCCGTCAGGTGCATCGGCGTGGTTATGAACTGGGTGACAGCGGGTATTATCATCTGTGACGCTTTCAGGCTTGCTTCTTCAGTTCCAATTAGAGACGAGAAAGGGTTGGCATCCGAGAGCGACAGTTGAGACAAGTGCGGAGCGAGGAGAGCGGGTATATTGAACGAGGCAAATATGGTAATTGCATCTCTCCCGGTGAAGAGTGCATAACTCCAGAGGGGTACCGGTGATGCACGATTGAGCTGTCCATATACCTTGGCATAATATCCATCCTTGTAGATGCCTAGTGCGGTGCTTATTAGAGTCGTTGCGAGAAACTTGGCGGCAGTAGACGATATCGTGGTTGGGTCTAGGTCGTGGGTCGTTGCGTAAAGGGAGTCAAAGAGGTTCGCGGTCGCATAGGTTCCGAAGTATACCAATGCTGGGAATAAGCTACCGATTAGAGGTTTCCTTGGCTTAGAAGCCCACTCAAGACACGATCTCCATGAGGCACCAGTCGCGGTCTTATGAACAATAACACTATCTAATGTCAGCAATGCGGTACCTCCTAGGGAGAGAAAGATAGCAAAGACAAAACGTACGCATCAATGGCTTTGACCCAAGGAGACACGAGTGCAGCAGCCAAACCTGCAGAGATCAGGTCAGCTGTGAAGAGTTGCCAGGTACAACGCTTCTGAGCGTCGAAGCTCTTGACATCAGCCATATTGATTATGCCAGTCTTGAGAAGATGGGTTTGTAGATGACGGGCTTCTGCCAATTGGGGTATAAGTACTTGACTGATGAGACGACCAATTCCCCTGGGCTTACAACTCGTAAGAAATGTTGAGGAGAAGACAACCAACCACGTATCTCATGGCAACAAGCTAACGACTCCGTGTTAAGCCGAGCTGCATTATCCAACCCTCATTCGAAACAACTAGTGGACCATGTAAGTTGACTCATTCCGGTAACTTTAGGAGCCACTATGTTTAGAACTCGAGAGCTGTGTGGTCAGGTTGTGAGGAGGCCGGAGACGCTAACCTCCCTAGATTATCTAGATGGTTGAGCAACGATGCAAGACGGTTGTTGGATCCTCGCCCCACAGGGCTTAGTCTTGATGAGGGCTGTCGTGCTCATCTCATCTAACCGAAGTTATTGACACTTCGTATCAGAATGGGGGATTAATTGGCCCAGTTCATCATGGCAATTTCTCCTTATAAGCAGGAATTCAACACCATTCAACATGATCGTAGATCTCATAACCCAGAAGCTCAACATATACCAACAAAGGCTGTACCTCAACATCAGGGGTCTAAATAAGCTACCTGGGTCAGCAAAGGAGACTATCATTCGTTCACCTCAATGCCGAGATGGGGTAGTGGTGAGTCTAGTCTCACCGAATCCCGAAGTTGTCCGGGATCTCCCGTGCCGGCTACCCACGGTGGTAGGTCTGGGAACTCCCCCACACTATCAGCCCCAACACCTTCTGGGAGCCCCTCGACTATTATGGGCATTTTACGAATACGATTTGACCTTTTCGCATAGGCGCTCCTTAGAGCAGGCTTCAGTCACCACCGCCGAAGAAGTAGCTCCTTTCTGAATATAAATCCGATTCATATTCGTGCTTACGCAGCTAGACTAGCCGATGACAAGCGAGCTCTGTATCTAAGTCTTCGAATATTGTAAGAGGGATCGACGTACTTGGCAGTTAATATTATTCCTTGTATTCCATCTTCGACTTTTTGTGCGTCTCTTCTCCCTCTTTTTCTTTCCATCTAAGTGATTGATTATTGAAAGATGGTCTCCTTGACTTCCAATGCCAGCTTCCAACAGCACGACAACCCCCTCAGGATCATCAAACCCCATTCTTGCGACCCAAATTCAAGGCCTGCTACGGTTTGACTCAATCTCATTTGCAGCTTGAACCTACTCCGCACCTTCACTTCCATAGTACAGTTCGGCGTTCTGGACGTCTCTAAAGGCATATAACAAGCCATTGAAGACAGGAGTTGGTGTGGGACAGTCTGGTATTTAGCAACAAAGACCATCAACTCGATTAAGGACAGCATCAGGACTAGGCGAGAACCATTCACGAATTTCTAGGACCAATTGACCTCCTTTCAAACTTTATGTCCCCAAAGAAACACGCAGCAAGCTACCTTACCACTCCAATACATATATATGCCTCCATGGCTGTATACTATAGACCGGGTGAGAATTAGCCCGAAGAAAAAACATCACACTTGACTCTCGAGTACCATCCCGGGTATTCGCGATATTACACGAGAGATGGCTTGAGAAGGTACCCAAACGCCTCCTTCAGCACTTGTTAATTCACAATGGGGAAATATTATCTATCAATATTACGAAAATGGTTATGAAGAAAGGATTCTTCTACTTATTTGCCAATGATTTTGATCTGGTAATTACAGAACACTATCATGACATCTGTTATTCTTCTATATGCGCTTAAATCACAGATTGGGCAGCCAAGAAGGGAGTCTTGCTTAGTTGAGTGTAACTATCATTATCGTCGAGCTGGTGATAATCTTGATCTTCAAGTTTTCCAATCCGGGGAATTGACCTTTTCTAGCCATTCTTTGCTTTGGGACGCGACCGTTATTTCGGGGATTATTGACATCCAGTTCCTTCTGCAATTGTCAGCCTTGAATTATACAAGCAACAATTTTGCGCTCATTTCTCTAATACCATCTATAGCAACGGAAAGGTGAGGGTCCAAAGATGGTTGTTAGAGTCGAAATAACACGCCGTGGCTTGGTACTGCCCATATATGGAGACATGGCCCCGACAACAGCGCGTCGGACTCGGTGGAAGTAACTTACAGTATACCAATGGATAGTAATGAGTTAAGTGATTCCAGCTTGGCTCCGATGAACTGATGTGACTGAGACTTTGGGGCAACATTGCACAGTCGACTTCAGAAGCTAACCAGTCATCCCCGGCCACAAGGTGAACGGGTACGAGCTAAAGGAAACCTCTAGTGACATTTATATATGTGGACTCAATTATATGAGATACCTATGGTTAAGAGGTGAACTAAGATGTTCTCTTGAGTGAAAGTTGGAGGGTTTATGGCCTAGGATCTCACATCATGAAGAGTAACATTAATTAGCGAGACAGTAATTTGTGATCTTCCAAGGTGCATTGTCATTCTTATTAACTGCACCACCTATCCACGTCAAATGACGGAATCGTCATCAGATAATATAAGACCACACCATTCAACCCACCTTTTCAGTACGTAGACAACACAGAGAACAAGAGGATGACATCGTGAACCTACCCTAGAGACGGACATGTTGAATATGAAGGCAACCTTGTGGCCCTGATTAATTTTCTCAAAGATGCTGCAGAGCCACACAAAATTATAATGAGCAATTTTAAAATATACCTGAGGCTGAGTTCTTCATTACGAGTTACGCTGATATTATAAACCTTCCTGCTAGAGATGTGGTCATTAATAGACTAAAGTGATCGATTTAACGCTGAAACATATGTCGTCTGTTGATTAGTCGAAGAGATTCTGTGGTTTGGATCTGCTTTATATTGGAAACTTGGGGCGACCTCTCCTATGAAATTGGCGGTATAACAATACGTATTCTGAGCGGCACTTGGATCTCATCGAGAACACCTCTGTTGCGTTATGCTAAAGTGCACTGAACTACGGTTTGAGTCGTCATTACAATAGTTTCGTGGGGCTGAAATGAACGACTGGCGTTATCCAACCGACATATTGTGGTGTTGCAAATATGATCGTTGTATCAACGCCAAGATGGAATGGTTTCTCACGCCGCCAATTGGCCATCTCCTTTTTGTAGATGGGCAAAGTACGATTTGGTAACTAGTCATATCTCGTGCAGAACATGAGCGATATGTACCCGGAAAGTTCGGGTCAGAAATGATGGGCATGCAGGACAACAATGGCAGTTAAGCTGTTCGGTTGGTGAAGTAGCGTAGCAGGGGACGTTGAAGCCCTATGTAGATCTGGATGAATCGTTTGGGGAAATTTACCATTGAAATTAACATCTGTATTTATAGTATATACAAAAAGAGTCTTTTGGAGGAAACGGGAAGCCAGCAGACGCCAGCCTAAATAGTTGTCAACACATCAACATCAAACATCACTTGAATCAGCCTGTTTCAACTTGTCTCAACACGGATGTACCGCTACACTAAGTGGACTTAAAAAACGACGCAATTCAGGCAGAAGCTTAAAAAATGGGAACCGAATGCATGTTGAGATCAATACTCACCGCGAAGTTAGGTTGAGTTATTCAGGTGAGGTTGGAATCGCGATGATTACGTCGTGAACAAGATGGATGACGCAGGTACCCTGCAGATGTACAGTATATTGGACGCGATAGTAAACTTCCCTAGGCTTTGCGCCAATAGCGCCGGGTTAGACATTACATGCGATGTGGTTTCGATTGGGATTCTGGAAGACGCATCAAGGGAGTGGGGGGCAAAGCGGCGCGAAAACAAGTTCGCGGAATGACGCCACTGACGAGACCCCGGATTCCCCAAGATCAGTTCAGATGGTCCAATATCGATAGCAACACACTAACAGGGCTTGATTACCAATACAAAAAAGCCAGGATGCAACACTGCGAAGGGAGTCGTAATTGCGTGAGAGATCTGCAGGTAAAGCAGGCAGCAGCAAACCAATGATCCTTGACCGACTAAGTTGAGAGAAGATGCGACTTGTTCTTAATTTCGTCTCTTCTTTGAGAGAAGTTCTTGGAATTTTCTAGTTTATTCATTCACCAACGTGCATAACGACTCCATACATCTAGGCAGGCTGAAGAGATGCGGTGTGGGGTTTACTGGTGTAATTAATGCCTGCAACTGAAGACGGGCCTTTTGAAGGTGGCTTGTGGCTATGGCGGTAGAGAAACGGTGCCGCTTGCCAGGTTTCGACTGGTTGGCCGGAGTTCGGCCACGGACCGGTCCTTACATCCGGTCTGGAAGCAGCGATCAACCAGTGTGAATCTCCGAATACAGAATGATGTATGAAGGTACGGAGTTTGAAGAACGAGTAAGGTTGAAGGTGGGGCCGGTGTCGGGGAATGGGCAGACAAACTGATTGACTCTTTAGGAGAGTCACTGGGAAAGACTCCTGAATTGGATCGGCCACGCCTTGAGAACGACGAGAAGCGGAGCCCCGGGATGGCCCCACCCTGCCTGACACAGTGAGAAAGGCACGGTGATGTCGAGCTGACTCTTATCGACTGATACTAGAAATGGGAGAGAAACCGCACAAGTTGTTGACGGACATGACCGAACGCTACTATAGTCACAGTGCCAAAAGAAACTGCAGACTGTTGTTCGACCCAATTGGTGCATGGCCCACACATACATGGTCCTTGTCTGTCAATCGAAGGGCGCACTCTCGACATGTTGGCACGAGACCCCCGTTCCCCAGTCTTTTCCCTTGGTGGCTTCTGCTGTCTGCTTGGGGGCCCATTTGCGCATCTGGATCCGCTCTATCGACCCAACTTTCCGCTGTGGTGTGGCTGGTTTTTTTTCGCTCCTTTGGTTTGTTGGAGTGTGAATGCGAGAGTGAGCGAGCAGGTAACTGGCATGCTCCGCTTGAGACGGCGCATCTCACAGACCGTTCGGTCGGTCGGTCGGTCCTTGATCGCACTTCCCATGTACATGCAGTTGAACAAAACTGAGGCTGCATCCACTTCCTGCTGACTTGAATCCTCCCCTTTTCTACTCATATAGACATTTCTTGTCAACTGGTCTCTTTGTCGAAAGGCGTAAGAGATTTGAGAAACGACAAGCTCTGGCCAAGTGGGACGACATCCGACTCGACTTGCCCGAACCAAAGGCGGGTGCTTGCCAAACCACTATCTTCCCCCCCCTGGTCATCATCAATGACCTGCTCGCCTTTCGCTTGATTAGCTACAGCCCGATTGCATTGCGCCCTTTGAGCTGCATACAACATGACATCCATCAATGAAATGGAAGAGTTTGTCGATTGGGACAAGGCCGGTGATGCCCTGGGTCACGCCTTCCAACAGGATAGCTCTCTCGCCGACTTGACTTCTCAAGTAGACAACTCGGACAATATTGACCTCGTCTTGGCAAATGTCAACGAGGACGACTTCAGCTTTTGCGCCCTGCAACACTTTGCTGAGAACAACTTCACCCTCCCAGATGTTGCCGCCCCTCCCATTGACATGGACTTGACCGCAATGGCCTGGGACTTCCCCGAGTCGGCCTGCACCAACTGCGCCCTTGGTGGCTTCTCGTGCAAAACCATCCGAGAGGGTCAGTACAAGGGCTTTTGTACGAGCTGTGTAGCTCTCAGTGTCCAATGCAGCTTTGCTACTGGAGGTGCTGCGGTTAGCACGGATAAGACGACCTATCCAATGACTCAGTGGATCACATCTGGACCTCAACACAACACCATTGTTCCTGAAGACGCCCAGAACGATTCTCTAACGTCTTCCCGCAACAATTCCGCCACGGACTTGACCAACTTAGCCGATATGACCAAGCCAACGGCTCCTCCCAAAATTGGTGCTCGATTCTCTCGAGAGTCTGTCCGCGTCTTGAAAAACTGGCTTTCGACACATAACCGCCATCCTTATCCTAGCGACGAGGAGAAAGAGATGCTCCAGCGACAGACCGGCCTGAATAAGACCCAAATCACCAATTGGCTTGCCAATGCTCGTCGCCGTGGCAAAGTTCAGACCCAGGCCCCTCGTTCCACCTCGCCGCACTACAGCTCTTGGTCGGGGGCTATTGATATTCCTCGTCGAGGCACTCCTGCCCTCGAATCCATGGGCCGTCGCGGCACTCCTGCCTTCGAAACTATGAACCCCCTACAGCGTTGGGAGCATTCGCCCCCGGAGAACGAACCGGCCTCTGTCACTGCCATTGCCAGGGCCGTCACCGCTTCTTCGTCAGGCCTTTCGTCTGGACTCAACAGTCCTTACAGCTTCAACTACACTGATGATGGTTCAAGCAGGTCCCTCTGCAATCAATCGTCGGCAAGCAGTTTGGGTACTTCTCACTCCAGTAATGGATCATTTGGCTCGGCCTACTCTCATGGATCCCGTAACTCCTGGGGCTCCTTCAGTTCGACCGCATTTAATGGTCGCGGTCGTCGTCGCCGCCGCCGTAGAACCGCCGGCAAACCAGGCAAGGAGCCTAGTACAGGCTTGTCTGCTCCTCTCAAGACCTTTCAGTGTACATTCTGTACCGAAACTTTCAGAACAAAGCACGACTGGCAACGTCACGAAAAATCACTGCATCTGTCCCTCGAGCGATGGGTCTGCTCCCCTCATGGGCCCCGGGCCATTAACCCTGAAAACGGTCAAATGTCATGTGTCTTCTGCGGTATGGCTAACCCAGATGATGCCCATATCGAGAGCCACAACCACTCAGCATGCCAGGAGCGAACACCCGAAGAGAGGACTTTCTATCGGAAAGATCATCTCAACCAACATCTTCGCTTGGTCCACAACATCAAGTTTCTGGATTGGTCGATGAAAACTTGGAAGATTGCAAGCCCGGAGATTCGGTCCCGATGTGGTTTCTGTGGTATCGTGATGGATACATGGACCATCAGAGTCGATCACCTGGCGGAGCATTTCAAGACGGGTTATTCCATGGCTGACTGGAAGGGTGACTGGGGTTTTGAAGTCCCTGTGCTCGACATGGTCGAGAACTCTATTCCACCTTGTATGAGACCTCTGCAGTATCCTGTAGACCAGATTAAAGCGTCTAACTTCTGAAATAGATCTCATTCATTATGAACGAACGTCTCCCTTGCCATACGTAGCAAACCACTCTCCACCAGAATCTCCTCGAAATGCTTATGAGCTGATTAAACTAGAGCTGGCTAACTTCATGGCAAACTACGAGGAGCAACACGGACGACTGCCGAATGACACCGAACTCATGGTTGAAGGATGCCGTATTATTTTCGCGAGCGAATTGCTATCATTACAAGGCATTGCAACATTACCTTCCTGGCTTCGAGACATCATCATGAGCTCTGATGACCTGGCTCAAAAGGCGCGATTCGGTCCCCTACGAGGTGCCGCTGAAAACAGACTCGCCACCCTCAAAATTAACGGCAAGGACAACTTGTTCGAGGAGTGTCCCATGGAGGTGCAACTCCAAGAGTTCGTCCGAGCAAAGAAGATGCTGGGCTTGACCGCCATGGACGATGAACTTCAGGAAGAAGCTTGCCGTATTGTTGGCCGTGTCGAGGAAGTGTCTACGCATCCCTCTGAAGCTATTGCCAACTGGCTGCTACGACTGGTTGTATCCTCTACTCACTGGCTTGCGGCGTTCCGTCGCCGAGCACACCTACCTCGCAGCGAGGATGTTAAGGACCAGATCTGCCGTTCGACTGACCCCACGCTCATTGACTCCACCATCCACAGCTACTCGCGCCTCGAGCGAGAACTTGGAGACTACATTAACGCTCAGCGTGCCTTGGGACTGGAGCCGACAGATGATGACTTGCAGCGAGAAGCTCGTATCATTATCTTCGAATTCGATGACGGCTGGAATCAGACCGCGGCTGACAACGTAAACTGGCTCGCAAACTTTAGGAAGCGACATCCTATCTCGGGAGCACCAACTACAACAGAGAGCTCGCCATCATTTTCACTGCTGGCCAGCACCCAATCCACAATGACCGGAACGCCACTCACCAAAGTTACTACCAAGTCACCGGAGCTAGCTATGAGGGATCTTCAGAGCCATCTGGAGACCTCGAGCTCACTTCGCCCGGGAAAATTCTTCTTGAATGATGCCAACTGCTATAGACGACTGGCCAAGGAACTGGGACGATGGGTTGCCTCGACGATGTCACCAAACAACCCGAGCCAGCATGTGCCTACGGATGCTGAGTTGCAATACCAGGCCCGTTGGATTCTATACGATGAGTGAGTACTGCAAGTTGTATCCAATTAAATGTAAGACATGAATTAACAGGAATGCAGTGATGATCCATGGAACCAAACGGCTGCCGACAACGCGGAGTGGCTTCTGAGGTTTAAACGGCAGGTTGGCATCATCAACGAAGATGGGCCTGGCTTGCCTGATGGCAACCAGTGGGCGCTTGAGCAAGGTGGCACTGGCTTCGCGCCGCCATACGCTTGTCCGAAGAATGCTATTGAGCCATTCCACGACAGCGTGGAGGTACCGATGAGAGCAGGAGCCAAGTCCTTCCAAGCGGGCTACTCCGGAGCCAACGGGTATCTCGAGAATTTAACATCCCATGGCGCGCGACCGGCCAAGATTTTCTGCTCCCGAGAACTGGAGCGCGGTCTTATGGAGTTCGTTGGGAACCATGTTGCCAGCACTGGGCGCATGCCCTCTGATGCTATGATGGAGGCTCGTGGTCGACAGATCCTTGACGCTGATACTACGGCGGCTGAGGATCCCGCCCTTCTGAACAAGTTCAAGGATATGATGTCCCAGAGGCTACCGCGGGCTGGCGCAGCAGAGGATGGTATTGACCCTACTTCCGTCATACCCAGCAATATGGATATCAACATCTCAGATGAGGATATCAACAACATTCTGCAAGACATGAATTTTGAGTTTGACCCCCAGGATTTCGGCGGGGTGTCGTTGATGGAAGGAATGCAAGACGGCGGTGGTGTGAACCTGAACATGGATGGGTTCAATAATTAGTCCCCGTTGTATACGATCGAAGAGGTGTTATGATGCGAGATTAGACAGCGAAAAGGGGGGCAATGAGGACAGATCATGACGGACGGCGAACATTCCTTTTCATGACAGGATATGCGGCATGCGACGGATATGGGTTGTCTCAATGGGAACGATTAAGGGGAATACCACATGAACTGCTTCTTTATTTTGGGGACTGGGATTTGGTCATATCAACGGTTGGAAATACTGGCATCTTGTGAAAAAATTAGGAATACCCTCTATATATGGACTTTATTATACCATGGATTCCCCTTAACCTTGCAGCGAACGACTTGCGATGAGGAAAGGCGGCCGCCCCGTGCATGCGGCGTGGGAAATGTCATGTTACCTGGCAATCCCGCTTGGGTCCATACGTATTTCTATTTAATTAATGCACTAATTCATATGGCAAGGAGAACCCCCGCGACAACTTGCAGAAACGTTCCTCCTAAAACGCCTTCCCCTCCCCTAATCGATCTTTTGGATTTCGGACCGGCAGCTCTCAGAAGCGGCCGACCCGCGTCACCGGAGGGGCAAAAAGTACGCTGCAACATTCAAATTCTCTTTAGATCCGGTAAGCCGAGGCCAGCGCAATATTGTCGCCTTTTAATATTTAATTATCTTCCGGAATTAATTGCATTTAACTGCATTTTCGCTGCTTACTGGAGTCTGTTGAAGGCCGCTTACGTGGCGTGAGGTGCAAGAGATTCACACACGGCTTTTTTTGAACCGAACCGAGGAATCAAGAGAGGGGAAGGAGGGAAGAGGATGAGGAGGAGGCTCAACTTTTCGACGGGAAACACTAGAGATCGCATACCGCTGAATTGTCGTCATCACCGCCCGTTCGCGGCAGATTATGGGCTGCTGGGGCGCCATCATTCTCCCGATATTTGATGAACGCAATGCCGACGTATCTCTGCCACGGGTTCCGGTGGCACAGGCGCGACATTCGCATCTTTGTCATTCTTCACGATATTGAAGACGCCGCCCCGAATTGGCTCCTTGGTCCAGCCACCTCTTTTGCCATTCTATCCCAATTTCATGCTCAGTACAACTTTCTACCGGATCCCCCGCCACTTCCACCACCAAAGCCCCATGCGATGCTGGTCACAAAGAGACCGTTGTCGCCGCTGGCGTACGATCCGGTGATGGATCTCATGCATCGGGACGACGACCACTCGATGCCGCCCCCGCGGGTAGCCGCATCCAAGGACCGAGTATTGATGAATTCATCGTGGTCACCGGTCAAGCTGCTGGAGGAATTTGACCCAGAGGATACGAGCCTACCGAGCAGACCGTATGCTTACGTGGCCGACTACGTGGAGCGGGTCGACCTGAGTGTTGACGTGGTGGAGGAGATGGCCAAATATCGGATGCAGCATCAGGGCAGCGCGGGGGAGTGGTTTAATCGGCTGAGGGATGAGTTGCAGAAGGGGGAGGATATTCGATGGTACGTTGTTGTGTGTGGGGATGATGTGAGAGAGGTTCCAAGGGATAGCGAGAGTGAGATATCCGAAGAGGATGAGGCTGAAGAGGAAGAGGAAGAGGTGGTCGTGCAAGAAACTCTAGTAGAAGTCGTCCCCGATAGCTTGAAACCGCCGCCCTCACGGCCTGTCCCGGACCAGAGACCGAGAACAAGTCCGGCGGGAGCAACACGAGCCGAACTACCATTTCGGCCATCGCCCCTCGGTTCTCATCCTGCAAATCCCATACCGAAAGTTCCGCCAGAACTATCAAATCACAAACAACCTTCAAGGACGCCGTTAAGGAGCAAGAAGTCAATGGCAGAGGGGCTGAGAAGGTTGTTTGGAGTGAAGAAGGAAAAGGGGAGGGACAAGGAATACTTATCGCAAACACGATGAGAAGATATTTCTCTGGAGCAGGAGCTGGTGTCTTTCGGAGTCTTTACGGGACGGCGCAAAAGCCTGGCGGTACTTGTGATATTCATCGCCCGTTGGGAAACAAGAGCCTTTTTTTCTTATGTCTTTATGACGGCTGATCACTTCAGCTCTATGCCGTGAATATTGTTGGTCGGAGCTAAGAACGCCAAGTATCATGACAGCTTTGATGACGAGAAGAGAAATTCTTGCCATTATGGCCAATTAACCACTTTCAATCATCCTACTTCGAAATAGAGACGTATTTTCATGGGATATCAGCATCGTCGTACAAAATACGCTCACATCTTCCCGATCTCGATAACGCCGATGACGTCCTGGCTCGCGTCACGTGTTACCAAGACACCTCTCCAATTCAACAACCATCTTCAAAACACTCCGTAACACGACCCTCCACCCCTGTGTCCGCGCAACTACTGGCGGCGAGAATGATTGCTATACTCGCTCCCCTCCAGTAGTTCGTCCCAGCTCGTCCGGCGCTCCGGCCAACTGCAGCCGCCGAATTTCTCACCCCGCCGTCCCGGGTGCTTCCTCCTGGTCCATGTTTGGCCCCCCCCATTTGAACTCCTCTCGCCGCTCAGCCTCCGACGCCGAAACCACCGACGACCTCCGTTTCTTGGCTCTTCCGTCTTCCGATGACCCACCCCCACGTCGATGCGTCCGGGTCCTTTGCGCAGACCTCGGCCGAGTTTACACTTGAAGATAGCGACGACGAGGATCTCCGCTCGGAGGTCGGCGGTCGCGGTGAGATCTACGAGATGCGGGACCGGCATCGCATCGGTGGCGGGCCCAGCGCCATCTGGGGCGTCGACGCCCACGAGGACAATGACCATCTCCAACCGCTAGTTGAACGGCGACCTAGTGCGAGCTCTGCAGTTTCAACGGCTAGCTTTCAGCTGTACACTCCCGATGAGGACCGCGCTGTGAGACGAAAATTCGACCGGAAGCTTGTCCTCTTTGTTGCGCTGCTGTTCATGCTGAGCTTCCTCGACCGGTCTAGTGCGTTCCTCAAGTATCACAAACGATTAAACAAGTTCATTCACTAATCAATATTTAGATATCGGCAACGCTCGCATCGCAGGCATGGATGAAGACCTCCAGTCTGACCCGCCCCGGGACGACTGGTACGAGTGGACGCTCACGGCATTTTACATTTCGTACATTGCCTTCGAGTGGATGTCCCTTCTTTGGAAGATCATCCCGGCGCACATATTCGTGTCCATGGTGGTGCTGACCTGGGGTCTCACGGCTTCGCTTCAAGCCATTGCTACTTCGTACCCGGTCCTGATTGCTTTCCGAGTGTTGTTGGGTATTGGTGAGGCGGGCTTCACGGGTATTCCGTTCTATCTAAGCTTCTTCTTTAAGCGGGATGAGCTAGCTTTCCGGACGGCTATT
Organism: Mariannaea elegans; assembly: GCA_930272665.1. Classification (NCBI taxonomy): domain Eukaryota; kingdom Fungi; phylum Ascomycota; class Sordariomycetes; order Hypocreales; family Nectriaceae; genus Mariannaea; species Mariannaea elegans. Next base: position 696,932 of record CAKNEU010000010.1, on the reverse strand, counting down.
TTCGTATCTGGTATGTATTATACCCACAGGTTTACAACTCTAGCACTGACTTACACGGGACTCGTTATTAGCCGCTCCCCTCGCCACGAGTTTCGCATCCACACTGGCCTGGCTCATCGTCAAGTTTGCTCAGCTTGGCCCTATCGCTCCCTGGCGTCTCCTCTTCATCGTTGAGGGATTCCCCTCAGTCGTCGCGTCCGTCTTCGCATGGTACATCATCCCAGACTCTCCGCAAACAGCACCCTACCTCACCAAGCGGGAGAAGAAGGTTGCCCGTCTACGCCTTCGCCACGAAAAGTCCACCTCAGCCAAGACCAGCCCTACGTCTGGGCTCAAGGGCCGCGATGTGCTTGCTGTCTTCAGTGATCCCATCGCTTGGATCACATCAACCATGTTCTTTCTCACCAACATGGCCTATTCGTCACTCCCTGTTTTCCTCCCCAAGATCCTGACTGACATGGGCCATGACACCTTGACATCCCAAGCCCTCAGCGCACCGCCATACCTCGCTGCATTCATCATCGTCCTTTTCACGGCACACATGTCCGACCGCTGGCGTGCTCGCACCATTCCTCTTATCTTCCATGCTCTCGCCTCCGCTTCTGGCTACGGTCTCCTCGCCCTTGCCAAACCCCTTAACCTCCCTCCCTTCGTCCGCTATCTTGCCGTCTACCCAGCGGCGATTGGCTTCTTCAACGTCGTCACGCTCATCATCACCTGGAGCATCAACAACCAGTCCAGCGAGAGCCGTCAGGGCGGTGGCTTCGCCCTTCTACAAGTGATTGGCCAATGCGGACCTTTGATCGGCACTCGTCTGTACCCTGACCGCGATGCCCCTTACTATGCTCCCGGCATGTCGACATGTGCGATAGCTATGCTGAGCGTTGCAATTTTGGCGTTTATCTTGAGGTTCTATCTTATATATATGAATCGTAAGCTAGATCGGACTGAGTCTACGAGAGAATCTGATGGGACTGCCGTGGAAGAGGAAGGACTGGTTGGTTCTGGGGAACGAACGGTTACACCAGTCGCGGCTTTTCGATATATTTTGTAATATTTCATAAGTAATCACGGATTGGATAGAACATCTCGGATATCGGCTATTGAGTAGCCGTACACATTTCTCTATTTTACCTCATTCAGCCCTTTGTATTCTGTCAATACCCTCTACCATTTATCGTACACAACGTTCCCTGCTTTTCTGATCATTTTATTCCCCACTCCCTCTTAAATTCGGCGTCAAACTTCATCCACTCCGGCGCATGATACTTCTCGACACCATCCTTCCACCACATCTCATGTCCATAGCGACTCCGCTCAATAGAGAACATCGCAAAGCCCTTCTCAAACTTGCCCTTGATGGCATCTCCTGGGTTCTGCCGGCGACGAAGGCCTTTCCAAGCTGCATACTGCTTCATGTCTTCTTTGTGCTGGCGTTTTATTGTCTCCCGAGCTTGACTGAATCGTCGTGTACTACCTTGGTATGTGTTGGTTACCAATTTTTTGATATCAGTACGAGCTCGTTTTGCAACAGGCCTGATGGAGTTGAAAGCACTGGATGCCTTCCGCTTTGAGCCTCGGCCTATGTCTGGTTGAATTAAAGGAAACTGACTCGGAAGAGGAGTGTCAGTAGTTCCATCGTATTGACCTTTCAGATTGTTTAGGCCACTGTAGCGAGATGATCTCGTATCCGGCACGGAGTTGACACAAGTTTCTTCGCTGTCACGGTTGCCGTAGACACGTTGACGACGGTCTCGTTGAGAAGAAGAGTCTTCTGGATAGATCTCTGGGCTTGAGCTCAGCTCAAACCGATGATACGATTCAAGGGGTTCCCGCTCTCCTTGCCATTGCAAGGTGACCCTCGCGGCTTCGGCAATGGCTTCTTGTGTGCTACTCGCGATACTGGCAGCACGAGATTTGGTTGATGAAGATGCTGAGCCGTTATACTGTGAGAGGTTGGTAAGGCTTAGCTTATTGACAGGCAAGCCGGCGGGTGATTGAATGCGAGTCGAGTTGATGCCTACAGTGGGGTATGACGAGGATGTGCTTCGTACGCGAGCAACTCGAGGCTCTGGAGAAGGAGATTGTGATGATCTCACTCTGAGGTTTTCGTCAACCAATCTTAGTAGGTTCGCCTGCTCAACTAGCAACTCAGATGGAGGCGATGGGCTTGGGCTGTCGAGCAGTGACCCAAGGTCTCGAGACATTGCCTAAGCTTCTTGTTCGTCTTGGGTTTGCTTGTATGGAGTACATAGCGAAGTGGTAGGAGTGTATGGGGGCGGCCCAGAAATCCAAGTGGCAGAATCAACCGGGTTAAAAGAATGACGGAGAGAAGTTTCTGGTAAATCCTGACTCTTACGCTGCTCTGGCGAGAAATCCTTTGTGCTCGTACGAGATTTGTCAGAAAGGTTCTCTCGAGGGCGTACCCTTGGACGCGAAAGTATAGGCGATCGCTTCAGTGAGCAGGTAGGGTTGGTTATGACAGTAGAAACGGTGCGCCTAGAGGAGTCATTGCTGGACAACAACTGAGGGCCAGGGCGGGGACGGATGGGTAGGGTAAAATGGTGAGGCATGCTGAAGAAGATATATGTTGTAGATGATGAATTAAAGGGGCTCAAAGTAAGCCGTGGGGTGGAGTGATGCTGTTAAAGTAGAGATGGTGCGCTCATTGCTGCTATGGAAGTTATTCACTGCCCATCACCTGCCACCGCAAAAAAGGCCATATTTCTTGGAACAGGAACTACCACTTAATAGAGTCCAGCCTGCACCGTCCTATTGCCTAAGTGCGATATAGAGCTGAGGGAAGTGGAAAGTGCTAGGGTCTTCTGTTCATGAGCGGTATAGAGTGATCTTGGTAACATTCAACGCTTCAACTCAGTTGGTTGTAGCTGATACTGACATTCCACACTAAGACAATGCCTTCAAGTTCCCGCCAAAAAAAAAAAAGGTAAGATTAACAAGGCCTGACTGATATGCTCAAGTTTAGGAGTTTTTATGAATGCGGGCAGTGAGAAAAGAATACGTGTGCATACTTATTGAAATCAAGTATGGAGAAGGGTAAAAAGAAAGTTGGAAGGCATGGTGAGGCAAATTGCTCCCGGCAGGGCTTGAACCTGCGACCTTCGCATCACTAATTCTTGCCATATGGAAGTATTAGTACGAAGCTCTAACCAACTGAGCTACGGAAGCCTTTCCAACTTGTTGGAAATCTCTTGCGTTATTTTTGCTTGTGGAGGGTTGCTAATCATCTGCGGGGTGGAGCTGGGTCAGAACGATGGAGCCATGGACACCCCCACAAGGAGAACTTGAATGAATTAAAATCTTTGCCCATTATCATTCATCTAATTATCCCATTTAATTAAATGCGCCAGATTGCATGCTATCTATCCTTCCGTCATATTAATCATGGGACTCCTCGCATTGCCCCAAGTGTAAATTTCTGTTAGGCTTTAGTTGCAAGACAATGATGTACTTGAGGTATCAAAGCCGACCACATGACAGCTTTCAAGAGAAAAGGTGTCTTAAAACCCCTCTGGTGGGCAGTTATCACAACGCGCACACGTGAAGTGCGTCGTCAACGATCCAAGAGTCTTCCTGTATGCTGTTTGTACACTCTGAGGAGCGTCCCAGCTGGTGAGGTTATCCCATCCACCTTCAACCTCTGGCCATGCAACAAAGTGAATGGGACTGCATCTTCCCGACGAAAGTCTATTCGTTGTCAGTGGGAGTCATGAAAATAAAACCGTAAAAACCTACACAGCCAAACGACAGATGATACCTTGCTCGACAAAGACGGAGCCGACCTGGCCAGATAGTGCCGGGCCAAGCTCCTCGCAAGTGTACTCAAGTTCAAGGTCGTAAACGTAGCATGGGGGCTTCCAGTTCTCTCCCTGGCAGAAGTAGACCTGAGTTTTGACCTATTAACATATGACATTGGAGATTGGAGGCACAGGGGGACTGTACCTTTGGAGCCTCGCCACCGTCGAGATCGACCTTCTTCTGCGGACCGTCGATGATACTCCGGAGCTTTTTGGATGTGATAGACTTGTGTTCAGGAACAGCTCGCTCCTTGAGCGGCGAAGACCAAAGGTCGACTGCGGTGGCTAGGCAAGTCGACGTTAGAAGTGGGAGGGCGAGAGTAGCAAGGTTCAGCTTCATGATTGTATTGCCTTGAGAGGTGATTTCACGATAGAGGAAGGGGGAAGAACTGAAGCTAATTATTTTGCTTTATTGAGGGCATGAATGGTGATAGAACTTTCTTTCTTCTCTGAACAGGACTCTACTAGGCTCTTTATACAAACAGAACCAGCGAGTGGACAAGGTGCGGGCTCAACCGGTTTTGCGCCGTCAAGGCACATACAAAGGATGACGCAGAAACCTTGATTGTAACCGTGAAAGATATGCAGAGCCCTTCCCTCGGCGGCAGCGGTTGCTGGTTGCACCGCCGGAATTTACCTTCTTGATCATGAACAGGACGGTACGACGCTCGGCGTGGTGCGACACACCCAGGTAAACCCGAAGCACGTTGATTGGTGACGAGGAAAGTTACCTTGTTTGGCCTGATCCGGCGGCAGGAATTTTTACATTCCAATCCTAGTTTGTCAAGGTCTTTGTTGGTTGGCCTTCCTGTTGGTGGCTTTTTCATTGTCTCGAATCAAACTAAACGCCTTGCGTGCGGCATGTAGACGGCACTTGTTGGTTCTAATATGTGAGCGACCGCACGGCCCGGGGCCGCATGAACCCGGGATATGTATGCAGCGTAGATGTATGATGTTTACATTAACAGTAGGGAGTAGGTATGTTCGATGCCCCCGCGCTAAGCTATGGTTAGATTAGGCTTCCCGCGACATCCCGACTGTGCCGAAGACGAAATAAGTAGTTACCGCAGGGATTTGTCTTCTTTTTTTTATTTTTTTTTTAAACGCCCAGTGGCACCTTATTGCGGCCAGGTGACAGGTCTTGAAGGAAGATGGCGGCTAATAGGATTAGCAACAGGGGCAAGGCGCGGCAATGGCACTCAGTATACCCGTACTTGCGCCTCCCAATGGAGTCAACAAACACCAAATCTAATAAAAGAGACAAGGCAAGTCTATATGGACCTGTCCGTCATTTCTCATGGAATGTTTTGCTTGTTGGTCATTCTTCATAAAGTGTTGAATAACTCAGCCTGAAAAAGTGATGCTCAATGGTGTGACAGTATCGAGTATGCATCAAGGCATGTCCTGGCTCGGCTCTTTCACAACAGGACCAACCGAAACGGGCCAACCAACAGGTCAACCAACAGGTCAACCTGAGATTTTGTGTTGAGAAACGAAGCTTCAAATATTTGTTCGGTTCTTCGTTCATCCGGATCTCGGATCCATGTTCAACCCAATGACTTGGTTATCATTCGTAGTCCTCATTTATCTACGATAAAGCTGGGATGAGCCTTCAAGAAAATTGTCAACAGTCTTATGTAGAAAAGAAGGCCAATGTGATCAATAAACACCATAGCATGTTACTATTCACGTGAGACCCGGTGCCGTGTTGCCTGCTACGGACAAAAACAGCTACGACTCTTCCAACACCAATTCGAGTATGGTTGAGGCGGGCAGTGACGTGCGCCTTGGCATTAGATGATACTATCAATCCAAGATTTAATTAGAAGTTGAAACATTCTGAAAGAGCCAGATACCCAGGGGGAGTGATCTCGTGATGGCACCACTCCGATGCACTGGGTCATGTGCGGTGTCACTGCAGTCAGAAACAATCACCTCGCATGTTTGTTCATGCAATAACCTCAAAGTTGTCATGTTAGGTGATGGTGATCATGAGACTCATCAAGGCGAAGACGACGCGGTAAAAATTGACGTAGACTAGAATTATTTCACTCGTTGCTAAAGAAGACAAACTCAAGAACTAAATTACAGAGTCTAGCGAGGGAATCCCAATTTTATAAATCTTGTGCACCATTCCGCCAGTCAGTCGTCGTGTGTAAGAATCCACCGCGTTCGAAAACATATAGAAAGATGCGTCTTGAGTATTCTTTCTCTCGCCACCGGGCCAAAGACAAGGCCAATGCTCCAAAGATCAAAGGTAGTCTAGCATGGGAATATAGAATGAAAACAAAGATCTCGTGATATATGTTTTGAATGCCTAGACCAGTTTTTGTGCAACCTCGTGTCTGCTGCTGAACTTTGCCCCAGGCTTTCTCGTACAGATGTCCTAGCGCCGGGTTCCCATGTTACGCATTGCATCACGGGGGCGAATATTCTGCGGATTCGGAAATTTTCACGGAGCAGTTATTTGGTTCACAGATATGATATTGTGATGGGTGATAGACTCTGGAGAAACGAATTGCCGACCCTCATTTGAGGACTGGAACCGCCAGAGACGCCGTGAGTAAAGGATCATTAATTCGATCATCTAGGGCAAATGAGCCTCTACGGGCAGGGAATGCGAATAAAGGTCACGCTCTGCTGTAATCACATGCTATTCAATCGCATATCTAATCGAGACGATAAAGAGACTGTTGAGGGAGAGCTCACCAAATCTCGGGTTAATCTGATGACAATCCCTTGCTCTAGAGGTAATACATCCCATAGTTCATAACTGTACCTCATTGGTCACTACCTAGAGTAGTCCATTGATGACCCCATATTGAATTTAGCTGGGGAACTTAATGAGACTGGATGCTACCTCAAATATCCTAGTGGTCTTGGAGGAATCATACCTCTTCGGGATGATGGTAGAATTGGCTTCGGATAAACGCGTGTGAGTGTGGTTCTCAGCTTATACGTCCATCATTGCACAGAATATCTGCACATAAACTTACTTGCATAAACATTCGGTTGCTTACATCTTCTCTTTCCTATCACAAGTTGAATCTTGCCGATCATGTCGACATACGTGACGACGGAGCCCGCATCGGGCTGGCAATCAACTTCTCTCCTTAAGTTTTCCCTGTACAACACCAAGTACAACACCAACCACCCTTCCTCGGTCAAGGCGGCGAAATCTCAGACTTTCATCGTCACATATCCCCCGTCATGCGCCCTCGTCCGAGTTCCTGGAACTGACCGTCATGCACATCTCCGGGTCGTCGTGGGGGTTGTAATCTTGGGAACGCCAATGACGACGTTCTCGAAGGTCAATACGGGTCTTGTAGAGCAACTACGGTCGACGGGGGTGAAACAAGCCCAAATGAGAGCAGTACGGCTGTTAACTCATGTTTTGTGTTTGCTCGATCAGTACCAATGTACATCTCGTGACATGGATAAGATGACAAGGCTTGCCCGTATTAGTTGAGCCACGATAGATGCAAACAGCCTTAACGCCATGAAATCGGAAACATTGTCTTTTCTTAATTGTTCTTTTACTATGGCGGAAGAGACAAGCACAACAACTTCAGTGCAGGGCAGTGAACCAAGATGAACATCGGAAACATCAGTAAAAATAGCGTCACGCCGTCATTGAGCTAACAACAGAATCAGGCAGCCCGTTATCTACCACTGTCGAGGCGATGGACGCTCAGACTGGCTCTTTGGTGGGGAATGTGAGACGCTTCTTGATGGGTCAGCGTTGTTGGGAACACAGATCAGTCTCTAATCAACCTCCGCTACCTCTTTCAACAGCAGAAAAGACAACACCTTCCGGAATGAAGAAATGAGACGTAATGATGCCTAGGTTTAACTATGTTGGTCTCTTGGATTCTGTGCTGGTTTCGGTGCAGTTTCCAATCCTATCCAACTCTATCCTGGGATGCATTATGTTTCTGCGTTATGGTGTTCGAAAAAGGACATACAGCCGAGCCAATCTGCCGAATCCATTCTCTGATTCAAGTATTTAATAAGCCATCAGCCCCCCTGGATGAGCTCCATTGTTTCATTATAAAATCTCTCCTCTCCCGCCCAGAAGCCCACCTCGCGTGGTGGATGTCCGTCCAAGACTTAAGAGTCAACACCAATCGAACCGTCCTTATCATGCTGGCGCTTTCATCACGACCGCAAACACGAACATATAACGCGGTATCGTCTCGCCTAAAGACACAAGGGCATATCTCCATAGATATGACGTTAGTGCCTTAAAGACCGCAGTGCCATTGACGATTGCCTGAGGATCCGGATGAGGCTTCCCACGGAGGAACTCGGAGCCATCATTACACGGTATGTAATACACTATGTAGCGTTCATGGGAGTGGGGCATGCGATCGAAAATACGCCATCTTTGCCCAAGCTAGATGCAAAAAGAATGTATCTAATATCCGTTATGCTTATACAGTGTATTTTTCAACCAATCCTTACGCGTTATGCTGGGTGGAGATGGCTAAGAGCGGCCGTTATGGGTTGAAAAGGCAGGGCGCAGCCTGTCGAAAAGGGCACGCTTGATGAGATGAACTTCGCTCGCCATTCTACAATCTGAACCCATCGAGGCTACTTTTTATTTTCCTACTTCTCTGGAGTCTAAATAGCGAGATGGCGGACGACAACTCCAGCCCCGCATCATCGGCTGGCCGTCCGCGCACACGACAACGGACGTATAAACAGCCGCCACCTCTGGCAGTTCCGCACATAGAGGACGATGCTGCGGAAAGAAAACGTGTTCTGAATGTTCTGGCCCAACGAAGATATAGTAAGTAGATATTATCCAGAAGAAATTTGTAGGATGGTTGGTTCTAATCCGACTCCCCAGGAGAGAGGAAACGGTTGAATCGTCTCAAGGGGAAATCAAGTGACAAGGATGGAGACAAACAGTCTGACACATCTGGGACCATGACCCAGGAACCATCTCCATCTTCATCAACAGATTGCCCAGTTGACGATACTGTGGATGTGGCGGCCACGGCTGCCGATGCTGACTTGATAACTCTGGTCCCCAGCCCTGGCATCATGGCAGGACTGAATATGGACGTTCCATCATTGGACCCTCTAATCGATGTATCGTTTACAATGCTACCACAACCTTTGGCATCAAGTACTTCCGAAGAAGAGAACTTGCCGCAGCAGCAAGGGTTGGCGACTGAATTTAGTCTCCCAGCGGATTTTCCTACTACCATTGACCCATCCTCGTTGACAACACACACCGCAATGCCCACAGATAGCTATAATTTTCCCCTGATACAAATAGCGCTCCTCAGGGCCATGATGCGTATTGCAGAACGTCTCGGATTTCGCGGTAATACCTGGGATTTGGATTGCATCTCACCCTTCAACCATGGGACCGCCACCCCGACTGACCAAATCCCAGTGGCATGGAGACCAACATCTTCACAGATCATAATCCCTCATCATCCCATGTTAGACTTTCTTCCATGGCCGGGAGTCCGGGACCGAATCATCAATCTCATGACGCTACCAGACGAACTACGGCCAATGAATGCCAGGGGTCCGCTGGCGTTAGTCAACTTTGCCTACGACGTTGAGGATTCCAGCGAAGGTGTTCGAATATTTGGCGATGATATGTACGAGCCCAGTGGCTGGGAAGTCGGACAGGCGCTTTTCGAACGGTGGTGGTTCCTGTTTGATCGCGAGGTCATCGCAAATAGTAACCGGTGGCGGCGGATGAGAGGAGCGCCAGTTTTGAGGTTGAAAGGAGCAAGCACCGACCAGTAGTGAAGGGTCTTTAATCTTGGCCTCGTGACAATCGAGGGCAGAATTACCACTTAAAAGATGATGTACGATATTTGATTTTACAAGCAATCAGTGCTTGTGGGCAGTTCTCAGCAGTTCTTCTCTCTGGTAAGACCTACGTTAATAATGTGTGGTTTTGAATCATTACGACAATTAATATGAGGAAATATTTCTTTGTAATAGATATTTCTCCCTGGTCCAGACCAATGAGGTATTTCTTGGACTTTAGTAAACGTCCAAAGGCGAGATTCCAACATGTGCTAGGCATCTTGTTCTAAAGCTGCCCGCCAACCTACAGTAGGTACTTGGAGCTTCTGATGAGGGGTTGATGCAGGACCGTGCATGCTGGAGGGGTGGGATGGACAAGCAAACCAAAAACCCGATGAGGAGTCAAGGACACGTGCCCATGAAACGAAGGGAGAATTGCACCAAATGAATGCGGAATGGCAACCTTCAACCAAATAATTTAGAACGAGGATTCGAAAAGCCGCATCTTAGCTAGCTAGCTAGCCAGCTGTAGCACGGCTCTCGTGCTATTAACGTTGCTCAGTGGGATAGGTAATTTGAGCCCAGCGGATGGAACACGTGGGGCGCCGATTTCACCGTGGATCGGTCTAACAACAGCTATGGGCTAATGAATAGTCTGCTGCTACCTTCAAGGACGGTTAAGTTCCTGTTCCTGGAGCAACAAAAAGTATCCGACGCCTCATCGTTCCGGAATCTCGCTCGTGTAGATCTTTCACTTTTTGTTTTGGCGGTGAGCGAGAGAAACAGATTGGACCAACTGTACTGCACATGTCATTTAGTCTAGCGTTATAGCTAAAAGGGCGCATGTAAGAGGTCGTCAAGACATAAGTACTATGATGCGGCCCATTAGAACGTTGCGAGTGGGTGGTATAGAACCGGCTGGTGTGGAGGGGTAATAATTGCTGTGCCGTGCCACCTCCTCCGATTCAGGGGACCGGTGAACGTGTGAATAGCATATGAATGGTGCATACATGGCTCTCTCCCCAGGCGGGCGAGATGCATTCTGCATAACTACCCACACCTAAGCCTGATTGTGAACCAGGACAACCATTGAGAGTGTCCAGGAAAAGAAAGAATCAGCGGCATGGTCACAGTCACCCCTCCTCAGGTGCCGGAGTGCAGCAAAAGCGCCGGGGGTGTATCGACTTACATGGAACGGAGTTGAGAAAGCAGCTTCGGAGTGGTACTGGATGGAGTAAGCAGCTAAGCAAGGCGGGGTGGGGGGGGGGGGTTGTGGTGTGGGATTTCAACCTTGAGGGGGAAAAGCATTCCCACGTACATAGGTACTCAGTACTGTATCAGGTATTGGTGGCTTTCTCAGCGGAATTACAGTACCTTCGTGCAAGTGGCTCATGACAAGGGGAATTTTTTTCTGTCTGAAGTGTCCGAAGTGATAGTTGGACCACCTCTGGACGCAGCTAAGTGGAGGGAACGTGGTGTGGTGATGCAGTAAATGCGGTGTTTCTTGGGGTGGAAGGAATGGAAATATGACGTTTATTCACCCGTGACTGTGCAGGTTCTGGGAAAGCAGAATGGTGTGCTTTTTTCCTTCTTCTTTTTCTTTCTTTCTTTTATATTTTATTTAATCCCTCTTTGTGGTGAGTCGATCGGTGGTCGAAGCTGCGAATGACGCATAATCATAATAGGTACCCAAGTAAGGTGACTCTTCATGAAAGGGTAGTCTATGTACTTCGGACAGTTCTGGAAGTCGAACAATTTCTAGGCCCCGGCGTTCGGCGCCCGGGAACGGCGCTTTACACAGCGTTAACAGTGGGTTTCGGCGCCACGGTACAGCGCTGCACGGTGGAGCGATACAGCGCCGATGCAGGGCCAAGACAACGAGCCGCAGTCGAGGTAATGGCCAATCAGGGGAGAAGGAAGTCCACTTCTGCTCAGTAGTCCCCTGGTGTCCACCAGACCACTGCTGGTTCCTAGCGCTGTTCGGCGGTTGAACCGGGGGTTCCTTGGGGAAGGAAGAAAAGAAATTGGACGGCGCCGGTCCGACCTGACGTTGCTGTCACTCATTCAGTCAGTCCCTTCTCGCCTTTTCCCGCCTTTTCTCTCTTTCCTCTTTCACTTCTTTTTAAATTCTACCTTTTTGGTACTTCTTTCTGAATTTACCTCGTCCTTACTATAGACTATCCCCCTACTTCTTCCCTTTGATCTTTGGGCCTCTCTTATGCCTCTTTTCCTCCTGCTGCTGCTTCTCCCTTAACTCGACCCCTCGTCTGGAGTTGCAGCGCAAACAAAAGGAAAAAAAAAAAAAACCCATACCCCTCATCACACTATCCCGCCCTCCCACCTTAGAAAAAGCTTCCAAGGGTAGGTCACCTTTCTCTCCACCAAGAAAGACTACCTGCATCTTAGCGGTGTCTTTGGTATTGCAACAGCAACCATGGTCTTGCTCCAGATCTATTCGACTCTGTTTCGTCCTTACACATTGCCAATTGCTTCCATGCTAACATCTCCTTCTTCGTTCTTCTAGCTTCTGGTCCCTTTCCTCCCCACGCTCCTCCCCCGCAATACTCCATAGCTCCTACATCGAGAGACCCGCCTCACTCGAGTTCCTTGACTACCTCGACCAAATATCGATTCTTTAACTTCGATCAACTCCCACTACCGCCATCATGCATATCCAAGAAATGCTTGCTGAGGCTGAGGGCACCGGGAAGCCGTCCTTCTCCTTCGAATACTTCCCACCCAAGACCGCCCAGGGTGTCCAAAACCTCTACGACCGTATGGACCGCATGTACAACTTCGGCCCCAAGTTCATCGACATCACCTGGGGTGCTGGTGGCCGCATTGCTGAGCTCACCTGCGAGATGGTCCTCCAGGCTCAAGCTGTGTATGGTTTGGAGACGTGTATGCATCTGACCTGCACCGATATGGGCGTGGATAAGGTCAATGGTGCTCTCCTCAAGGCCTACAAGGCCGGCTGCACAAACATTCTCGCCCTCCGTGGTGACCCCCCTCGAGACCAGGACAAGTGGACTGCCACCGACGGAGGTTTCCAGTATGCCCGCGATCTCGTAAAGCACATCCGCGACACATACGGCAATCACTTCGACATTGGTGTTGCTGGCTACCCCGAGGGCTGCGATGACAACAAGAACGAGGACGAGCTTCTTGACCACCTCAAGGAGAAGGTTGATATGGGCGCTACTTTCATTGTCACCCAGATGTTTTATGACGCTGACAACTTCATCCGCTGGGTTGGCAAGGTCCGTGATCGCGGCATTACTATTCCCATTCTACCCGGTATTATGCCCATCGCCACCTACGCAAGTTTCCTCCGCCGTGCCAAGCACATGCAGTGCAAGGTCCCCGAAGAATGGATGGAAGCCCTCGAGCCTGTCAAGAATGATGATGTTGCCGTTCGAGAGATTGGCAAGACTCTCGTTGCCGATATGTGCCGAAAGCTCCTCAAAAATGGCATTTTCCATCTTCACTTCTACACCATGAATCTCGCTCAAGCCACCCGCATGGTTCTTGAGGAGCTCGACTGGGCCCCAAGCGCGGAGCGCCCTCTTCAGCAAGCCCTTCCCTGGAAACCCTCCAAGGGCCTTGGTCGTCGTGACGAGGATGTCCGACCCATTTTCTGGAGAAACCGCAACAAGTCGTACGTCATTCGCACTCAGGATTGGGATGAGTTCCCTAACGGTCGATGGGGTGATTCTCGGTCGCCCGCTTTTGGCGAGCTTGACGCATATGGCATTGGCTTGATTGGAACCAACGAAGCGAACCGCAAGAAGTGGGGTGAGCCCCAGACGATCCAGGACATTGCCAACCTCTTCGTTCGCTACCTCCATAACCAGATTGACTCCCTCCCCTGGAGTGAGGCTCCTCTTACGAGCGAGGCTGATGAGATTCGGGAGGACCTCGTTGACCTCAACAAGCGAGGCCTCTTGACCGTAAACTCCCAACCTGCTGTCAATGGCGTCAAGTCGTCGCATTCTGTACACGGTTGGGGTCCTTCTAATGGATACGTCTATCAAAAGTCGTACCTCGAACTCCTTGTTCACCCTGGTGTCTTTGCAGAGATGCTGAAACGTGTCGAAGGCCACCCCGACCTAACCTACTATGCAGTCACTAAGGATGGCCAGCTGAAGACCAACGCCCCTGGCGATGGTCCCAATGCTGTTACCTGGGGTGTCTTCCCTGGCAAGGAGATTGTTCAGCCAACCATTGTCGAGAGCATCAGCTTCCTCGCCTGGAAGGATGAGGCCTTTCGACTGGGTGTCGACTGGGCTCACTGTTACGACGCCAACTCTCCTAGCAGGGCTTTGATTGACGAGATCATGAATGAGTGGTATTTGGTGAACATTGGTAAGTACTGCAGGCTTAAAGGCACCGAAATTTTCAAGCAAATCTGACTCTTTTCACAGTGAACAACGACTTCCACCAGAGCAAGACTATTTTCGAGCTTCTCAAGAACCTCGAGGTTGAGGGCCTGACCACTCCTGCTTCTCCCAGGGCTGGACCGGCTACAAACGGCGCTGCCACTACTGACGGTGCTGTCGCCGCCAACTAGACGTCCGCAAATGGCCATGGGATGTAGCATTTCACATTCCTTGCCGCGCGATGAATACGTCGCACCTTTCCTGAAGAAACGTGTTCTCGGCGTACTCTCAGGAAAAAACAACCATGAAGCATTGGTGCATGACTGGGCGTTTTTCTTCCTTTCTTCCTTTCTTCACTTTTTACTTGTCACTTTTCCTGCTTTCAGTTTTGTGGCTTTGTTTTGATTTTTTATGACCTGGAGCATCAACGGGGTGTCTTTTTCAACAAAAAGTTGCCATGGATCACAGGGGAGCATAAAGGGGCGCACAATACAAGTAAAAACCCCGGCGGGGCGCAGACGAATTTCTCTTTTGTGGGGGGCGTGCTTTGTTTGTTATATATCTCAACGATACCCCGCCGGCATGGCCTACGGATGATGGATGACAATGATTTGGTTATTTTTGGTGTCAGCTTGGGGACGAGGAGGAATGGATGGTATGAAATAGGCCACACATACAGAGGTTGAAGCATGACATGGAATGATGGCGTGGCGGAGAGACCATGGGGATATGACATATGGACAACAGTCATCATGGCGAGAGGACAACTACAAGTTATGAAGTGCCAAACCACCTTTTTGGCTTGGATATTGTCCAATTACGGGGCTGAAGAAAATTGCCCTCTCTTCTTCTGTCTGATTTGGCAGAAAACCCTACCGCCATGTCTTTTGTTCCGCTTTTGCTTTTCATTCAGTCAGACTGTGATCATGCCTGGACCATCGTCCTTTGTAGTATACACCCTTGAATGTGAAATCCTCCAAGCCTCTTGTAATCTCACCAACTGTCTTCATCCGCCACCTCGTAGTCCATATTCACAGCCCTTTCTACCCGGTCTGGCACCACTTCACCCTCCTCCTCTTCCTCCTCCTGTAGTCTAGCCATGGCGTCACCCTTATCATCACCAGTCGCTGACGTGGAGACACCGTTGTTGGGGATGGAGCTCGACCTCACAGGTGGTAGAGGTGTGGACACCCACGCGAGGTCGAGACGGCCGTCAATGCCAGGGAGTTCTTTGCCATGAAGCAAATAGTAGAACTTCTCTGCTGTCTTGCGATCCTGAAAGGAAACGTGGGTAACAGAGGGAGAGGGATCCACCGATTCAAACTCGCCCAGGTTCTGTATATGTGGTTAGTTACGTGCCGATAACAAATTGAAAAGGGGTGGTGGGGATGAGGCGGAGAGAGGGAAAGTTACGTACCAGAAGGAAGTGTCTTAATACCTCGTCCTTCTCGGGTATTGTAAAGTCCATGCCCGTCACGGCGAGCTTCTTTGGCCTGTTGTCAATCGAGTACTGCGCGTAGGCAGCATGCAAATTCCCTCCGCGGCCACGGAAACTGCCCCGCCCCCTCGGGGCGAAGCCTCTGCCCCTAGGACCTCCGCGTCCTCGGTAGCCGCCTCGAAATTGATGATATGAGTTAGACCCATCATCCTCGACGTCAGGATCGAGACCAAGCATCTTCGCTTCTTGTTCTAAAGCCGCGAGTTTAGCTCGGAGCATATCCGTTCCTGAAGACGGCGCATCGCCGCTTTGGCCAATGAGTTTTGCTTGAAGTTTTTCATTCTCCTCGCGATGCCGGGCAAGCAGCTCTTGTTGCTTCTGCTCGAGCTCTAGCCGCTTTTGCTCGATCTCGGCTCGTTTGGATTCCCGTTCTTGGTGCTGTTTCTGCGCCTCCTCTTGCTTCTGCTGAAAATCCTCCATGACGATTTCGGGTTCCTCCTCAACAGTTGCGCTAGGATCGCCAGACCAGTTTCCTCCCTTCGCCACCGACGGTGGTATCACATCTGACTCGTCCTTATACCAGAAGATCTTGACGAAACGATTGTCAAATATTACCTTTGGTGACTTATAAGCTGCATTGGCTGACCCCCATTTATCAAACTTGACAATGGCTAAGTGCTTGTAGGGCTGCATAGACACTTCTTCGATTTTTCCAAATTGCGAGAAGAAACTTTTGACTTCCTCCTCGTTGAAATTCTCCTCAGGAATGTTCTCTACCACGATAGTGCTCTTAGATTTGTCGTGGACCGGACCATCCGCGGAGAATGGAGCACGAGCACCTCCTTTCTTCCCACGAGGTTTGCGCCCTCCACGGCCGCCGCGGCCCGTTTCAGGTTGGAATGCATAAGGGTTCAAGGGGTTCTGCGGCGGTGCCATAGGAAACATGGAAGCATTAGGGTCGTATTCTATGACATGAGTTAGTCGCAAGATAGTGTAAACATTCAGACAGAAACTCACCCTCACCAGACTGCCTCATAGCAGGAGGCACAAAGATAGACTCATTCCCGTGGTCATATGGGCAAGTACTACCGCGCGCACAAAACCCCTTTGTATCGAAATCTCGACATCGGCCTTTCCGCCTTGACTGATTCCTTCCACTGCCGTACGCGGGTGGCCACCTGGGCATGCCGACATATTGAGGATACATGGCTTGTAGATGCATGAGGGCTTCCATGGGGTTGTTTGGATCGAAGGGAGGCATATTGGGGTTTGGAACAAATCCATCCAGGGAGCTGGGTCGTCCTCCGTGTCGGCCTCCTCTCATTTCATCCCCTCGCCCACCGCGGCCACGGCGAGCTTGCTTATAAGCCCGGCCAGGTGGCGGATGCCCGTCCTGTCCATCAGGCCCATCGATTTCATCCCGATCATAAAAACTTCGTTTTGTAGAGCCGTTGGGAGCGCTGGTATTGATCGCTGCGGGCGGGGGGGGAGGAGGGAGCTGAGCACTGAACTTTGGGGGCGGGGGAGCTCCGGGAAGATAGCTCTTATGCGCAATGGCCTGGAAGACATCGTCGAGAAAAGCTTTTGGATCTGTGAATCGTTTAGCAAATGATGCGCGGGTTGGAACACAGCTGTGTTTCAGATCGAATACAAGTAAATACCTTCGGAGAGAAAGTCGGGAATCTCTTGCTCGCACAACTTCCGCACGGCGTCTTTGTCGCCATCGTGCTTCAACAAAGCAATGACATACTCAGCAAGGACATCGGAATCGGCATCGGAACTGTAGAGGAACGTGTTAAAGAGGGAATTGACGGCAAGAAGCGAGCGAGGGAGGATAAAACGGACGTGTTTTCAATACGCTTCACAATCCACGCCTTGAGCAGGGGCGCATCTTCCTCAGAGAACAGCATCGCTCCCGCAGATCCGTGGGTAGGCGCAGTGGGTTAGCAACACCAAAGGAAAGTCGAATTCTGTGTCTTCCCGTGTGATGTTCGAGATAAGGTCCTCTGTGGCGCTGAGCAGAGTCGCTCGATGTCGAGTTTCGAGGTTGGAGACGTCTAATTTTAGTTTCTTCGCGCAGTGGTAGTAGAAAGCTGCAGGTGTCGTCACACGGATCAAGGCTGGCGAGAGCGACGGGAAATTGTGGGGCGTCCATCTTTTTTACCTCCCTTCCACCCCGAAGAATAATTACTTATTACATAGTCTATACTCTCTATTTACACCATATGTAGTCTACACCATGCAATCAAGGGTCTCATGTCCTACATATAGTATGAAGGTATCCCCTCACGACGATACATCATCAACGTAGTACTTGGATCTCAGTGACGGCCGTAATTAGTCGTAAATGCCTTCTGCCATGTATGGTGACTTCTGTCCAGGAGAGTGAAAAAGAGGCTACAACAACCATCGATATTTCTCTATTGCGTTAAGCACAGTCGCCTTCAGAGTTGGTCTCATCCTCCATTCTACGAATTGGAGTCGGTGGCAAGTCTAATAACTCTGAATATAAGCAATCAAAGCTTTGTCTTCCCGTTCATCGAAATTCACGTCGATATCGACAGCAGTAGATATTAACTTGCTCAAGGTACTAGCTGTCGACTTCAATTTTGAGCTATTGCATCACCTTTTTTTCATCTTCACATTCTCTGGTCACTTCATTCATGGAAAACTTATTTTGAATATCATCTAAACGTTTGTTTCAACTCATCAAATGACGACATAACTACATGAAAGCCATAAAAACGCTTCCTTTGGTGTCTAGCCTCAACCCAGCTCTCGACCTTTTTCTTTTGGTATTCGCTCAGCATGCCCTCCTGAACTCAGAGGGAGCTCCTGTATGGGATCGGGCATACATCCCAAATCCTCTCTACTAGCCGGTTGATACGATGTGCCCATTTTGGCACGAATGGTGATTCCATCGGCACATTAGGAAGCCGCTTACAGCTTGTCGTAGTACTGAATATCAAAGTTAGCACGCTGGAAATCACGGAAATATTAAGTAGGGGAGAAAACTTACGTTGTCGACACCGGGCACGTCGACCTTGATACCCTTGCGCTTTCGCATGGTGGTGACAATCTGGCCGACCTTGCTGGTGTTGTCGAGGGGAGAACCACCGGGGAGAACCTGCCAGTGGTCGAAGACAGACTGGGGGAAAGCCTGTCCGGAGGTGGCCTGGCGCAGATCGCCGTTGAAGCCGAAAGACTCCAGGACGGGGAGGTAGGCCTTGATGTTGAACAGAGGAGTACCGGGGCGCTGCTCCTCGCTGAAGACGTGACCACGTCGTCGGGTAAGGACACCGTAGACACCACCCATGGCATTCTCGGGAACCTGAATCTCGACGAGGTAGACGGGCTCGAGAAGAGCGGGATCGGCCAGCAGGGCCGAGGCGTACAGGACACGACGGGCAGTGGGGATAATCTGACCACCACCACGGTGGATGGCATCGGCGTGGAGGGTGACATCAAGGATGTTGAAGCGGATGGAGCGCATGGGCTCCTCAGCAACGGGACCCTCGCGAGAGGCCCACTGGAAACCAGAGACGACGGAGTCCTTGATTTCGTTGAGGTACTGGACGGCCTTAGTCTGATCAACCAGCAAGTTGGCACCGGTACCATCGGGACCGAAGGTCCAGATCTTTCGGGCGTCGGTGACATCCCAACCGTAGTCGTCGGCAAGGATACGGGCACGAGCCTTGAAATCGTCACGAGCGCTGACCTTGCCAGCCTCAATGGCAAGCGAGAGCTCCTCGTCAATGGGCTCGGCAACCATGTAAAGACGGTTGTGCTTGTTGGGGGACTTGGACAGAGCAGTCATGGTAGACTTGCTCTGGACGGTCTCACGGTACTGGACGACAGGATCGGAGATGATGAGAGGAACACCGGCGTGGTCCTCCTCAAGATCCTTCAAGCAAATCTCGAGATGCAGCTCACCGGCACCGGCGACGACGTGCTCACCAGACTCGTTGGTGAGGGTAAGAACGCAAGGATCGGACTTGGAGAGACGCTTGAGACCCTCGACAAGCTTGGGAAGATCCTGGGCGTTCTTGACCTGAACGGAACGCTGGACGACGGGGGAAACGGAGAACTTCATGACCTTGAGGTTGTGGGCGGTATCACTGGTGGTGAGGGTACCAGACTTGAGCAGGAACTGATCGATACCGACCAGACCGACAATGTTACCGGCAGGCATGTCGTCGATGGGCTCGACCTTGCCACCCATCATCAGGACGGTTCGCTGAATGGCCTTGATGAAGAGATCCTCCTTCTTGCCAGGGACGTAGTTGGGGCCCTGGATGCGGACCTTGAGACCAGATCGGACGGTACCAGCGAAAACACGACCGAAGGCGTAGAATCGACCCTTGTCGGAAGTGGGCACCATCTTGGAGACGTAAAGCATGAGGGGAGCCTTGGGGTCACAGTCACGGATACCAATGGCAGCGACGTCGTCGAGGGGACCCTCGTAAAGAGTCTCAGCACGGTACTTCTGGGCGGTGACGGGGGAAGGAAGGTGAAGGATCAACATCTCGAGAAGAGAGTCAGCGGCGGGGAGGAAAGTTCGCATAACAGCCTTGAGGAGCTGCTTGCCCTCCTTCTCACGGTCCTCAGTGGAGAGCTTAAGCTGGAGCTTGTCGAGAAGGGTGGCAATCTCCTCCTTCTTGAAGTTCATGACGGCGGAGAAAATCTTGAAGATGGGGTCCAAGATGAACTGGCAGAAAGCACGCTCGAGCTGCTTACCATCGTGGGTGCCGTTCTTAGTCCACTTCTTGGTCTTGGGGTTGAAGTAGTTGTCGCCCTAATTTACGAATGTTAGTAGTATTCGATATTATTGAGAAGCTGAAGAAGACTAACCCAGAGACGGTCCATCATCTTGTTCTTGTCAACACCGAACTTCTTAGCATACTTGACAGCAAACTGGCGGACGGTGAAGGCCCAGCCGTGGAGACCGGAACCGAAAGCAACGGTACCCTTGTAGGGGTAGACCTGGACATCACCGAGAGTCTTGTCGAAGTAGGTGGCGATGATAACGTTGACGGACTCGATGGTTCGGGAGAAGGACTGATAAAGATCCTCCTTGGAGACCTGGAGCTCGAGAAGAGCGCGATCGACCTTGTTGATGATGACAACGGGCTTAATACGTTCACCAAGAGCCTGTCGGAGCACAGTCTCGGTCTGGACACAGACACCTTCAACGGTGTCGACGACAACGAGAGCACCATCGGTGACACGAAGAGCAGCAGTAACCTCAGAAGAGAAATCAACGTGACCTGGGGAGTCGATCAAGTTGATCAAGAAGTCCTTGCCGTCGGTCTTCTGGCCGACAATGTCGGGAATGTCATCATCCTCGACTTGACCATACAGGGAGATGGCTGTAGACTTGATAGTGATACCACGTTCCTGCTCGTCGGCACGAGTGTCGGTGGCTCGGGCATCACCAGCCTTTGCGGTGGAAATGATACCAGCCTTGGCGAGGAGGGAGTCGGTCAGGGTAGACTTGCCGTGATCGACGTGGGCAATAACGGACATGTTACGGACATTGGTGGGCTTGTCCATAAGCGTCCGGATCTCGTCGATCGTGAAACTGTTTTGCGGGTGAAGGCATCCTGTCAGCTCATGGACTTGTTGCAGTCTTAACTCCGAGCGGGGTATAAAAAATGATGGTTTTGGACGGTGGGTGGACAGCGGCAGCAACGACGACGTGGGAGAGAGGCCAAAACGAAGCTGAAGGGGACTCGACAGAACGAGATGCTGCACATGGAGGGATTGAAAGGTGAAGAACGACTTACTTGACCATCTTGGCGGTATTGATGGGATGACCTGACTATGTGTTTGTGGTGTGAAAAGTCGAAGTTGTTGATGTGGGAACAGAGCGGGGTCGAAATTAACACCCCGCGATCTGAAGCTTTGAGGAAATGCAGAAGCGGTGCCTTGTGAGGGCGGCAACGATTCTAGGTGACGATGGAAAAGGGACAGCGAGGGGGCGGGAGAACCACTGTCACTCTTTTATGCGTCCCTTGAGGAAGGTTTGGAAGAAGAAAAGAGAGGAGAGGGAGGAGAGAGAGAGAGGAGAGGGTGGGAGGGGAAAGTGGGTGGAGGTAGAATGTGTGACACCCCGGCGAGTGGCCAAAGTTGGGACAGGCCATCGAGGTGACCACAGAAAGACGCTGAGACCAAGCCCAAGACGAGGGAAAAAAAAATCCACCTGCGTGTAAATGGTGGTGGTGGGCTCTCCAGTGGGGCTTAGAGCAGGGCAACCCCGCCACTAGAAGTGGGCTGCTGGGCAGGTTTTTTTTTTTTTTACTTAGGGCGCTAGTTGCTATCAATTTTTTAATTTTGGCCGTAGACACCTACCGGACGGGAGGGGCAGCTTGGGTGGAGGGGTTGGGCTGGACTCTCAGGCGGTTGATTACGCACAGCTTCAGTGGGATCATTGATGCTGCTACGCCTAGAATGCTACTGACCACCACCACTGACGGCCAGCTCTGAGCCCTCTAACTGGCCATTGAAGCCCGCTGCAACTAGTGTGTGTGGATTTTCTCTTTTTCTCTTGCCTTATTTTTTTTTATTCTTGTTCCGTTTCCCACCCTCCCCTCCCCCAATCAAAATTTGTGCTGGCCGAAGGAATAGCACTCCTCACACACGCACAAAAAAGGGCACCAACCCTGATTCGCCCGCCGCATATGGAGATATCTCGGCTCGGGTAACCTTCCCATGAGAAGGTTGGGCTGGCTTTTGGGCTAGACCGGGCGACAGAGAGAGCGTGCGAGCATCAAAGGTGAGCTGGTACGATGTGCGAGAAAGAGAAGTGTCTGTGCCATCCCGACTTGACCCAGACCGACGAAACCATACTCAACAGCTTTACCGCTTTCCAAAGGATGCGGCGAAGGCTCATATCGAGGCGTGAATACACAGCATGTGTCACCCTCTCCGGTAGACTCACTAGACTTCAGTGACTATTGGATAGACAGAAGTGCATGCAGACCATGGTTTGCATGGCAAGGATGGACACGCATCACCTGAAGAGAGCAAGACTTCCTCAAATCACCCCGCTTTGTGAAGCAGCCTATGACGGCATGGCGTGTTCATCCTGCCGACGCCAGCCTCAGCCATTGATCTATCATTCGGCACCTGCTGACTTGACTATGGCTTCATGAAGCAGCTTTGGAATTGCTGGAAGCTTGAGGACCTCCATGAATGGCTTTCTAAGCTGCAACTGTAGCTTCCAGAGCTCGAACAGAGAGTATAGGCCCCCTCCAACCACACAACACCAGAACCCCTCCTCCCTGCTTTGCCCCGCTCACAACCAAACAAGCGACCGTAACCATCAAACCATTGACGGGTACATGCCCACCGCCGTTGAATCATGTAACTCTTCTCTTTTTCTAGCCCCAATAGATACTCCGGTCAGCATAGCTGATTGAGGTATTCTTGCCCCTCCTAGCTCGAAAAAAAAAATTATCCTCGTGCCATGCGCTTGGTCATCACCACAGTGACACCACCGCTATTGGACAACCTGGGAAGCTTCCTAGGCTGCGTCCGCCCGATCCGATCATGAGGATCCAATGGGAACTTTCATGAAGAGATCCAATAAGAGGTTATCACAGATTAGATGCAGCCTCAGGCTGCTTTGTTTCAGGGTTGCAACTACGGAGTACTTACCTACCGTCCCATACCTACCTACCTATCGTGCTGCTAGTTAGTTAGGTAACTACCCAATTGGGTAGGTGGTGTGAGGGTCCCTTCCCGTCAAACACTCCGGCCGGAGGGTGGAGCAAGCTCCTCCGGGACCGATCTATTCGATGACCACAGTCGATCTTATCACAACCAGGTCCGACAGTATAGCTCATAAACCCGACAAAATGCTGATGTTATTTTCGCTTCAAGGTCATGCTTCAATAAAAATCATCTGTATATAATCCACATCATCCCGAAAAATAAAACGCCTCGCTCGCTTACACATACCACCGAATGACTCACTCGCCGGAATATCACCCCTCCCTCCCACATAAACTTTCCTTCATGAAGATCCCAGGATTCGAGAATAAGCATCTTCCACTTCTCCGACCAACTCCAAGAGCGACACAATTACAATCTGGTGCGTCAAGTTTGGCAATCTGTCGCGGTGCAGTCCGATCCATTCCAAAGGTGGCGTTGCTTCTCCCATATCTCGCAACTGTGGCGTTTCGATGATGGGGTCTTCCAGCGCCACATAGTCGTATTTTGACTGTGGCACGTTGACCTCAGCCGTGATCTTCTGCTGTTCGCCTTCTGGCCGCTCTGCCTCCGCCCCAGGCACACCTGTGATCTTGACTGCCGTCAGGGGTAGTTCCTTGCCCCAAATCTGTTCAAGTGCCTTGTTGTAGTTGGCAAACATTCCTCGGATGTGGCTAACTCGCGAGAAATTCCAGCCCACCTCCACCTTGCCTTCGAAGGCACTCTTGAAAATGTAGTCGATCTGGTTTGCCTTGGGTTTTTGCCACGTTTCCATCACTGCTGAAACCTGAGGCACGTTGAGAATCGTCCCACCGCGTGATCCAGTGGCTCGCTGAACAACGTCCTCTACAGAGATTTCGCTTAGGGCCTTTGGTGCTTCTACATTCCTGACACCAGCGAGTCCAATTCGAAGCTGCCCTAGCCTCATCTTGAGGATGCTGTGAATGCGTCGCTGTTCCATGCTGGCTGCAAACCGAGTGTACGCATTCAACGCCTCAATTTTGAAAACTTGATGATCCGAGAAGGTGCTGGGGAACACACCCAAGTTCAAAGCTTTGAGTGTCACCACCACGTCTGTATCAAGAGAGATCGGGGACTTCGAAACCGTATCCTCGACTGGAAGCTTGGGTGTTGTTGGGACCTGAGACGACAGGGTGCGAGAAGCAACAGATCTTCTGTTCATGAACTTTTCGATCTCTTTCAAAGAGTTTCGGAAGCTCTCCCTTCTTTCTTGCATCAACTTCTTGATGGCTTGCCACAAGGCAATACCTTGTGCTGCCGATGTTGTAGTTCCAAAGACTTGGACAGCCTCTCCATCAAATATTGCGACTAATCGATCTCCGCTGCCATCATGACTCTCACGAACATTATACATCAAGAACTCAAACGTGGTGATATCGGCCACCAAGAAGGCCTGGTAGTCGAATGCAGCCTTGACCCGGAACGCATTGAATCCGATTGAAGCTTGAATCAGGGGTGTCTCATTCAATGCCTCCTCTCGCTTCGGCCATTGAATTGAACTTCGAAGGCGGAAATCTTGCATTGCGATAAACCCACTCAGTCGACCAGTGCAGTCGATGCCGATTTTGTCAAAGCCCAGGCACATGTTCTGTTCCCAATCTGACGTTTTCTTCGAAGATACCCAGAAATTGTTGATCGCAAATGTCGATTTGCCAATAGTCTGCCCCATGTCAATGGTGACATCAAGAGCAGCAATCGAAATCGTAGCTGTCCATGGGAATGCAGCCGTAGCGGCTACCTGCTGATACCGCTGAACCAGGTGACCTTGCGAGGTTTCTGACGGCATCTTTGGGACAGGTGCCACGGGTCCTTGCCGTTGGCTGGGGTACCAAATTTCTCGGAAGAGCAAGAAATCTTGTGCTTGTTTGGCATTAATGGCCACCACCATCGGACTGACCTTGATAATAGCCGACACTCCACTTGTCCCGCTGAAATGTTTGCTGTTCATGAATGACAAGGTGATAGAGTCGAGCTCAAAGCTTGCGGTCGATTCCCTCGAGTATACATGTTGCACAGATGTGTGGAGCTTAGTGAAAACTCCCGATATGGCAAAGAAATTGCCTTGCTCAACAGAGTGTACAGTGTTGATGGCAAAATAAATGTTGTCAAAGCACGTAGTAGCTGCAACACGGGCGATCGGCTGACAACTAAGAGAGAACTCTTGTCTACAGATACGCAAGCCCAAGTTGAGCTTCATGCGACCTAGGACAGCACTTGGGTCCGCAGTAAGGATGTTATCCTCATCTCCAGACTTTGCGGGTTTGGGCTTTGGTGTTTCCGGCTGCCTTGGTGGCTCGTTTTCGTCATCATCCTTCACAACCTCTTTGACACTTGACATCATGTCCATGACGAGCGGGACCACCGATGGGTACAGAATGTTGCTAGAGGCATCAATCTTGATTTCGCCATAAAGCGCGGGATCATCCTGCCCATCGTCTCTATATTCGACTTTCCAAGCCAGCCCGGGACTACGAAGGACAGCTCCACTACCAGAGTCATCGGCATTGAATTGGCCGTATTTGCCAGCGAGGGAAGGCCGTCCATTCCTTGACGCATCATCCGCTGATCTCTTGCTCGCCACATAGACGACAGCACCAGCAAAGTCTGCGTCGATAAGCAGGTTCTCCAATCTCTTGTTGCCAAAAATGCTTCGCTGGGGAGCTGTTTTGGGCGCAGCCTCAGATTTCTTAACAGGCGAGGAGACAGTTGTGTTCCATTGGGTCGATGCCTGCTGCACGTTCTTCGTAGAGAGGGAAATTGATTCGAGAAGGTGAGCAGCCGGAACAATAAAGCCAGACGTTAGCCTAAGGTCCAAAGACTCTCCGACAGCTTGGAATGCCATGCGACGGGCATCCGGTGTTGACACATAGGCGATATTAAAGATAATTTCAGGAAGGAGAGCTGAATGGAGAGATCGTTTGCTCATGTCCTGACCAGGCGGTACCATTTGAAGCTGGAAGTTCTCGATGGCCAACCTTGCTGAATGGCGAGTTCTTGTACCAAACTGGAAAAGTTTCAAAGACAGAACAAGATCTTCCTTGCTACCTGAGTGGTCATCTTCTCCATCTGCTACGATCCAGCAGACGCGGATATTTCGAAGTTCAAAATTATACTTGACAGCCGCCAACACTGAGTCGATGAAATCAGAATCGTCCAACTCTTCATCGCCATTGATTGTGATTTTCGGCTTGGACTGTCTCAGCTTTCTCAGGTAGTCCAACTCGCGAGAGGTGTCCAGATCCTTGATCTTGTCGCCCATGTAGCCCAGAACATCGACAACAGTTGAGATGGTTTCTGGGGAAAGCTTGGACTCGAAATCGTCGCTGCTGAAGTTGAAGGCCCACGTTTCCCTTCCGTCATCACCCATTGTTGTACTGGCAGAAACCGTAACACCCACTCCAAGACTTCCACACGATCTCATCTGGTCTTCCCGGCCTCTTCGAATGTCCAGGCCGATTTGGCTGAGATTGACATGCAACTCAGGATACTTTAAAATGGGCCCCTCTGCTTCATGCCTATTTGAGGCATGGAGGTGAGCTCTATCCAATGAGAAAAGCACGCGAGCCAAAGGCTCGACCTCTGACTTGAGAGATGTCTTGGCGAAGACATGAAGGCCGGCCAATGTCAAGTGCACATTATACACGAGCTTCAGGCTTGGCTCCACTGGTTCAACCACTTGCACTTGTTTGCCGGCGTCAGATCCATCTGAACCAAATATGTCAGAGATGTGGCCTTTGATGAGCCTGGTTTGCTGCTGGAGCTCTTGGATGGTGCTGTTAATCTGTGGTTTGTTCAAGGCACTTAAGAAACTATACACCGCAGAGGCATCCAGCTGGACGACCTCGAGGGAGGAAAGAACTGTAACTGAATGCTCGGTTTGACCAATATGGCTGGTGATGCGACCATTCGTTGGAGGAATTTGCACGAGTGAGATACTGCGAGGCTCATTTCTTACATCGATCTGCATCTCGTGGTAGTTCTCTTTGACATCGAAGTCGAAAATGACCTCCTTTCCAAAGTTGGCTGCCGCCGCTGCTCGAGCAACAGTTCCCGTGATCTTATAGGTCAACGACTGTAGAAAAGGGATAGAGATACTATACTTGTCTAGTAGAACGGCAATGTTGACCTTCACACTAGAGAGACGTTCCGACATCCTCTTCAATTCTACTCGTTTTTTTGGCTTTGGAGTTGACGAAGGTTCCATCTGACTCTTGAGGCGATACAGCTGCGTGACCTCATCGCGGAACAGAAGATCAGCAACTTCCATAAGTCCAATGGGGTCCTCCTTCACTGCAAAAGTGAAATTCTTGCTGCTCGCGGTCGCTTTCACAGTGTGGTATGATATGTTGTCGGTTTCTTGGGTTTCGTAAGACGCGAAGATGCTTGGTTCCTGCAGTCGAGACATGCCGAGTGTATGGGAATTGCTATGCAGTGTAGAAGTAACAGCATTGCAACTCGTCATGAGGTTGACTGAGTTTGACCCGTTGGGACCATTGTACAAAAGGAGAGAGGTCTTCAGCCCGTGGCTCAAAGCCCTTGCATTGAGGTTAATCGTCTCCAACTCAATAGATCCTCTTGTCACCTCCACTACCACGTGAATTGGAGGTAGGACTTTCGGGGCCCGTTTTGGTTTAGGGATAGGAACTACTTTTGGTATCGATTTGGTCTGGTTCCTACTCTTGGTGTAAAGGCGGAGTATGTCATCTGCTAGCTCGCAAAGTTCCCAGTTCAAGTTGATTGCTGCCTCAGAACAGCAAAGGTTGAGAATGGTCAGAGGTTTCTTAGACTTTCCGAATCCTGCGGGATGGCTGGCTGGGTCAACCTCCTGCTGGTCAATTCTCGCAGCCAATTCGACAAAACCAAGCTTGTTTTGCTTGGGGCCGGGATCAAGAACGAAGTATATTTCACCGAGACGACACGCACCAAGGAAGGGAATGTCTTCGTCTGGCTTGATCACTGGGTCCCCAATTTCACCGAAGATGTTTTTGAGAAACAATGACTGACTTGAATTCTCCAAATCCCAGCTACGCCAGCCTTGAAACGCCTCGACCACGAGCTGAGCTGCATTGTCGGGAACATTTGGGGTACCATCCCAACAATGGTAGATCAGCTGAGACCTAGAATGGAAATCCATGGCCGTCCAAATTTGACGCAACCGCATTGCCAGCTTCCAGGAATCAAATGTCCGAATGTGTTCAGTTGCAGAACGAAGCACCGCAGAAGGACGGATAAGGAACGATGGATCATTCGTCGAATGGCCTTCCTGGAGGAGACGGTAGGTGAAGTATCTGTTACGGCATTGGTGCCTCTCGATGGTTTCTGAAAGCAGCTGCCCAAGTTCTGTAGCGACAGTTGCAGTTCGATGGATCAGTGAGGCTAGATATTCAACTTTGCCAGAGGCTGTGCTTCCCACAACCGAGCCAATGTCAGCGTCAATGTATCTGACATCTTTTGCACCAACTGACACAACGACATTATCGATCTGGACCATGACGGCCGCTTGAGGATCTTCCAACGAAGACAAACGCTCCGAGGCGGAAATCTCTGCCGCCCCAAGGGACAGGTAGAGAGATGTTTTCGAACTCCAAGTCTCTGGCTTGAAAGGATCCTCCCAGCTCGTGGTAGTTCGTGTGATCAAGGCCACTTTTGAAATGGTCAAATCGTATTGGTCTTGCTCATCTTGAGGTGAATCTGATGTATCAGGAGCCGTGGAGTTCAGGAGTCGAAAGCTGGCCTTCGGCATCCTGATCAAAATATCTCTGATCTTCCCTTGTGTACCCCGTTCCTTTTGAAGGTCAAAAATGTCAGTCATGGCACCGATTTGGAAGGAATCAAGAAGATCTTCTGGTTCACTCGGCTGTAACGCATCAAGCAGAGTGGTCGCGTAACGAATCGACGTCGGATTGGCGAAAGCTGACACTCCAGTCGGAAATTCAATCATGATACTCGCGTAGGGATATTCCTCACTGATACAATTTGGGTCAATATCGTCAAGCCCAGCGGGAGTTCGTTCGAATATATCATCCTCATTGTTGTCGTTTTCCTCGATGCTTTGACAAGGAACTTCGTGTGTGCTTGGGTGAACACCTTGGAGTGGAAAGTGAGGCGCAACATATTGGCTCGAGAATGCAACCGAGGAATGAGCCATATTCTCCCAGAGTGTGTGGGATATAGCTGAGAGACGTCCAAAAGAACCTTGAGACCCCTTTGCCTTAAGTGATGGCCGGTTATCCATCGAGGCAGACCGTGGGTCAAGCTGGTGGTTTTGTGTTGTCCTAGAACGAGACCTGTGATGACTTCGATCCCTCCCAACACCGCTATGAGCTGAACCGGCGATAGAAAGGAAAGAGCTTTTATGGCTGAGGCCCCTTGATTGACGAGACGACATGGTCCTGTAAGACATGCCTTCTACATCCTCTTCGATATCAACAGCAGGATGTGGAGGCGGAGGGGCACATTGAGCGGGAGGATCTACTGCCTCTGGTATCAACTCATCTAGATACTCTGGCAGCATGAGGAACTCAGTCCGATGGGTTCTCTGATCTTCGCGCTGCACTAAATCTTGCTGTAGCTTCCTTACTTCACTAAAGTGAAACTTTCGGCCAACCACCGCAAGATGCACGGCAGTTTTAAGGTAAGCTTCTGTATCCGCAGGATGGTGATGTCTTGATTTCTGTCTAGCAGCTGATTCAGCATTCACGCATGACACTTGAATGTTCGGAACATTGATGTTAACCCGTTTCGAGTAGTGTGAACGAGCCCAGTCATTAACATTGATATCAATGGTATCAGTCGACAGGAGGAAGGCTGCCTCGTCCGCGTGAAGCCAAACCCGAACAGACTCAACACTCACACGTGCAAAGGTGACATCGTAAAATACCTGGGAAGAGTAAGGCACCAGAGCGTTTTCGTTGTCATCGAAGGTAAAGGCAAGACCTCTTGCTCCCCTAACCAATGCGAGGACGAAATCAGAGGTGCACTCTCCACTAAGGGCGCCAACTTCAACGTCATAGTTGCACAGATATGCAGGCTCCGTGGGAGGGAGGCCGAATAGTTTGTGTCCGAAGATGCGCAGGCCATCAATGAACAATTGGGTGTTGGAGGATGACATGCCAGGCGAGTCTAGCGCCCCTTCTGAGCTACCTAGTGAAAGACTCACAGGGCTCACTCCGATTTCCAATTCCATGAAATAGTTTGTGAATCGCATATCGACGGAAACGGTGGCTAGTTCAGCTTGGATGAATCGGTTGGCAGAGTAGAGGTTTGTAGGCAACATGACTCTGAGATCGTCCACCTTAATACCCAGGATGACGTCCATGTCATTTGACTTCTTATGAGGCGGTCGGTTCGTGCTCTCAGCGTCTGGGTTCTTCTGCTTGAGCTGTAGTTGTGCTTGGTATTCATCTAGCGTTCTGAAGTGAACATAGTCGCCAAAATAGTTGTCTTTCAGTAATATGAAGTACCGAACGAGGAATCCGTAAAGGTAGACATAGGGTGATTGTCCTCGTACATTCAATATCAGAGTGTCGGTGTTCGCAGTTGAAGTCGTGGCGTTGTAGTGATAACCTCCGTCGACTACAAGACCTTCAATATGGCCAAGTTCGCGAGACGGAAGGAACGCCGCCTGGGTGTTCCATTCTGGAACCTGAAGGTTGAGGTCCAACGAATCAGCACGTACATCGAAGGGGATGCAGTTCTTGCTTGGCCGGAACGTATCGACAGGAATGGTTAATTCAGCAGTCAAACAAGGTGTAGAGAGAATGAGATACGTGTTGTCCTCTATCACGGTCGCTTTGTCTATGATATTTGCCTCATTGACATTGAGGTAGAGTTTCAGGGCCTGCAGGCTGAGGTTAATGTGATACTTAAAAGGTGTGAAAACAAGATAGTCCGGTGGTGGCCCATTCGTCCAGTCGTTCACCAAGTCGATCAGAAGGAAGACATGATCCCGCAAGATGAACAGCTCCATCTGATCGCTGTTAATGTTGAAATACCAGTTCCTTAAGCCATTCCAGGATATGGGATTAGACAGATCGCAGGATAACCGCTGGGCACCAGATCGCCAGAGCAGGTCATGATTGACGCTGCTCCGCAACTCTGAACTAGGTAGGTTGACATCAAGCATAGTTGTGTAACCTGATGGGCTAGCCAACATATCCATTGTGAACTTCACCGTAGAATTAGCCGGAAGCTTCACTTCCAACCAGCCTGCCGGGCGGAGCTGAGTTGCGTCACCCTTGCTGTTCTTCTTCGCCCGGTTTCGTTGTTTACGCTTGGTAGCAGGCTTCTGATGTCTCATCTGCGGCTCTTTGCCTCGCCAGCGCCAGTTCTTAGATTCCTCCCTAATGGGAACCCTCAGAGTGACGGTATCATCCATTTCAACATACAGTTTGAACTTTGTAGCAGTCCTCCAGGAGCCGGGTTCCAGTGGTTGAGCAGGGACAACATCCTTGCATAGACCTGGGAAGAAAAATCTTTGTAAATCTGCGCGCTGGCGGTCGGCCCAGGGGCCATAGTTCATGGTTCCTCCTTTGACAGAGAAGTTCATGCCCCATTCCGGGGGCTCATTGCCATTAATATTAAGAGGAAATGGCATGTCCTTCCGCTGTTGAACCTTGTTGGTGACTTTGCCTACAGCGTCCCAATACACTGTCAAAGTTGCCTCAGGGCTGTCCAGAATGGTCGAAACAGCAGCATACTCGACAGATAGCCAGCGAGCCCTGTCATCTTGATCGCGGTCATCGAGGTAGCGGGTCAGTCCTTGCCACTGGCTAACACCAGGTACTTGAGAAGCAGCTGTATTGATGCCAGCTTGTGAGTCAGTGGAGAAAGATTCCACAGACCGTCTCCAATAGGGTACCAGATTTCGGAGGGAGCTAACAACTTTGCGTCGGTGATGACGAAAGAGAGACCTCTTCGGAATGGGTTCCTGCGTTTCAGGGTTGGTTCTATCCCGATTTGCCCGAGAAACCTGATCCTCCTTGAAGTCTTCGTTGTCCTTCATCTCTATCACCGGGTGTTTGAACTGAACCTTGAAAGTTTGACGGTAAGGGTCAGGGGTTTTGGTCTCACAGGCATCGACATCCACAGAGATCGAATCTGCTTTAGTCACCAGAATCGCCTTTGTGTTTTCGTTGCCCATCACGGCCGCGGCCTTGTGGCATTCGATGTGTACGGGAAAGAACTGCAGCATGAATGGCAGTTCCAGGTCGGATGATTCATTCGTTCCCTCATCATCATCCGCACTTCCGAACTCGTTAGTGGATCTTCGATAATTCAAGATCCCGTGGCCGTCCGAGCCTTGCTTCTCACCAGACCGGTGAGCTCCTTCACCTTGTCCTTCGATCTCATCTTCACTGTCTCTAGTTCGCTTCGGGCCGCGTGCTCTAAGGTAGGTTCCATCTTTTTCCGATGTTCCACTGGATCGGGATTCTTTGTCGATTTGTTCGGTAAGGCCACGAAGAATCCCGTCATACGCTGGGCTGCGATTGTACACGAACCACTCCAAACCAATCAAATCCACATGTATACGACACGGAAGATCTGCATTGTTTCCCTTTCCAAGTATTGAAGGATCCGCGGCTGTCTGTCGAGCGTTGATGATATCCGCATCCCGAACTCTCCGTAGCCAGTAGCGCCATGTTATATAGCCATGCTGGACCATGAAGGTCTCGTTTGCGCCATGATACCGTAGCCCAGTGAAGAAAACTCGGCCACCGAGAAGGGATATTTGAATCGCACTGATATCGATATATACACGGTACCGGTGCCATGTCCAGGTTCGGATAGCGTAGGAGACTATGGAGCCGAAGAGTCGGTTGAAGTAGAGGAGGAAGAAGACGGCGAGGATGCCACACAGGGCCACAAAGATGAGGAATTCACTAGGTAGGAACAAAGTTAGATGTTAGTCGGGGTAAGTTGCGTGCGGGGAGTAACGAACTAGTTGAATTGAGGGCGTTGGTGAGCTCTGGCTTGGAGAATGGTGTCGAAACCCGACAAGGAGGTGTTCATGATGGATGGTGCTCCCGCAGCTCCGGTAGGCTGGCTGGCTGAAAGAGGCGTCACGTCATCGGGGTCCCAAGGTTGGAAGCATTGAACCAGTCGCAAGCAAAGAAATTATGATTCACATCCGTGGGCGAAGCATATTCGTTTTGTTTTGAGATTGAGTCGGTCAAGAGCCGTCAGGCCATATAAAAGGTCGGCTCGAGTCGCTGTTGAGTTGATCTCTCATCCCCTGCAGTTGCTAGGTCACCAAATCATACAAGGGTCCAACCTGCAGGGCCAATCCCAATAACGTACTAGGACGCTACAATGGAGCATCGGGTGCGCTACCACAAGCGCTATAGCTCTTTACTGCGCGACCCACCCGCCTAAACGCAGCCGCGTCAAGGTCACTCGTGGACGAACCACGGGGCCACTAAACTGCCTATTTTGTGTATCCTTCATCTTCTTGAGACAGATTAATCTGTACGGGGTCCCCGTACAGTCGCGCAAGTAGCGCGTGAACCGTAATTCCGATCACCGACTCACTCCAGGCTGCAAAATAATTACTACATCATTGAGCATCTAGCTTCTAGGCAACTAGCTACCATCAGCAAGCCGATAAATACGAAGAGCCTGACCAGCGTTGTCGTCATCACGCCCTGTCAGCACCGAGCTCTCTGTGCCCACGTCACCACTCGAAGCTTTGCGAATCCCCTAACCCCCCCTATCGTCGCGACTCAACACTACCTTCGCCTCCTCAGCCATGTACTAGACTATCCTCCCCGAGTTACCAGAATAGACCGCAGCCTCTCCCACTGGGATTTTAATCACAATGGAAAGCTACGAGAGCGCCATGTCCGACGGCGGCACTGGCCAGAAGCTCACCTATGCCACCACCGTGGTCTCTGGCGTCGCATCACTCGCCGCGACAATAATGTCTATTGCGTAGGTCCCCATCTGCACTCTTGTACAATCTAGAATCCCACTGACCTCGGTGCACTACACAGGTCTATATTGCTGCAGGCGAAAAACTACCGGAAACCTTTGCTCCAGCGATATGTCGTTCGAATCCTTCTCATGGTTCCGATCTACTCCATAGCTTCTTGGACAAGCATGATATCCCTAAGGGCCGCCGCCTTTCTTGACCCGATCCGAGACATTTACGAAGCTTTCACAATTTACACATTCTTTCAATTGCTAATCAACTATCTCGGTGGGGAACGGGCCCTTATTGTCATGACCCATGGCCGAGCACCGGTTCATCATCTCTGGCCACTCGATCATGTCTTGTCCAAGGTCGACATTTCAGATCCTTACACATTCTTAGCCATCAAGCGCGGTATCCTACAATATACCTGGCTGAAGCCCATCCT
Organism: Mariannaea elegans; assembly: GCA_930272665.1. Lineage (NCBI taxonomy): Eukaryota > Fungi > Ascomycota > Sordariomycetes > Hypocreales > Nectriaceae > Mariannaea > Mariannaea elegans. Next base: position 662,428 of record CAKNEU010000010.1, on the reverse strand, counting down.
GGCTTTGGCTGCCATTATCATGAAGGCCACGGGGACGTATCAAGAGGGATACATCGGGCTCAAGTCGGGTTATTTCTGGAGTGGCATTATCTACAACATTAGTGTCACTGTGAGCTTGTACTCACTTGGTCTCTTCTGGGTGTGTATGAATCGAGACCTACAACCTTTCAGACCAGTTCCCAAATTCTTGTGTGTCAAACTCGTCATCTTCGCCTCGTACTGGCAAGGGTTCTTTCTCTCCATCCTGGTCTGGATCGGAGCTATCCCCGATAATGTTGATGGTTATACATCAGACAACCTGGCAGCGGCCATTCAGGATGCCTTGATTTGCATTGAGATGCCCATATTTGCCGTTGCTCACTGGTATGCTTTCTCTTGGCATGATTTTGCCGACAATAGCATTTTGTCTGCTCGCATGGCATTGAGTCATGCGTTCCGGGACGCATTTGGCGTACGAGATCTAATAGAAGATTCCAAAATCACATTTCGAGGGGACACCTATGGATACAGGATATTTGACTCGGGGGATAAAGTCATGGCGCACGAAGACTCTCGCTCGAGAATAGGACGACTCAAGGAGGGGATGCGCTATGAACGTGGCGGTAAAGGCAAATACTGGATTCCCAAGCCTGGTGAAATCAACAGCACAACCCCCCTTCTCAATTCAAACGGAGAAACAAGCTCGAATCGCCCTGATTTGATCAATGAAAACACTCATGGTACTTTCGACGAGCCTCAAATTGATGAGGATGAGGAGCGCTTGTATGATCAAGCGCGGCAGTTAGAATATGGAGATTGGAATGTATGCACACCGTCATCCAGTCTTCCGGTCAAGATCATTTACTGACTATGCGGCACAGTATCCTGTAATTACGGCCAGTGAGCCACTGAGAGAGAGATATCGCTCCGCGGCCAGTTTCGGGACCCCATCTTCGAGTTTAGCGCCGTCATACATACGACCACCCGCAACCCGCGGGCCGCCCAGGAAATCTTCGAATGATAAAGGCAAACAGAAGGCCACGAAACCCCAAGCTCAACCCGAGCCGGAACTTGTCGTTCCAATTAAAAAGAAGAAGAAGGCCAAGAAGGTAATAAAACACGGGGAACCGGAACCATCAAACCTTGGTCTTGGAAAGGGCCCACCAGCACCAGGGCCCATCCAAACAAGCGGCAGTGATGGAATCGACAGTCCAGTCAATGAAGAAGCAAATGCATGGGGTAGCAGTGGTCAAGATCATTCACAGCAGGAAGATAACATGTCAAGATATCAAGTAGCGGACGATGAGTTTTCACAGAATGTCTGGGGACGAGACGAGGAATCTAGACCGGGGTTATAGTTGTTTGTTCCAGATACCCCTTGTTCCCTTATGGCAGAGTGTAAATTTAGAAATCTAGCGAGGAGTTCATGGTTGCTTAATGTTTGTATCGAGAAGCTAAGGTTAGATTGGGGGGTTAACATGTCTGAGATTCAATACCTTGCATCAACATAAGTCCCCTGATCGGCATTGTTCCATATCGGCCTTGCACCATTCGTGTCGATCTTTTTATCTCTTATGACATTCATAGCTACCACAAGATCTCAAATCATCCATGTCCACCTGATAGATTGATAGAAAGAATATTTAAAGCGAGGTAAAATATCCCCAAATACAGTTCGCTTATACTCGTCAAGCACATTACCGCAAGAGTGAATCTTCCAAAAACCAGCCTATCCATCTCGGAAAGGCCATGCTTATATCACAACGAAAAACCGGTATGGTTTTTTCTTATTCATACCTCTTTAGCAGCCAACCGAGCGATGGATCTCCTGGGACCAGTATGTCGACGCTCTACTCCGTAGGTGTCTTCTAGATTAAATAAGGGCTTAATAAAATAAGGTTGACGAAAGGCGAGATATGGAAAATCCGTCATCATTCTTAATAACACAATGACTCTGGAGTAATAGTTAGAAACGATTGTCGTTGTGTGTCCAGATATGTTGGACATTCATAGACCTTGACCCCGCCAGGAGGGCTACAGAACATGGGCTGCCCAAACCACTGTAATAAGAGTTCTCGTATTGGAGGCCAGAGAGAAATATTATTCGTAATACTAACCATGTTCCACACATCATCCAGTCTCCATTCAATCCGAGGCGGAGTCGTAACGCTCAATCATGAAACTAACAACGACTAGAGAGAAATCGACAAACACATGTTGTTTGTAGCCATGAGGTGCAAATTCAGCGGCAATCAATTCTCCAACGACCCAACGATTATTGGTTGAGACTGACATTGTCCCCAGACCCGAAATGTAGGATGAACGAATTATCTTCGAGTATCGCACCCAGTGCGCTGAACTTGCTTTATCCAAAGGGATACCAAATCAGAAAAAGGTGCGCAACAGCCTAGACATTAGCTCATCCTCATCTGAGATAATACTCCAGCCGGTACCTCCTAAGGCTATGTCCTATCCTATTATCATGATATTATGCCTTGTTGACTAATCAACTCTTCAGGGAAATGAAGGGATGCCTCATTACCGCCTCCAAAATCGTCATGACGCTCACGACTTTAATAAATAAACGTAATCGTACGAAGGGACCCATCATGCGAATGATGTAAGTATCTATACAATGGTAATACTAATAGACGCCTAAATCAATGAAATTCATCGAATCGCAGCTCTGGTTATAATTAAACGGAAAGGCTGTTTCCCACTATACTGAAGTATGGTTTTGTAGGCAAGACAAACATCAAAATCTTTTTATTCAGTCCATCCAGCGTTAAACTTATTAATATATTCAACCTCCTCATGGATTTATCCTAGCTGGGTCATCAGGTTTCACCCTATCACGACCTGTCTCGGGTTCGTAATATAGTTCATCCGGGTTTGACAGGCGGTGTGAGAATTTTGTCGGTCAACGAGGGCAGAATCTTAGCCACGGCGAAACCATCCCCATATCCCACCAGCCCTACGATTCAAGAGTCCTGGCCGCTTCATCGCGACCAGAGCTCCAACTCTCCATTCTTGGCCGCGCCAACGTGCCCACCTGTTTCTCTGACGAGGTTGCAGGCCGGGTGCTTGCAACACACTCCTCCCACACGCAATGGGCCGAAAGCCCAACCCCCTCATCCTCGAGTACTTCGTTCGCGGCCCCAAGCTCAACGACAACAGCAACCGTTATCCGCATACCTGCAAACAATGTGGCGAAAACTTTCCCAAGGGTCGAATAGATAGTCTGACAACCCACATAACTAAGAAATGTCCCGCCATCTCCGAATCAGACCGGATGCGTGCCTGTCTCGAGTTGCACGGCATCACCCATTCTCGGGCGCCTCCTGACAGGCCCTCGACTGATGCGCAAACTAATGGACAGCCTACTGATGTCGCCAATCTACCACAGGGGTGGAGTGCTCTCGAGACCCTCGCCGAAGCGTCTCGTCAGGTTGATCTTAACGAGAACAGCCGCGGACAAAATGGTCAAACAGGACACGACCCCGCCAACCCCGCCAACGGACAACAGGTTGGTGACCGCTTCGAACTCCAGGAACAATTCACCCTCGACAATCCTCCCGTTAGCTATGAAAACAGGCTTCAACAGAACAATAAGAGTGAGCAGCTTCTGTTGAGTAAATCAATAATTCATCAACCTAACCCAAGCCTTTCAGATGTTGCGCAAACTTCGCTACCCGGCCCCGAACTATCAGCTGAGGAACGTCTACAAGCTTTTCTTCCCGGAAACGCTTCCTCCCCAGACGTTTCCAACATTTCCGTCGCCGTTGCTGCCGCAGCTCGATTGAACCCTTCCCTCCTTGACCCGCAACTCGTTAACGAAAACGCATCTCCTCCGACAGTCGAGATCTCACCTCCAGCAGATGGCTCCCCTAGCAGCGCGACGGCTCACGATGGTAACATTTCACAACCCTGGGGCGAAATGACTTACCTAGCCACCGCCTCTCCGGTCTCTTTAACCAATGAGCATCACCCGGCGCCCATCCAGATGAGTAGGGGTGGCATCCGCATGGACACCGGTGATGGACAGCTCAACGGGAGACCCCGACATTCCCGGTCCCGATTTACGGCAGCTCGACGTAAAGAAGTTCAGGAGGTGCGAAAGATAGGTGCTTGCATCAGATGCAGGATCCTGCGGAAGAATTGTGGCAAGGGAACTCCGTGTGACACGTGCCGAAAAGTTTTGGCTCCTAGGGTTTGGAGGACTGGATGTGTTCGCACCAGATTGCAAGAGCAGATTGACCTCTACTCAGCAGGGGTTCAGGTGGTTTTGTCCCAGAATCGAATCAACCTGCTGAAGGGTCAACTTCAGATGATGAACAATGGCACTGTGATCGAGGTGTCACACTTTCCTGAAACGGAAACCAGCATTGTACTTGAAGCATTAGTGGCTCTTCTCGAGCCAACCGAGGCCCAAGCAGAAGCTCGACAGAGCAAGGAACCGTTTCACCAGGTCATTATGATTGACCAGGATGTACAAGATGTTCCAGGCAGGGTTGAGACGTATATGCGTGATGTGTTCCATCTCTTTATCGCACGCGAGAGCTCGAATTTCATGAGAGCCACACTCGAACTCGCAGTCAGGCAACTTACAGAGCAAGAGGATGACCTGCTCAGGAAAGCCCTGGAGCTTTGGGGGTTGGTAGAGTGCATTGATCGCGAGAGACAATGGAACATCATCGAGAAACCCAGCGCTGAAGGAGAGGACCCGAGGTCGATCAAGGAGGTCCAGAGCGAAAACGATGCAGATATTTATACCATGATCTGCATGCAGCTAAACGCCGCAGCAGAGAGAAAAGCCAACATTACTTCCCGAGCACTACTCGGCGGAATGCATCGAGTCCTCCAGGACAGCAAAGTCAAGATCAACTTCAAGATGTTCCTCACAGCCCTCATCTTTCTTAATTGTGTTGAAAAGTCCACATGGGCTTTCAAAGCCTGGGAGCAAGACCATCTTCGCCCTGGCTGGCCCCTGGAGAAGGACCCCAGCGTTTTCACCCAACAAAGTGGCAACCTAGCAGGACTTTTAAAAATGCTACTTACAATACGAAAGGCCCTGCCACTAACTTTGCGCGATCCCAGCGGGAAACTGGTCACATCAGACTCAGACCCAATAGTGATTGAGTACTTCCAGAAGCTTGATCTTGACTGTATGTCTTCCCATAGCTCAGAACACACACAGACGCTAATGTATACCAGATGATGCGATTCAAGAGCGCCAAGAAGGGTCCCAATTTGATCCTGCAGATTCCCGCTCTCTCGAACTCATGTTCTGTTCCTATCTCCTTCTCCCCCTTAACCCGCCTACTTAGGCCTTCCTCAAACTCTCGGTATTGAGGTTTTTCGCCAGCTTCATTTTGGTTTTCAAAAGAAAACGAAACTACAAGAGAACAAAAAAAAAGGGGGGGAGGGAGTCAGAAGTGTTTGATGACCACTCGTGGACGAACATTGTTTCTCTACCGCTTTAATGGCTAATGACTTCACACGAACTACTCGATACCTTTACATGACAGATTTAAAACTGATGTACAACTAGGCAGGTGTGTGGGCTACGCACCCAAACCTACTGAATGATGGAGGGAATAATGACGAAAAGTTTTATAAAAACATGATTGTTGATGATGGGTAACCCGGCGTTTGCGGTATAGATGCGGAGATACCTCAGGGTCTTCACAAAAAAAAGGGTCTTGTTATATCAGTGTGTTCAAGAGAAGAAAAACACAACACTAAATGATACATTTTGTCTTTTAAAAAAAAAACCTCACTTCTATCTTTCTTTCGGCTATTTCACATGCTCTTCGCTTAAATTCGGTGATTTCATGCTCTCGTCGTCCCATAACGTGTACTCGTAGAATGCCAACCATGTGAAATGAAGCAGAACCTCGTCTAGCCAGAGGCCGTAGAAATGCCACTATTGTTTCGGCTTGGCCCATGACCAGGACGCTTCAGCTTCTTGAAGCAGGCAAACTCATTTTTGCTCGCGTCACGAAGGCGCTTGAGAACGCTTCGCATCTCGGGTAGCTCACTCTGTAGACGAACACGTGCGTCGTTGTCGGTACGGCTGTCCAGCTCCTGGTAGATCTGACTCTGGATCTCGGAAGCTTTGTCGGAGGTATAGTGGCTGAGAGTCTGGGCAACGAACTCAACATCGAGGGTAGCCTGCATGAGAGCCTCGAGAGAGTACCGCGGACGGCGACGAAAAGCCTCAAGGAGCTGAACAGACGTCTGCTCGAGAAGGAAAGACAGGACCTGGGATGTGAGGGATGGAGCCGTAGTAGAAACCTGAGAGTGAATTAGAACAAGGGAAAGCAGGGCCTCGTAAACGTAAGGCTGCGCAGATCTCGGGCGCTGGTTGTGAGGAGGTGCCCAGTCAGGGGCTGCAATGCCATCCAGAATAATGTCTCGGAGCTTCTCGATCGACTGCTTGGTGTACGACTGAAAGAGTCGAGCATCAATCTGGCCTAGGACATCCCGAATAGTTTTAGACTCGTCTGTCAACTTAACAGAGAAGGCGTTTTCAAACTGTGAGTTGAGACTAGGTACCACCTGTGAACGCAGAGACTGAAGGTTGCTCAGCGTCATGAGCATCCGGATGTTCTGAAGCTACGTTAGCATCATTTTGGACAAATCGATTCAAACAAAACTTACTCGATCACCAGCATCCAATGTCCCTTTGCCAGGGAGTGCAGAAACCGCCGCGACAGCAAGCGAACTATCGTCATCGACTGACCATTCATCATCGGCTTTCTTGAGTGAACGCTCTGCATTCTCAACCATGCCGCTCAGAGCCTTGTACAAGGTAGTGACATATTGGCTTCGGACCATCTGAAGCAATTTTGTTGGAGGCGGCAGGACAATATCTCCAGCACCTGGCTTGGACATGGCGTCTGAGATGTAAAGGATCTTCTGCATGCCTGATAGAAGGGCTCCTTCGAAAGCCGCAAAGCTGGCCGGCATCCTTGTCACATCACCAAGTTCCACTGATCGCTGCCAGTCCTCTACATACTTGATGTTCTCAGCATCGCGGTTCCACGCTGCACAAAGAGCCGTAACACAACGCTCTCGACAAGCACCAACCAGAGTCCTCAGGCGCTCCAAGACTTGGCCATCGCTAGAAGCGAGAGGACGAATGGTCGCCATGTCACATGCTCCAGACCCGACTAGGGTCAACATCTGGGAGAGATAGTGGACGCCGCTCATCGAGTTTGACCATGGGGGCCAAAATGCAAGTTTCTCCCATGCCTCTCCTCGCTTAGGGGATGGTGGAGGAATGTTATTTGGGTCAAAGTTGAAACGAGGGTCTCTTGTGGATGGCGTCATTGTACCTGAGATAGGCGTTGCTGGCGCAGGCGTGTTCGGTGAGTGTGGCATTGGGGAGAAGAGCATCGAGATATCTTCAGGTGGCAGATCGGCGAAGAAGGCAAAGACATGCTCACGGATCATATCCACCAACTCCACCGCCCCTTTCCGCAGCTCCGCGACGTTCTGAGTCGAGAGTTGATGGTGGTGACGCGATTCACCACGGTATCCCGTTGGCAAAGCTGCTTGTGCTTTTCCATCAATAAAACCTTGCACCATTTGCCAAAACTCAACCACTTCTCCGAGTATGCCTGAAGACGATAGGAGGTTATTTAGGAAAGAGAGCATCTTCTCCCACAACTCAATAACTTCAGGAGCATCGGTCGAAGGTGGTTTACCTTCAATTACAGGGCGTCCCAAGGATCGAAGATGGTTTGCTATCGTGTTTGGATTAGGCTTCTCGCCGCTTGCCAACCTCCTACGAAGCACCTCGATCTCTACCTTGGAGCGGTCTGCGCTGTTTTGAATCTTGCCCTTTAGGTGATCGTACCGGCTGAGAAGCCACACCCATATCGGGTTATCATCAGCTCCGAGCTCCAACAGTAGGCCAATAAGCTCCGAGTACTGGTCTTGCGCGCGGCCATTCATAGTCCCAGACCTGGACGCGTTATGTAAGTTGACCAATCTCTTCCAGATATCCCTCTTAAAGCTCCGGATCTGGTGATCCACGTCGTGCCACATTCGTCCAGCGATAAGCAGTTGATAGAGCTGCGGCTCAGTTGGGGTGGAATCTCCCAATTCCTCAGCAAGGCTGCGAGCTTCGTCGGCGATTTTCCTTGCGCGGTTGTATTCCTCAACCAGTGATTCGTAATCCTTGCGCTTGATGCTATCGGAAACTGCACTGCTTAATTCAACGTAATCCTTAAATCTGGTCAAGTGGTTGGACACAGTCTTGAGATGCGCCTCCTTTTCCCGGCCGCCGAGAGCAGGGCCCCAGACGTCCTCTGCCTTTGCTGACACGTCCAGCAAAGGACCCTTGATTCCCAAAACACCATACTCGCTCTCTTTTGTGAGTGCGTTCTTCTTCCGCACATCGGGCACAGGGGAGGTAAGCGGAATATTATGGCCCAAGCCACCGATACTGTTCCGGAAGCTGCTGCGACTAGCATGATAGGATTGGCTCCGGGTCCTAGCCCCGGGTGGCTCAACGCCACGATACTTCATTTCCTTATAAACATTGTCAATCGTGGCTTTGGCTTTGACGAATCGCTCAAAGTTGGTCTCGACGAGGACCTTGAGGGAGGCAGACTTTTGGTCGATAGATTGGGATAGGACATCGAGACCGGTGAGCAGGCTGCGTGTATCGGCATTAGAATGCATTTGCGATAGAAAAAGTGCTGGAGAAAAGGTTGTCGAAGAGAGAAGGAATCGATTTCCTTTTACAAAACATGTCAGCGTATCCTACCCAAGCCCGTTGGATTCTCGTAAGACATACGCAATTTTGTGTCATCTTTGAGGGGGATGCCAAGATGCTTCAGGGTCCTGATTACACTGTCGGATGTTCCTAAAGGATCAGGTTCATCTTTTTGCACCAGACTCCCCACACCTCCAGCGCCAGCTTCTGATCCTGGCACAATACTCCTACGGTGGCTCACAGCTCTTTCCAAAGCTTGGTATCGTGACTTTCTCCGCTGTATTTTCGCGCCCTCCTTTTCGCCCTCATCATCAGAATCTTCAAGGTCCTTCGCGGTTGGCCATTCGGAGGGAAACGCTGTGGGGATCTGGTAGAAGTCGAGGATGGTGCGTTCGTAGTCGGCCATGATGTCGACAGATGGCCAGGAGGCGGGGGGATCAATCAAGACACGAGGCGCATCCTTGGCCTCTATCGCATAGAGGCGGTGGTTAATTGAAAACTTAGTATTCCCTCCTGGTTAGCCCCTCGAGCTATCGCAGTCGATTCTATACGCAGTGTGGTGTAGGTGGAGAGGTAGCTTGTCGCGAACTACTCCGACGGTGTAGGTCGTTAAACTGACATATGCATGTGGCTGGGCAGGGCAGCTGTCACAGCTGGGAAACTCGACAGCCTAGCCAAGGTATGGGGTATTGTGGCTAGTGCCCTCCATAGACTGAGGCTCGTGTTTAAGTTCGCCGCATCTGTGGCGCCTGTGGCTGCCACTGTCCAGTTCATGTACTTAAGCGCGCGTGCGGCTTTCAAGCCACACACCCGGGGTGCTCAATGCTACTTCGGACATAGTCAACGGCAACAGTTGAGGGGCCGCAGACGGCCTCAGGCGGGTTGGGCCCGGCTTGCCGGCCCACTATCTCTAGCCAGGTGAAAAAAAAAAAGGTGGTAAGCGGAAATCCGGCGGCTCCGAGGCTTGAAGCCGAACAACCTGTGCCAAGGGGTGCCAAAATCCAAGAAAAGCCGCGGAAAAGTGGATGAAGTGGAGTTCCAGTGGATGCGAACGCCACACTCGCCGTGGCTGAAGAATTCTGTCACTGGGCACGCTGGGTCGCATTGGTTTTGTTTTCCACTCGGCTCAGGGCTGTCGAGAGAAACTTCAAACTTCATTTTTAGATCTTGGCTTTCCTTATCTTACTCTCCTCTCTTCCTTGTCCCTTGTTTTTTTCCGAGTCCAAGGCTGCTTCTAATCTCGCTCGCCCTTCATAATGCTGGCCATTCGAGCTCTCTCCAGCCCTGTCTCCAGGCATGTCCTGCGTGCAGCTCCCCGCGCCGCTACGTCCTGGGCCGTCTACGTAGGAGACCAAGATAGCTTCGATGATCCAACCACGCATCAATGCTAACCCTCACTTACAGAACCGATGCTACTCGACCGCCGGCGAGCGAGTCGCCAAGTACGAAGGCACCAAGGACTCCAATGTACGTTTGCGCCAGATCAAAATATTTTCTTCTTGTTGCACAATGGCCCAAGCATCGGCTGGTCCGAGCTATGGTTGCCGAGTTAAAATCACTCAGTCGCAAAGCCTCGGCAAGCCTCATAAAATCTTCAACTTGCTGACAATGTGTCTAGGGCAACTACCTCGTCAGCTTGATCGAGGGTGACGGTATCGGCCCCGAAATCTCCCAGTCTGTCAAGGACATCTTCGCCGCCGCCAAGGTATGCTCCACCAACACTCTCCCCGTGTAAGCCGCGATGCACTAACACGCCTTTGAAGACCCCCATTGCCTGGGAGCCTGTCGACGTCACTCCCATCATCAAGGATGGCAAGACCGCTATCCCCGACATTGCCATTGAGAACATCCAGAAGAACAAGGTTGCCCTCAAAGGTCCCCTCGCTGTATGTGCTCCCAGCGCACAATCATACTCCTTCCTCGGCCTGTTTCTAATCAACTCGTCTCAATAGACCCCCGTTGGCAAGGGCCACGTCTCTCTCAACCTCACCCTTCGACGAACCTTCAACCTCTTCGCTAACCTGCGGCCCTGCCGCTCCGTTGCCGGTTTCAAGACTCCATACGATAACGTCGACACCGTTCTGATCCGAGAGAACACTGAGGGTGAATACTCTGGCATTGAGCATGTTGTCGTTGATGGCGTCGTTCAGAGCATTAAGCTCATTACCCGTGAGGCCTCTGAGCGTGTCCTCCGATTCGCCTTCCAGCACGCTGAGTCCATTGGCCGCAAGAAGGTCCGTGTCGTGCACAAGGCCACTATCATGAAGCTTTCCGATGGTCTCTTCCTTAAGGTCGCCCAGGAAGTCGCCAAGGACTTCCCCGGTATCGAGTTCGACGCCGAGCTCCTCGATAACAGCTGCCTCAAGATGGTTACTGACCCCACCCCCTACAACGACAAGGTCCTCGTCATGCCCAACCTCTACGGTGACATTCTCTCCGACATGTGCGCCGGTCTCATTGGTGGCCTGGGTCTCACCCCCTCTGGCAACATCGGCGACGAGTGCTCCATTTTCGAGGCTGTCCACGGTTCCGCTCCCGACATTGCTGGCAAGGGTCTGGCCAACCCTACTGCTCTGCTCCTCAGCTCCATCATGATGCTCCGACATATGGGCCTCACCGAGCATGCCGTTCGCATCGAGAAGGCCATCTTTGATACCCTGGCAGAGGGCAAGGCCCTCACTGGTGACCTTGGTGGCAAGGCCAAGACCCACGAGTATGCCAACGCCATCATCTCGAGGCTGTAAATAAAGATTAGATACCTGCCGCTTCCTCGGGTCTGTTCGCGTTTTTGTTTGGGGGTATTTTTTTTATGTAACTGTACCAATCCTAGATTAAGGCACGGCGAAATGATGTTTTGACTAATGCTCCTTATCTTCCACCTTGCTAAATGTGAATCGATGTCATATATTATTGGTGCAGGGTGAATGAGACCTGGAGGATGGGCTAGACTTTGCAACTCTTTACTCCAAACAGCCTATTTCAAACACCCCTTCCCTCCCTCGCTTGTAATGTACACTCGATGTACAGTCAGTCTATTTACTAGAACATGAATTGGCGGGTCAAAATCTTACCCTAGACAACTCATGATGAGTTTTAGTGGGTGTATGATAGAGAGTAGAACTATTTCGGGAGGTATACAAGCAAGAAAAAGCTCATGTATTCAACATGACCTGCAGTAACTGACATCTCAGCATAAAAACCCACTTTACAGTTAATTTGCGCCATTCCTCGTCTTTGCGCTGAGTGTCATCGGACATGTCATGATGCAACCCACCAGCAAAGCAAAATGACGAAACCCCACTCGGAACCATGTCATTATCTTGCCATCATGTCCCCGACTCCCTAGTAAAGCACTTTCCAAACCATGACAATCTACGCAGCCGAAATGAACTATGTGGAATTTTTATTAATGCTGAATACTGCCACATAGCGCACATACACACACACAACACAGAGGACAATATGCATTGGACGTTCAGTTTGAAATCGCTTCTCTAGAGAGATATAGCGTGTGCGCTGTTCAAGAAGAAACCCAAAATCACCAAAAATACATAATATTTCGCCGTCGCTTTCTGTTCCGGGTGGATTCCCTTCCATGTACGCCAATCAATTTACTGGTCTTCCCAATTAGCGCGTACCCATACATACGTGTTCCCATCATCATGGCGCCCATTTAAAGTCGACCGGATCGAATCTCCTTCTCAAAGATTCTGATACCCCATACCTCGTAGAATTGCAGCACACCCACAGTCTTTAGTCGAAGTCGTTTGCCGCAGTTGAAGGCATCGTCCTCGTCCTCGTCGCTCTCGCTATCAGTGCCCCAGTCGCTTACTGGCAGCAGTGGCAGTGAATCGTTATCATGACTGGGATTGAAGATCGCTTTGCCCTTGCCCTTGTTCCGCCTCTTCGGCTCCTCGCTTGTTTTGGCTGTCTGTGATGGTCGAATGACGCGATCTAGCCGATCGTCTTCCATAGCGATCCACTCTAGCTGCAGTTCGGGATGATGAGACAGATTATCAACGATAAAATTTAAAGTCTCGCGCATGACCCATATGCATGTATCGTTGTTTCTGAAATGAAGGATGTTGATAGCTTTCAGATTGACGAGCCCCGAAAAATACTGCATGAAAGCATGCTGCAAATAATGTTAGCATATATGAGAATCTTGGAACGTAAATAGGCCTTACCACCGCGTGAATGTTCATGCTAACCGCCAATTCCTCGAGCTGGGCTCCTGCGTTGCAGATAAGAATCATGGCTTTCTGGTGGACATCCCATTTAGAGCAATTAGACTCATCCTTGATCATTAGTCGTTTCAAACTAGGCATATGCTTCTTTAGTACAAGACGACGGATTTGATCAATCGTAATTGTCGACCTGGGAGCAAAAGGTTCTGGTCTATGCTTTGAGCTGCGTTCGAGCATGAAAAGCTCATTCAGTTCATCCAGTTGCGACATGCAGTTCAGGAAGGCGGTTGAAACATGGTCTGTGAAGACGCTCCTTAGAGCCAAAGGCCTTGCCTTATTCTCTTTAGAAAGTAGCGTCCAAATCGGGGCTTGGTTGCCGACGTTGAGGAGAGTGAGATTCTTGATGCACGAGAGATCCATAGCTCTCGACAGTACAGATGCCTTGACAGGAATCAAATAGATACTCAAAGTCTCCAATGAAAATCCACGAGTGTTCCGAATATATTCGTCCATCGAATGTTGGTGGCGTTCGGAGCTGGATTCCTGTTGGTTGTTGGGTAGCATGTTCTTTAGATCTGTGATCTCAGCCTCAACAGTCTTAACCTGGTTCTCGAACTCAATGTTCGACCGCAGAAGCTCCTGCATCTGGGCAAACGTCTCCCTCACCTGGCTGGGATCGGCATTGCATCCCTCGCCACGTAATTCCTTGATCTTCAGGCCGAGGGCTTCGGATTGTTCCTGGAAATGACTAAGATTCGATGAAAGTGTCTCGGAATTCGCTAACCCTGTGTTGAAAGCTGCGATCGCTCGATTTTGGAGAGATAGCCCTGTTGCGGACGTGGATGATTCTCCCAGAGAGTCCGTTGTTATATCCGTCTTGGCAGGCTTCTCATGTTCATATTTGCCGGCTTGATCGTCAGACTCCTCATCAACATCGTCTATCACATCTGGATGTGTGATATCGATATCATCAGGGGTCATACCGCGCTCAACGCCTTTGCCCTTATATTGATTAGACGAGGTTGATGAACTTGAAGGATCTTTATCTTCGGGCTGCACAGCGTAATTTTCTTGACTTTCCGTTGCACTCTTCTTCTCTTCGGGATTATTGTTCCCAGAGGAGTCCCCTTCAGATGTTTTAGCGGGAACATCGCCTGATTCAACATATTTCCTGGCAGCTTTTTCGATCACATCAAGAATCTCCTGATGTGTATTATTGAAGTGCCGTGAACCATTATTGAGAGTCATTAGCTTGGTGGAAACTCCCTTTATTGCGGTGACAAATTCCTCCCTAGCATCCCACACCCCGTCGTTTTCAGGTACTTCTATTTTGTCATTTCTAAATGAAGTATCCCGTGGGTCTCGCTGAAACGGCGACTTCTTGACGATGAATGGTTCAACATCGAAGATTCTACCTAAGATGGATTCTTGGAGTTTTCGCTCTTCTTGTGACCGAATGATTTTGGTAGGACCGCCATCGCCAAAATTCGAGCCCGGTGGTGAAGCGGGAGGCACATGAAACTCGTCGTCAACGTCTGAATCCTCCGGATCAGAGTCTCCAGATAAGGTGTTCCGAGCTTGAGATGCTAAGGAATCGGATAGAGATAGTTTCAATTCTTTTAATGTGGAAGTCGAATTCCGTACACACGTCTTCAGCTCAGCAACCAAGTCGAGACTGTCCATGTCAAGCACAGAAAGACTCTTCAGCTTCTTGAAGCCGGAAAGAGTTGGTGGCTCGGGTGAGATAGAAGCACATTTCCCGGGTTGGCCTTTGCACTTGGACGTTGGTAAACTCGAAGACGACCCACTTGCACCTGGGAGAGGAAACGGCGGGGTCAGCAGTGGCGGAGGGGGGTCGGACCAGTGACTCTGAAGCGGCGTATCGTCGAGTAGTAGTGGAAGAGGCGGAGGAGTGGCGTAGTATGACTCGCCAGCTTGTAAACGGATATGAAGTGTTGTTAAGGTCTGTATCTTGTGCAATTCCCGATATACGGGTCTGCTGAGTTCCACCCGAATGTTCCACCTAACCGTAGTGAATTAGCACAAGAGAGGGACTAAATTTGATGTATGTAGTGCCACCCACCGGAAAGTCTCTAAGGCCTTGGCCTTCCTTAGGGTAAGAGACAACAAAGTGTTAAGGAACTTGCCACAGCTAGCGCTGTAAACATATGGCTTGTAAGCATGCTCGGCCTTAACACCAGTGCTCACAGTATCCATGGAAAGTTCCTTGAGGTGCTTGGCATAATTGTACTCGCTTGTTGTGAAGGTATCGAGGCCACCGGCCAGCCCATCGATAGGAGAATCGAACCTCAAATCATCGTCGTCAGGAAAGAGGATATTGAAACTACGGTATAGTTGGGCGGCGGCGAGTTCGTGAAAGTGCCTCGAGACGAGCGCGACACAGATTAGGTCGGACTGAGAGCACTACGGGAAACATTAGTAAGGACCATATGCCATAAGATTAATCAATTGTGGGCGCATACATGGGAGAGAATCTCCTGTTGGGTCTCTGCTGGAAGGTCGAGGAAAGTCAGCGCAGGCCTGGGTGCGGGGGCAGCCTCGTCGCCGGCAGCCTCCGCAGCCATGATCGCTATTGTCAGGAGGAGCGAATCGATCTGATTGTCGCGAGATGCGTAAATAAGAGGGTGGTTTCGTAGAAGGGGATGGAGGTTGAAGAATTAAGTAGATTCCGCCGCGTCGACGTCACTTGAAGTGGACCGTGACCGGGTTTGAAGTGAAGCGGACTGGATGCGACTGTGACGGGGACCAGAATGGTCCGGCAGATGGTAGACTGTGGAAAGAGGAAACGGCTAAGATGGGGACGGCAGAGAGATGTACACGGATAACAGTTGCTATGGTAGATATTATTAGACAAGTGGCGATGAACAAGTAGGCCAGGCTGGCAGGCGGGAGGAAACAAGCAAAGTCACGGGTTGCGCTGGTTCTTTGTTGGTGGTAGTTAGTGGTGAACTGATGGCGGGGGCGGACCAACGATTCGTACCAGGGCTACTAAGGCAAGGTACCTTTCTGGGGTGAACCTTACCTGGGTGGGAGGGCGTTGAGAAGCGTACAAAAAGCCTAGAATTGGAGCAGTATGGTAAAAAAACTGGGAGAAGAACCAGGGTAAGTGCGGACGAGAAGCGTGGGAGGCGGATGGGATGATGGATGGTAGTCCTCTGCTGTACTCGTTTGGGGAGTGGAGAGCGGAGAGCCTCTGGCGCCGCACCCTTTGGAGATGATGGGTCCGATGGGGGGGAGGGAGGATCTAGGCCCATGGCTAGGCGAATAGGAATCAAGCTTGTATAGTCGCCTCATGCATGCAACGGGGGGCCATGAGGCCATGACAAGGTGGGCGAATTTAGGTGTGCCAGCGGTTGACCTGTTATATCTATGTGCCTTCACCGGTGAGACTTGGGGAGACCTTGACGATGGGTATCCGATGTATGTATGCAATGAGAGATAAGACAATATTTGCTTAAATCGTAACAACTAGACAGCACCATTTAGAATTCTTGACTAAGGGTCTTGGGTGTTTTAGACATTTCCAGGCGTTTGGCTCTCCATCAAACACGCGGGGGGGCATTTCCTTCTGTAGCGGTGAGTGGGTCACTGTGTCCACCTGCACCGACCTAGCATCTTTAGGTGTCTACTAGAGAGAAGAGAACTTAAACTCAACCATATATAGATCAGGTATGACAGGCCAACCTCACGGTAGCATGTCACTAGGTGGATGTCTTGTCTCGTTTGTGGACATATGGATATGGATCTACTTTGCAGACTGGTAGACAAACACCACCGAACAAGAGTATGTAGAATCTGGCACCGAAATGAACCAGGCTGGAAGTTGACCCGGGGAGAGCTTAAATGTATTCAATCGTCCTGATGCATCTGTTCCGTTGAAATAAGGTCACAAGCGTCTCGAGTTCGACGTGACGCCGCGCCCTACCGGCCCGGGCTGCAGATGCTCGAATGTTTCTATTTTTTGCATACGTTCAGGGGATACCCTCAGATAGCTTAGCTCAACTTGGCTCTGCGTGGAAGGCCTCAAAATACCATTTTAAGTTTTCTGCAGTTATCTCGACATATGTCCCGTTACCATGACTATGCATGTCAATCCGTAGGAAAGGTGCGGGGAAGCTGGAAAAACACCAATTCACTACTATAGGGCTACCATGTCCCGTCGTTAGGTTGGCACCTGTATGTTGCGCTGTGCTACCGATATATCGGTAGTAGGCAGGAAGCTCGAAAGCCCACTTGAGTGTTGCGGAGTCATGGTGCTTGGGTGCAAAGGCTCCGAATTGTCCCACTTCTGTTTGTGCAATTTTTGGAGGCGGCATTTGGAGGCGGACATCCATGATTTTAGTATATACATTTTTATGATGATCGATCTTTCCATTGCTGAACTCATCAGCCTCACACTACCCCTCGAAAAGGTAACACCCGGGGAGAATTTTCCAGCAAAGCATTAAGCCTAAGGTACCCTTCTGAAGGCAGCTAGCTAGGGTTGACCTAGTGAGACGATTGATGAACACGGGTCGGTAAGCGTAGGACTTAGGGCCAAAGTTCACCCCTAGCTCAAGGGCACCAACATCATCATGATGAGTTGAACACATGGGCCTGAATTCCTGAACTGTAAGACGAGAAGTGTACAAGGTAGTGCGGGCAACACTGCTTAGAGTTGCCACCCACACCCTTGGCCTCGAATGAGTCCATCTGCTGACCTAGCTTGCCAGCACATTTCCAGGTACCCTAATTCCCCCCTCAGCCGCAAATTATGGCACTTTAGCTGCTAAAAATCGTCGCAGTTCGTTGGTTTGACCCTGGAATATGAAACTTGGGGGATCTGATGCCCCTTGTCTCCCCATCCTCTCCCAGTAAAGTGCATCGCGGGGGTCCACTTGCAAGGCTGTGTCCGGGCCGTCCAGTCACGCCAAGAGTGCGCATCGCCCTTCAATCAGGCAAAAAATACGGAGGATAGATGCCGATACCCCCCCGGGTCTTGGGTTTCTTGTTTCCCTCCCCATCTTCATCTCTTCAAAAACAGCCCTGTCCCAAACATTTCCCTTCCTTTTCTGTCCGATTTAGACTTTTCTCTCTCTTATTTTTCATCCCTCCTTTGTGGGACAAGATCCACCATCTGACGCTGACTTGCGTGGCCTCCTCCGCCGTCTACTTCTCCTGTTGATGGTGGGTTTCTTACCGCCACAGATCATTTGAATTTATCAAATCATCTTTAGCCTTCGAGCTGGTCACAATCAAAGAACACCCCAACGCTACCAAGGCAGCTATTTCGAAACCGATACAATGGCCGACACTGAGGAACCCCAGTTCTCGACTTTAGCGGAGCGTATAGCGGCGCTTAACAAGCAGAAGAACTTCAAGGGCGATGCAGAACCTATTCGCAAAAGACCGCCTCCCCCACCTCCTCCAGGTCGTCCTGCTATTGAATCGAGGACTCAGTCGCTAACAGTGGTCTCCAATTCATCGCAAAGTCCTCCAGTCCAGACGAGTCCATTGATGCCACCCAGACCTAAGAGGAACAATGCCCCACCACTGCCCAGCCAAAACCCTTCAGTTATTCACATTGATGCCAATGGTACACATCACAAGGCCTCCGGTGCCCCACCTCCTCTCCCAAGTCGTACTACATCCAGCCAGACAGTACCAGTTCTCCCTCCAAGGAGATCATCTACCCAGCCGTTCAACTTGATGGTAAGGCGCAATTCTGGGTCCTCTGAGGTGTCACAACATTCAACCCTATCAGCTTTTTCCGTCGGTCACACAGCATCGTCCGTTACCAGTCAAGGCTCCGACGGTACCATCTACAAGCTACCCCCAGCATATGATCCATCCAGTCTCCCTCCACTGCCACCCTCCAAGAGAGAACGTGAGGGCAAGCAGGCAGAAGAGGCAGCCAAGCAAGCCGAAGCCGCCAAGCAAGCGACCCGGGCAAAGTCTCATATTGTAGCTGCCCGACCTGTTCCTACTCCTGCAGTTCACAAGATTGAGCCTGCACCGGCAGCCAAGCCTACCCTTCCTCCGAGACTTCCTTCACGCCCAGCAAAATCACAACAGAGTGCGGCGTCGATTAGTGCAGAACCCACCCAACCGCCTCGAAGACTTCCGCCTCGCCCAGTGGCGAATGTGGTGCCGCCTTCTGTCAATGGATTTTCAAAGCAGCAAGATCATCAGCCAGTGAACCACCCCCAACCGCTGCCCGGGACTCGACCTACTCTTCCAAGCCGGCCAAAATCCAATGATGAGCCCCCTCCGGTACCGGTTGCCTCGCGCCCGACACTTGCACAGATCAAGGCTGCTTCATCTCCAGCAGATGTGCCCAGCCGAGTTGTGAAATGTTGGATCTGCCACGACTGGAGCGATCCTGATGGCGTAGCAAACAAATTTCCTCGACAATCATTGCCTAGAAATGATCCCGTGGGTCATCTAGCTCGAGGACTCTGCGACCCATTCCCGTCTTACACTGACAAGGCTCGGGCAATCTTCACCTGGTTCCATTACAACATCACCTACGATACTGTATCATTCTTTGGAAACAACATCAAACATATGAAAGTTGAGGATACGATATTCAGCGGAAAAGCCGTGTGCCAAGGATATGCAGAGACATACAAAGCCATTGCGAATAGAGCTGGACTCGAATGTGTCCTGGTGAGTGGCCATGGGAAGGGCTATGGATACACTGCATTGAAGCCAGGAGAACGCCCCCCTCCCGCCAAACCGGATGGCCATGCCTGGAACGCCGTTAGAATTGACGGCGGCGAATGGAAACTGCTAGATGCTTGCTGGGGTGCTGGTTACCTTGATACGGGTTCGAACGAGTACGCCCAGAAGTTCTCTCCTGAACAGTTCACCCGCACCAACGAAAAATTTGGTTGGTCACACTTCCCGAAAGAGACAAAATACCAATTCAGAAACGACGGCAAGGTGATGAGTTGGGATGAGTATTACGTTGGCGAATTCGTCGGAGAGACACCCGCCTTCTACAATAAAGTGAAGGACGAAGGCATTTCACCAGAAAGCGTGCAGCCAAGAGACAAAAACATTTCGGTAAACGACGGCGACGTCGTAAGGTTTCAATTTTCCAAGATATGCGAGCATTGGACATCGGAGAAATTCGGAGAGGGCAAGCCACCCCTGTTGCTCCTCAGCATCAACGGAGTTGATGGACGGAAGGAACAAATGGTCCCCATGGAGACTAATGGTTACTGGCATTGGCTCGATGTGAATGCAAGGGACCTGGGGGCACCTGGCCAGGCCGTTCAAGTTGCCATGCTGACCTCGATGGATGGCCAGGATGCTCGGGGTGCCACACCACAGGAATATCTTTCAAAGAAGGGGAAGGTGGGCATGAGCTGGGGTTATGTAATGCGGTGGGAATTGGTTTAACAAGGATATCATGGAGTAATAACGGGAAATGAATAAAGATATAGGACCTATACCTAGGCCATCTGTTAACATTTAGTACACGGAAACGCTTATGAAATAGAACACAGAGCGTCAACGCCATCGCTTTTGGCTTAACTCTCTTTGTAGTTTTTACAGTTGATTGGATATCCGAATACTCCAGTGTATTGAGATATTCCAACGATTTGGATGGGCAGGAGAGTTCAAATTATGTTCAAAGGCTTATTATTATTATTATTATTGGCTTCTGCATGTGCATGGCATTGACTAGGCTTCATCTTATATAACATATGCAGCTGTCCGTTGGCTTGTCAACCCAAGCAATAAAGCTTAGTCCCGACCAGAGCATCGATATTGTTAGGTTTAGGCCAAGATCATTTTCGAAAATAAGACATTTTATTCACTATTAGCCACTGCTTCAACCACTCTCAAAGGCAAAGGAAGAAATGAGTATAATGGTTATCCTTAGCTGTGATACCTCCTAGTAATGTGGCATTTTGTGCCTTAAGCTGAGCTCGGCTAAGCCATGATGAAAGGAAGATGGGCAATTTTCCGTCTAGGTATCCTAGGTGTTTGTGCTGAGACGTTGTAAATTTTAACCTAATGCGTGCCTCTCTGACAGTGAGACCAACTACTGGAAAGTGGCGGGTGGTACGGATAGCACCTTCGTACAGAACAATGCAGACGATGTGTGCATGTGATGACTCCTTTTTTCACTTCTTGCTTTGTAACCGTCCCCCTCTTTCCACCAGCCCTGAGGAGTGACGTTTTCGACCACCCAAAGATGCAAGCTTGGCTCGGCACTGCTACGACCCATTAACACTACAACAATGGGAGCCATGAAGACTGAGTGGAATTTGACTTGTATTTTCAAGGACCTCTCTAACGCCTCTCATCTCCTCACGTGGCCACCCGAAGTTACCCGGATGGAGAGTTTTTGGAGACAAAACGCGAGACTCCACATGGACGCAACCTCACCGAAGCGACGCGCACTTCAGCACCCCATAGGACCATCATCTCCAGGACGGACCCATCTCCATCAAAGCCCCTGGACATATCGATCTCCGATGGCTACGGGCTCACTCTCCCCAAATAATCAAATGCCGGCTTTTGTCTAGACTTTGTCAGGGCATGGTACAGTACGGGGTGCCTAGGGGACTTCCCCGGCCTCAACGATAGACGCGGAAAGAGAGAAGCCAAGAAACAACCAAGCCTTTTAGCGCCTCGGCCACATGCAGTGTCTCCCATGGGTATCCATGGCTATTGTCGCCCATTCCCCGCATCCAGGTCGCTAGCGTTGGTAGAGACTTGAGTGTCGTGGACACCATTGGCCTGACCGTGCAGAACTTGTGCCGTCATCTTTGCCAAGGAACGTTTCCTCCTCACCGCGCAGGGTTCTTCCTCCCATGACGAGAGGGAGGCGAGAACAGGATAGTTACCCTAGCATGCAACACAGCCCCAAAGCTTCCTCTTGACTCTCTGCGTCTGCAGACCATCGACACTTTGATAGCCTTGGTGTGCTCTATTTTGTGGGGTCATTCAGAGGCTGTCCCCAACTCAGACCTATCAGCTCACCAACATAGACTTCTCCAAGACTGACTACTTGGCAATAAAGATTCGCACCGTTTAGTCTCTCTGTGGCTGTGGTCATGGTGGGATCGCCAAGACAACATGTTCGCTATTGACGGACCCTGTCCGATGAGGCCTTGAATGAATCCCGCTATTACCGGGAACCCTGCCATCCTGACCCATCATACTGTATAATAATTAGCCCACCCACCCCGAAATTTCGCGACACTCCCGGTCTCTCGAGTCCCAGCCTCAAGGACCCAGTGGCCTTTTATTGAACAACCTCGAAATGGGACGCACAAACGATGACCTACAAGACACGATAGAACACAGGGCCGGCATTATTGAAGTAGATGAGGCCCCCTCCATACCTCCGTCCGATCCGGACGCCCGCGACCTGCATGACCAGGAAAAGGCCCAACGGATTGAGCATGAGGATCTAAATCGTGTGAACAAGCAGGTAGGCAGAGCTTTTGCCTCACATTTTGATCATTCTTAACATATGATACCCTCATTAGACTCACTCAGGCCTTCTCCTCCTTTGGGCCGCATGGCAGAGTACTGGTGTTGTCTATGGCGACATTGGTACTAGCCCCCTCTATGTTTTCAGCTCGACCTTTTTAAAACAACCATCGTGGGATGATCTCGTCGGAGCCCTATCAATAATCCTCTGGTCACTTACGCTCATTGTTACTATTAAGTATTGCTTTATCGTTCTTTCGGCTGATGATGATGGTCAAGGTGGTACCTTTGCCGTCTATTCGTTACTCGCTCGCTATGCCAACATCGTCCGCACTGATCCTAACCATCCCGAGAGAATCATGATTCGGTTGGATCGCGAGGTCGGCCAAGCCCAGTTGCCACCCGCTGGAAGAATGGTCCGAGGATTCCTAGAAAGGAGTCGAACTGCAAAAGCGATCCTCAGGATTGTCGGCATCCTAGGCGTCTCGATGGTCATCGCGGACAGTGTGCTTACCCCGGCCCAGTCGATACTCGGCGCCGTACAGGGTATTCAAGTGGTTCGGCCTGATTTAGGTAGAGGGGCCATTGTTGGCACCTCTTGTGGGATTTTGGTTCTGTTGTTCCTGGCCCAACCTCTCGGAACGTCCAAAATCGGCACTACCTTTGCTCCCATCGTCATCATCTGGCTCCTTTATAACTTGACCATCAGCATCTACAATCTAGTCAAATACGATCACACAGTACTCAAAGCTTTTAGCCCACATTATGCCTTTCTCTATCTCACTCGAAATGGCACTGAAGGTTGGAAATCACTTGGGGGTCTTTTACTGGCATTTACAGGAGTTGAATCACTTTTTGCAGACCTGGGAGCATTTGGTCAGCGAGCTATTCAGATTTCCTGGCTTTGCTTGGCGTTTCCGTGCCTTCTCCTTACCTATGCCGGCCAGGCCGCCTATATCTCTCGCGACGAGACCGGCACCGCCTTTACAAATCCCTTCTATTACACGGTCCCTGATGGAACATTCTATTTTAGCATCGTCATTGCCATCCTGGCCGCGATGGTTGCTAGCCAAGCGCTGATCACAAGCTCCTTTCAGCTTGTCTCACAATTAATGAGGCTGAGTTACTTCCCGCATATTAAGACAGTCCACACAAGCCGCCAATTCCATGATCAGATCTACATGCCTTTAGCTAACTGGCTGCTTATGATTGGCACGGTCGTTGTCACAGCTGTGTACAATAACGTAAGTGAAACCGAAGCATGCCCAATGTGGCCTGACACTAACACAGCTCTCACAGACAACAAGTCTCGGGCACGCTTATGGAGCCTGCGTCATAATTGTTACCTTCATTACGACTTGTCTGGTATCACTGGTAGCACTCATCATCTGGCGCATCCCTTCCCCCGTTGTTTTATTGGTATTCTTGATCTTCATTTTGCTCGACGGTGTGTATTTGTCTGCAGCGCTCAACAAAGTTCCAGATGGAGGATGGTTTGCCATCGTCTTGTCCTTCATTCTGTCGACCGTTTTCTATCTCTGGAGGTGGGGTAAGGAGCAGCAATGGGAGGCAGAAATGAAGGACATGATCGAGCCATCGGAGCTTCTCCTCTTTTCTCGCAATAACTCTATTGCTAGAAGCGGGAGTGAGAGCAGTAGCTCAATACGTCTGAGACTGCGACCTGAGTTTGGAGGCGCTAGTCTTAGCACCGTGCCAGGGCTTGGTATCTTCTTCGACAAGGTTGGCGGTATCGGCGATGACCATATCCCGAAGGTGTTTTCACAGTTCATCCGGAAATTCCACACAAGGCCGCAGGTCGTTGTCTTCTTCCACATGCGCTCCCTCTCGATGCCGACTGTGCCTATTGAGCAGCGATTCGTCATCAACCGAGTCACATCGAAAATCCCCTCATGCTATCGGGTTACCCTACGCCACGGCTACATGGATGATGTCCTAACACCGAACCTAACCTTGAGAATTGTGGTGGAGCTCACTGGGTTTATCACGCGAGGCAACCCGGCCGCGCATGATGACCTATTGGCCCCAGGTGAACGCAATGAGCTTGTGGCCCTTCGTGATGCACAAGAAGCTCAGACGGTATATCTCTTAGGGAAGCAAACAATGAGAGTGCAACGGAGAGAGGGTCGAACCATTGGTAATTTTATTCGACGAGGAGCCCTCGAAGCATTTCTATGGATTCGTGAGAATACGCGAACCAAGTTAGCGAATCTGCATATTGATCCAGATGACATAATTGAAGTAGGCTTTGTTAAGGACATATGAAGAAGTAGGGAGGGTAAAGGATCTTGTCTTTGGAGAATCATGTGGTCATTTGACTTGAATGGAGTTTTGGTGCATTTGTACAACGGGATCGGAGCTTCGATATGGAAAATTGGCAAGAAAGAGATGGTATCTACGAATCTACGACAAATTCTTTTCTAATTTTTTTTTCTGTCACGGAAACAGGTACGTTTATTCAGATATCTACATTGGGATTTTTTGCATTACCTTGGGGTTTTTGGGCACGGCAGAATTAAAAGTACATAAAAATTGAGAAAATTATCCAGTGCCCAGCAGTCTTCTATCTACTATACCTGTCGTCTCATTTCCAGCTTTACAGCTTTAAAATCGGACTGTCTTACCAAGATCAGCAAAAGACAGATCCCTGGACCCCTGGATGTCTCGGATCGTGCAGCTGTGCGATGTGCTTCGGAAATTGGCAGTATGATCTACTGCACCGGTGATCAATGTGCTCAGATACGTGTAGACTTATTTAAGCCTGCTTTCTATTCTCAAATAGCAGCACATTTGTGGTGGTATTACATCTAAATACAGAAGTTTTTGCTTGGATAATCTAAAATAGACGCGATAACGGGCGCCATAAACCAACGTTGCTATTCAGCAAAACCAATGCCATCAATATTTCAATTTCTGCTCCATTTTATAGCTTGAAATTCTCCCTCTTGCGGATGCGGCCGCCAAACTTGTAGATTAGGGCGGGAATTGGGATAAGTGCGATAGCAATGAAGCCCAGTAGGGAGTTTCCCCAGCCAACGCCCAAAGCGTCGAACATTTGAGGACCCGCGAGAGGTAGGAATGCGGCCACGACGCTTCGCATGACGGAAAAGGCAGCGAGGGCGCTGGCAGCGTACTGGGAGTAGGCGTCTACAAGATAGGCCTGGATGGGCAACCAAATGCCAACGATGCCGAAGCCGAAGGGGACGAGACCGATAACGGGGACGATCCAGTGGACAGCCTTGTCAGCAGACCAACCGTACCAGAAGAAAGTCATGGGAAGCAGGAAGGCAAAGTAGATGCAGTCGGGAAGACGCATCTCGGGCTCGTAAACGCCGCCATTTGCCTTTGTCATGCGCACGACTGTTTTGTCCGACATGGCTGAGAAGATGCCCAGACCAGCCATGTAACCAATGAGCAGTGTCAGGTACACGATGCCCGTGATGCCAATGGACCAGCCGTAGCTGCCCTGAAAAACGATGGGGATGGTGTTGAAGAGCAGGTACAGGCAGCCGTAGGCGAAAGCGATGTACAGGGAGACACTAAAGACGATGGCGGAGCCGAAGAGCAGACGGATTGGCCGCGTGAGGCCATTGGTGATGATTTGACGGCGGGAAAGCACGGGCGCCTCGGGGTCTATGTAGCAGCTTCGAAGCTCTGGGCGGTTGAGTTCCTTGCGAAGGCGTTCGGTCTTCTTCCTGATGAGAACCTGGTGGTTCGTCTCACGGTTAAGGAAGATCATACAAACGACAACAATAGTGGCGGGGATAAAAGTAAGCCAGTTAACCCAGCGCCAACCGATAGTCTCGGCCACGAAGCCACCGATGACAGGAGCACAGGAAGGACCAAACATGGGACCCAACATCCAGATAGTCATGGCTCGACCACGCTCACTGACAGGAAACAAGTCGGCGATGATAGCACCTCCAATGGTCTGACAGGCGGAGCCTCCAAGGCCGCACATGAATCGGAAGAAGATGAGGGTTCCGAGCGAAGGGGCTAAGGCGCAGCCAATGAGCCAGGCGCAGAAGAATGCATTCGCAGTGGTGATGATGACGTTTCGACCGTAAATCTCGGAGAGCGGGGAGAGGAAAAGAGGACCGATAGCGTAACCCAGAAGGAAGATGCTGACGGGCATAGAAGCTATAGTAACGCTCTTCTCGTGAAAGTCCTTTGCGACAAAAGTAATAGCTGGAGCAAGGATGGAGGAGGCGAAGGGCGTCATGAAGGTGATTGCCGAGAGCAGACCGGTGATGAACCACTTGCGAGATTGGGGGAAGTTGAGAGGGTGCTCTGGGTCGTGCTGGGATTCCCAGCCAACAATACCATTTTCGAGGTCCATGACTGGTATGACAGGCGGAGGGAGCTTCTCTTTGGTTTTTGATTTGGAGAGGCGACTGAGGATGCTGCGGTGCGTCTTGTGACTGGTGTTTGTTTTGCGCGTTTCCGCACGTTCAATCTCAATAATGTTTTCCTTGGGGCCAAAGTTAGCTTGTGTATATAGCTGAAAGACAGTCCTGATCATTGGCAAGCTCGGGTTCTGTTTCTCAGCTGCAATTTAATCCACCTCTTACCTCCTGACCCTCGATGTCGAAGTCCTCGTCTATCGATTCACTGCCGTCGCCCTTTTCCCGGCGCTCATCCCTGGCCATTTTCTTTTCGTCAGAGCTTCCAGGCGCGGTTTCCTTGTCTTCGATAATGGTGTTTGCGTCGGTTTCCTCGCCGGGAGGAAGCCCGACAGCTTTTTCGTCGTCACTTCTTGAAGACATTTTGACAAGTCCAGGGGGTTAGATGCGACAAAAGGGAGTAGGAGAAGATGGAATTTGAGAGTCCGTCAACACATCGATGAGCCTCGATGATTTCTCGCCGTTCCTCTATGAGAACGGAGTGTCACAAGCCCACGAGTCGTCTCCGAGATTGTGTTTTAGTCTGGATGATTCACGAGATGGGGCATGAATCATTAGAATGGGGGGAGAGTCTTCTTTTTTTGGAGAGACAAGACAGGAAAGGTTGGGTTCTTAAAAACCACGAAAATAAAAAGAAAGAGAGACGTGAAAGGAGCCACACCCTTGCGAGCAACAGACGATCCGAAGGGGGGGGGGACTAATGAAGTACGAAGTAGTTAGAGCAAGCTGGGGAACACTAGCTATAACTATTACGAAGCCACCCTGCAGCGCTCGGCCGAAACATATTAGCAAACACCGGGCATTGTGATATGGTGATTTATCTCCACTTATCTCCGGGTGGAAATAACATGGGTTTTGCCTGTGCATACAGAAATCCCCGCCCTAGAGTAATCTGTAGAGTCCCCTTGAGTCGTGAACAATTGTGCATCTTATTTCGGGTTGTTTTTTCCATAACGCTAGACCCCCGGCTCTATCAAGTGAGGAGAAAAAGACCCACTCACATGTCCACTACAAGGCGTATGTGCCCGTCCAGGCTGCTCCGTACTGCATACGGATTTCAGCACCTAATTATGCTTCATTGTGGGCCGTTAACCAGGGAATTGGCTGTAAGGCAGATTTGGATCGGAAAGAAGAAATGGCAACAGGCGAGAGAAACCTCAAGAGTTGTCAGAGGATCAACAAGAGACAGTCGATTATCGGTTGAGGCGGCCCAGGACGAACACATGATGCTGACATGGAGCGAGGTCTAGTATCCATCTAGCTTTGGGAGGGACTCATTATATTGACTCATCACGCTGCTACCACACGACTGGTTAATCCGCCTTTGACACAATGCGAGAACACAGAGACATTCGCTTAGATATGGAGAGATGGGCCGATTGGTGAGTTGAGATATGCCGCGGGTGTCGTATTTGACCGTACCTAGTTCATCTTCCACTCCACCTGCGTCCTGCATGTAAGAGATCGCCGTGGGGACTCGCTTGACCACTTGACCAGTCAACCAACACAAGTAAGCCAAAAGGTTGAACTGAAGGGACGGGTTGACAAATCGTAAAGTCCGAAGCGTAAGCCAAATCGAAAGATTCTGTTGCAAATCTGACCAGCCGAAGGCGATGGAGTTACCTACTGTTTGAATGTTTGCGACTTGCGGATCGGCAAGGGCCATTAGTGTAACGGTTGCAAAATGTAAGAAAATAGGTATATCCATAATTGGTCATCTGGACCGCTTTCGCTTCGGGAAGGCTACTAGTAGTATGTTTACTTGGGAGTGATACAAATATTTGTTGGACCAGGGGGGGTCAGTAACTATGGCGCTTCAAGTTAAAGAGCTTAGGCTGTTTAGCAACCCATCGCTTATCTGTGAGCTTTTGAGCTACGACTAATGACGGTTTGAGTGATTATGAGATGTGTTCGGCAAGGTGAAGATTCAGTGATTGAGTGGGAATTCCCCTGGAGCAAGAGTCGTGGCTCTCTTTTGCACGGTCAAAAGACACAGTTAACGCCAGTTTCTCCGGTTGGAACTCACAGTAATACCTACTGTACATACCTGCTGTACTTGCAGATTACCACCGGCCCCACGTGCTTCCGCGACACTCCGCCTCCCACACCCCAAGACCCTGGCTATCATCAACAACAACGAACGTGTCCTTCACATCATTTTTCTTCCCCAACTGCCGTCACTCACTAAACCAGTCGCACAAGACAACGTCGTCGTCGTCGTCGCTATCGTCGTCATTCCTTTCAACCACGTCTGCTCTACAGCCGCTCTTCTTCCATGATGCAACGTCCTGCAAACTAATCACCCACACCCTTGAAACCTCTCCTCCATAAGTGGCGCTCTTCTAGCCCGACGCCCGACATCCATCCCGCCGCCATCATGACAGCCTCATCGCCAACTTCGCTCACCCGCAACGAATTCCTCTCCCTCTTCTCCCTCTCCGCCGCTTCGATCGCCGTCCTCGCGAACACCTTCAAAGGCGATGGCGAACCCCTCATTGCCAATCTCTCCCTCTCCATCCTCGCCTTCTCCCTCTCCTACTACATGATCCGCCAGCTCGGGCCCACCTTCATGCGCATCGGCCTTCGCGGTCGCGACATGAGCAAGACGAATCGTCCCGAAATTCCAGAGTGCATGGGCGCCATCTGCGCCACCGTCTACCTCATCACCGTCATCATCTTCATTCCATTCCCTTTTTACAAGGACATTGTCTCCGCGACCAGCGGTGGTGGAAATCGCGATGTCGTGGTTGAGCTGGAGCGTGTTCACGAGGGCCGATTCCTGCACCGTTTCCCTCACAATAAGGTAGTACAAGCTCAATTGATCGTGTCTACCCGCTTCTAATCAATCCCTTCTTTCCAGCTTGCATCGTATCTGAGCGCCATCATCTCGCTCCAGACCATCGCCCTCCTCGGCATCGGCGACGACCTCTTCGACATCCGCTGGCGTCATAAGTGGTGGATTCCCGGCCTCGCCTCGATTCCCCTCCTTGTTGTCTACTTTGTCGACTTTGATGTCACCTCGATTGTCATTCCCGTGCAGCTCCAACCCTATCTGGGCGAGCTCTTCGACCTCGGCGCTCTTTACTACGTCTACATGGCCTGTGTCGCCATGTTCTGCCCCCAGAGCATCAATATGCTTGCAGGCATCAACGGCATCGAGGTCTCCCAGTGCATCGCCATCGCAATCCTTCTCGTCCTCAACGATTGCCTCTACCTCTTTACCCCTTACCCACACCCAGCTACCGACTCGCATCTCTTCTCGCTCTACCTGCTCCTTCCCTGGATCGGCGTTTCCTGTGCGTTACTATGTCACAACTGGTACCCCGCCAAGGTCTTTGTTGGTGATACCTACTGCTACTTCTCGGGTATGGTCTTTGCCGTTGTCGGTATTCTTGGCCACTTTTCCAAGACTCTGGGCCTGCTTCTTGTCCCCCAAATCTTTAATTTTCTATACTCCTGCCCTCAGATCTTCGGTCTAATTCCCTGTCCCCGCCATCGTCTCCCCAAGTTCAACGCCCGTACCGGCCTTCTCGAACCCTCCGTCACCCCTTGGTCGCCCGAACGCCAACCACATCCTCTCATCGGCCACGCTTTGCGTCTGCTTGCCAAACTCCGACTTCTCAAAGTTGTCATTGACGACGAGGGTCGCTTTGTCGAGAACAGCAACTTGACCATCCTAAACCTCTGGCTCGTCTGGCGCGGCCCTTTACGCGAAGACCACCTTGCCTTTGAGGTGACTCTACTGCAGCTCGTGGCTGGGCTATTTGGCTTGTTCGTCCGCCATCGCCTCGCCCTGTTGGTATTTAAGGAAGACAACTGGAGCACTGTGCGCTTCGGGTGAGCCCAGGTTCGGAGATGGGACCAGAAACGATGGCATGTATAATATAATAGAATAAAGGAGGCGCAATGATTCAAAAGTCGACAGTTCATCGGCGAGAATAGCATAGCTAGCATCTGATTAAAATGATACCCTTAGCAAATAGTTATAAAAGGACCGGTTTATCCGACATTAACATTCACAATGCACCAACAAGAAATAAATGTAGCTAATGTGGTAGCACATGGATACCAAAAGGATCCAGCAATAAATCCATTTTCACATCTCGGGTCGTTCTGCTCCAGCTTGCGCCTGCAGAAGAGAGGAGAACCTGATCATACCTAGAAATACAACCAAAAGTGTCAAAACCAGGTCCCAAGAGGGTGTCATCTTCCTTCAGTCCCGTAATCCACAATCCACAACCCATAACCCATCCTCTTGTGCAGAGGTACCAATGGCATAAAAACATTCAACTCAGCCACTTCCAACCGATGAGCACACGTGAACATGGATGGATGCAACAGGTTAGACAAACCGAACCCGTCCATCTTAAGTTGAGAACCCACGCAATATGAAGGATATCCCTAATCCGGTTGATCGCTTCCTATGCACACAGATTCGTTCATCCTAATATTCATCCTCATGATTCCGTGTCCTTCTCCAAACGCCGTTGAGAAACGGGCCCGTCCGACGGACAGCCTCTTTATAAGTATAGCAGAACTCCGGGCTTTTGAGCCCACCCAGCCACCTCATCCCGAGAAAAATAACAAAAGAAAAATAAAACTGTGCGCGATAAATATACGTACAACACTTCGTACAGTTAGAAAGAACCCGTAGATGTCGGAGTCGTCGCCGGGGGTTGGATGCTGACGGTAGCCTTCTCGGCGGAGGGTGAGTCGAGAAGGATGTCGACCTTCGTATCTTCGGGATTTGAGACGCTCATCTTCGCGGTAGATTTCCCAGCCGTCTTGTTCATCCTACTCTTGGTGTAGTCACTTAGACTGAGCTTCTTCTTGATCGGACTAGGGTGGGCAATTCCGTTGACCGCGGGCGGTGCAAATGGACTGGGAAGGTTCCCATTGGACAAGGGTGATTGGACCATGCCATTTGCCGATTGGGGTGTTGTGACGTTCTGGATGCCAAGGCCAGTGTTGTCGAAGGCTGGTACTGGTGGCAGCTGCAAACGCAAATCAGGCGATTTCACCTTAATTGTGCCTGCGGATGTATCGTTCGTCAATAAACTAAGGACAGGCGTAACAGAAGCCTTTGGGGGGGCATCAGGCAATGATGAGTCGCCTGCTTGTGACAGAGGAGATGGAGGTTCGGCTTCTGAATGAATTATTGGTTTTTGCTCTGTTGGTGAGTCGACCTCCATATCTGTGACACTCGAAGCTTGGGTCGTGAGCGATTGTCTGCGACGCTCGTCTTCATCCGCCCGATACTTGTAGCGATTATTCAGTAACCGTTTCGATAACGAAATAATGCGCTTTTTTGGCCGAGGAGATTGTTTCGGTTCGCTGAACCACTCGCCTTCGACGGGATCTGTTTGTACACCAGCATCGCAGTACACTGGCTTAGGAGCAATAGACGATTGGCGAGACTGGGCGACCGAGGATTCCTGTTTCGATATAGAAGGCTTATGAGGGAGCTGCGGAGACCTGGAACTGGCAGGGGAGACAGATTTGCTCCTAGAGGTCCCGGAATCGACATAGTTGCCTTGCGAGACCGTAGAGCCATGTCGCCCCTTCGACTTTGACGAGTTTGAGGCGTTTGTGCCGTCAGAGATACGTTTCTTCTTCCTCGGTGGTTGCTGCTGTTCCATACGGCGGAATGAATCTTCCACCATGGCGACCTTTCGCTTATCGCGATCTGTCGGCTCGGTCAAAATTCCTAGCTGGTCGAAGGAGCCTTGCCGTAAAGGGGTGAGATCTCGACTTGGGGGTTTACTACGTGACGATCCTGATTGGGAAACCCCATCATGTTCCAGATTATCGTCCACGTGGCCTTCACTAGCGGCTCTGCTGTTGGTGGCTTGGCTGGTGCTTGTCGGTGAGATGGCCTGTGTTTTGGGTTTTCTTTGCTTTTTCTTCGGCTGAGCGCGTGTCTGATTTTTGCTGAACAGGTATTGTCGATGAAAGCGTGCAAACGCACAGTTGTTATCAAGGTCGCAAGCACAACCACCATACTCAGAGAGAATTCGATCGATCCAATTTGAAATAGACAAATACTCCGCATCATCAGGAGCTGATTCAGACTGCGCCGATGATTCGTCCTCATTAAGACCCAGCAAATTGAGCCAACGGGTAGTAACTGTCTTTTCTAATCGAAAATCCCAGGGGAGGGTTATTTGTTCGTTGGCCGGTATGGATCGGTCGCTAACAATAAAGAAATGATACTCGGAGCCACCGGAAAGATATGTGTCCAACTGAGCGTTGGGCTTGCAGCTCCGCCGTACGTAGCGGGCGGCTGACCCTTCTTGCCTAGTGTCGATGTAAAGAGGGAGGACGGGATGAAAGAACACAAAGGGAAGCGGAGAGGAGAGTTCGCTCCAGAGGTTCGCAGGATCCGTGCAATAGTCTTTTTGAAACCCAATTGCGCCATTCAATTCTATCAGAGCCACGTCTTTTGCAATCGGATGGGTCGAGCTCAGAAATCGCCATCGAATGGACTTGCCGTCTTCGAGTGATCGGCTTGCATCCTTCACTTCGAGTTTAGGTTTCGTTGCATCGAAAATGTTGGGTTCATTCTGGAAAACCTCTGAAGTAGTGTGGCCTACCTCATTCTTCATTATTTCGGGATCTCGTAACCAACGAGAGAGAGCTGTGGGGATAGCAAGGCTAACAAAGGCATTATTATGGGCGTCGGGAACATCCTTTGAGCTATACAAATCGTAAAAGCCTTCAGAATAGTGGTGGATTTGGAAATCCTCTGGGAGGTCGGGTGGTGTGGTGGCAGGGCTAGGAGGATGGATAGGATTTGATCGTGTATTTCCGTAGGATGGACTTCGCTTAGCAGGCTGCGAACTGACGGACTGTGATGATCGATGTGCGGATTTTGTTTTCTTTGGGGGATGGACGTGGTCATTCGAGATACCGTGCTTACTGGTCTCGCAGTGCCCGTTCATTTGTAGGTCATTAGGTTTTGACTTCTTCCTGTGGCCTTTGGAAGGAGGTCGCTTGGGCTTTTTATCCGAAACCTCTTCTGCAGTGACATTCTTGAGACGCAAAGTCCTTTCGATAGCCTTTTGGCGATCCAGGGGACGAGGCTTGCATTCTGCGCAAGAGTGAGCAAAGTCCTCACGAATGGCTTCGTCTCTGTTATTGGGGTAGAAGCAGTCGATGTGCTGCCACGTGTCGCATGTCTCGCAGTAGATTGTGTTCCCATCATCGTCAGAGAAGTTGCAAATACACTTAATAGTGTAGGGCTCCTCATCGACCGTCTCGACCTTCTGGAGGACGTTTTCATTGATCGTCACGCCTTGTGGTGCGGGAGGGGCGACCTGACTAGGAGCCGCTGGCTGCGTGAGCGGCGGCGCAGGCTTGTCTGTCATAATCTGTTTTGGACCTCACGAGATATTGCTGCGTGGGAGGGATTGCGTGAAATGATTACCGTCGCGGTCTTTGGAGCATGACGACGCCTTTCACAACGCGCGCCAGTGAGACCGGGAGGAAGCGCTGCGAACCAGGACAACCACCAACAGCCTCATACGGCCAGATATCGCTGGCGCAGTCGGGTGGTCGAGGAATCGCAGGCGTCGGTAGAGAGTCGAGTCGTAAGGGACAGCGGCTGTCAAGGGTAGAGGAAGAACACGGTGGCTTCGAAGTAAAGTAAGATGACCAGAGGGACGCGGCGAATGTCTTAAGGCGAAGTAGAGGGTGTTGGTACGAGTCGAGAGCGCGTTGGGGATATAGTCGAGCGATTTGAGATTTCGCAAAACTCGTCGTGATCCGTCACGATGAGATTGGAGGCGATCTGGAAAGACGAGTCGTGCGCGAGTGGGGAGTCGAGCGCGAGGCGAGGAAAAAAAGAGGAAAAAAAGAAAAGAGTCTGAGGCTACTCAAACACAATCTCAACGGGACGAGAGGAGGAGAAGCGTAGCTTTAGGAAGAGAAACGAGAGAGGGGAAAGTATCGTGGACTGCACGAAGAGTGAAGAATGGGTAATGGGTGATGGGGGAGGAAGAATGATGGATGGGGAGGAGCAACAGGGCCGGGTGCTTTGCAACAAGACGGGTGCGGTACCGACTTGGTTGGCTCAGACAAGTGAAAAAGGTACGTACCCATCGCACTTGGGAACCTCGACTCTCACCCTCATCAAGAGGAGAACACAGCGCACCGGCACTCACCCACACACATGCGCCTCGCCTCAGTGGCAGAGGACAGTGACAGCGGGAAGTGGTAGTAGCAGTGGCCACTGGGCCGCTCTACCTGGCGCTGGCTCTGTGGTGCTGGGGGGTGGAGGGGGGGGGAGGAGGAAACTGGGCACGGAACAAAAAATTCCCCTCCCAAAGGAAAATGACTGACAAAAGAGACAAGACGGAACAAAGAGAATCTCACGCTAGACCCAAATTTGAATGGTGGTGGATTGGAAATCTTACTAGTCATGGTGCAGGGAGTTCTTTCGGCCTGAGGCCACGACATGGCCATACAGCGCCCGTTGCCCGAGTCCAGGAGGGGGAAGATCGGGGAAGACAGTGAAATTGCGGACGGCGAGAGACAGCAGCGGGAGGCCAAGGGCGCTGGCAGGGGCGCTCGCGGGAGGCTTCGAGGCTGACGGAACCTTGACAGAACGACAGTTGGGATATGACCGTGGGCAAGGCCAGGCGATGAGATGCCATTTCCCGAGATGGCGATGCTTTGGGCGGGCACTAGGGAAAACGAGCAGGCCAAAGACACGGTAGAATGGGGAGCGAAGGGAGTCAGGAAGGGGCTTCACTAGATTTTCAAAGCAGGGTGAGTGACGACGACACTTGGCGAGGAGAATCAGGCAGACCTCGCCTGACTTGGCCCCCATTGTTTGCGCTCCGACGAGGACCGACGGCGGTGCTTGGACGGAGAGGGGTCGTCGAATCCTCTGGGAGCTCTGGTAGGCTGCTTTGCATAGTCGAAGCCCTAAGGCGACCCAGTCACGGAAATTGGCACCCGCCAAAATTCGTCCTGTTGGGGCGAGCCACGCGACACGAGGACTGAGGCAGCCACACATTTTTGCTTTCGTACCCGTGCTGTCTCTGGTTGGTCCCCCTTTGTACTTCTCACTGTGCGTGAAACAAACGTTAGGATATGGCTCCCGAGGTCAGCTGCTATTGGCTGGAGCCGCTACAGGGAACAAGCTTTCCCGTGCCTGCACCGTCTTTTCTCGGTGCACTGTCCTCCTTGCAGCCAACCAGGTGAGCTTGCGCAATTACTGAAGCATTCTTGCCCAGTAGGAGGCTTGCATCATGGTTTCAGCAGGGACAAGCTGCAGCGGCAGTGGTGCGTGATGATGATTGGGGTCGTGTCATTACGACACCGTGGTGGGGAGGTGTTGTGGGAAATCGCATTCAGTGGTAAGAGGTACTTTGGGCTCACCTGCACTGAACAACCAGCGGAACAGCCGGGTTAAAAAATGGACTGACAGAAACATCATCTTCACGTACGTAAAGAAGCCCCGATGCTGACAGTACCTTATGATAATGACAAGGAAATGTTAACCCCCCGTGCTTGTCCTTTAAACGCGTCTCGATTCGTTTGTTTTGTTTGATCCAGAAATTCCAGTGAGGATCCCTGTGCTCCCAACACTGCCCCTCTTTGGCAGAATGAGAACATCAATTAATTTCCATTACGGTGTTCTTTGCCAAGCATGTATTTTGTTGTAACCACGGTCGTATTCGCACTGCTCTCAAATCCCACACATTTTGTGCAAATGGGTATGGTAATCTGCACGGCACAGCACCCTTGTACTTACAGTACTGTGCGCAGATGCAACATGCTCAAAGCTTATCCCCTCTTGAAACTTCATGCACGACAGGAAGTAAATACAGTCTTGCCTAAGTGCCAAGAATGCGTGTAACCTCACTTCCAACTTACTTCCCCCCCCCCTCCCGTGACCACCTACCTCAATTCCCGCCCCTCCTCTCTTACGTTGTGATTGCATTACACCTTACTAATTATGCAATGGAGATATCGAGAATTCGCCCATCAGTCATCAACGAAACCTTAGCTTCTCACGCCAACCACACGATCAGAGAAACGAATCAGAGCGCTGAAAGCGGGGGTAGTGTTGCCCAAAGGTACCTTTTCTGAGTAAAACACGTACAGTGCGAGACACGTCTGAGTCACTCCTGGCCTCGCTGCGTGGTATCTCTCTCGCCAGGCTCACCTGGCTCCTCCGTTGTGCAACTAGGAAATCCTTGTCCCCATTGAAGTGTGGATTGCCCTTGATGAGGCCAGCATGGCAATGCACGAAAGTGTGCTCCAGCTGCAATTCCATTCCACTTGTAGGTGGCCCCCCCAGCAGCGAAATGACCCAACCAATTACACGACGAGCGCAAGCTGCTGAATGTTAGCTAGCTTCAATTCCCTTGGTGCTTAGCTCGAAGCCGGTTCGAATAACCAACGCGTCTCACCATGAAGTCTCGCACGCAATCAGGACGGCCAACTTATCGTTATTCAAGGAGCCTCCAAGCAATAAATAGCTGCTATGCTAAGTCACCAATTTTGGCGCCACGGCATTTCCGTGTTCGTCCAAGTGCTACCATGTTCAAATTCATGCTAATTCCGTACCCTGAGCGGACTAAATATCACGGGGTCTCGCGTTCCCGAGGTTACTCAATGCAGCTTCCTTCTTCATGCCTACCGACAGGCGGTAGCGCATAATGAAAGATGGTAATAAATCAAAAATTGCACTGCCTATGGCCCCGAAGGACAATAGAGCATGGAACGACACCACGATGTGCAATGCAGGCCCTCCACACTGAACCCCCCCATTCGTGAGCGGGCGAGTTCGCAATAAGGTAAGTATGAAGAGGAAAAGAGAAAAGGTAAAATAGGTCGGCAGCACGAGCAGGTTATATAGTCTGCTGGTCGCATGGTCCGTGCATTGTATTTCCTAGTCAACCACGGAAGTCGCAAATGAGGAGCGGCTAGGTGAGGCTGGTACCTGGGGCTGAGACCAAAAGATCCCACAGGCTCACTCTAGCCACCCTTGGACGTGTGTAAGTGGGCAAAGGTTGGAAATACATGTACATTATCCAGGCTGGTTCAACCATCGTTAGATATTTACTCTGGTTTAGGTCAATAAGATATGCGTAGCGCAATCCTAAACTCAGACCCTACACGTACACCTAGTCATTCATGAGCGAGTCAAGTCGGCATCAAACACCAGTATCTATGCCATCAATGCACCCCTCGACTATATCCCAAACAAAAGTTGCACATGGGCGTTGATAAGTTATCCAAACTTTGATGTCAGAGTTTTGAACTTTGAAGTCTCTCAAGTGCCTCCTTCTGTGACAAGGGTGTTCATCCATCAACTCGACCCAAAGCTACGGACCAGGTGTAATCCCCGGGGTGGATAATACTGGGCCTATTAGATACATTCGAAAAGTCTATGACCTTTATCTCGGTCATTTCTACCCTCTGATTGAGGTGGATAATATCTATGAGCTGGACCATGGACGGTATGCAGCGGGCGATACTTTCGTAACCAGCGAACCCAAGTTGATATTCAGGGTGAGAAGCGCTCTGCACAGCATCTCCTCGGGGACTATAGTTCTGATAAACCAACGAGGGAAATTGTGACACCCGAATCCTCAAATGCGACCATACACACCTCTGGACGCAGGCCAGAACAATACAGCTGAATCGGAGTATCCTTTGGTCTAGGGTGAGGCGAGTTAAGATTGGGGAAGCGCTTCCCCGCCTAGATATAAAAACATTGTATTCTGGTTCGAGTGATTAGTCGAGATCAAATCGAGTCTTAAATAAATTAGATTTTCCCACATCACCGTTCTCTAGAAGCAAGAATAGAGTCCTGGCAGTCATGGTTAGGTAGGTTCTAGCACCCATTGGGTTTATTACGGAATTGTTCGTTTTGGACTCATGGATCAAAATCACACTGTTTCTTTTCAATCAAGCTGCGTATTTGTATTGGTCCTATTGTCCCTTCTAAAATACCAGAGTAAAGGCATATAATCGTTTGCGCTGCACCCTGCTAGTTGGACTTGGACAACCACTTGTCTGCGAAGCTTGTCAGGTTGGATATACTATTCTCCAGCCCATACGAACTTTTCGATCCTTGTTTTTCGAGTACATACCCGGGGAATATTTTGAGATGAATCAGGGCCCGAAAATTCCCATTACCCCGTCATTGACACATATTGAGAGTTCAAAAATCATTGCCAGGGACATGAACTGAATGATGTATACTGGAGCTCGACCTCAGCTGGATCATACCGACCGAGTGCCATTATATTTTTGGGTTGTACACATAATTGGGAGTCCATCACCTAGGAAGACGGTATTGACACATCGAAGTAGATATAAATCTGCAAGGGAGGAGATCCTGCATTTGACCATGCGTTTCTGGGCCTTTTCATAATCAGGATAAAGATAGTGTGGGGTTGACGGCGCTTGCTGAGATAGTAGTTACATGAGTTGGGTTACCATTGATGCTTCAATGTAGGAAGGCAAGGTACTAGTATAAATGAAGTGTTAGAATGAGTTCAGAGTGGTTGAATGCCATGTCCTTGGGGAAGCCCCATAGGTACAGTCTGATTGTCGAGAGGATGTATAGTCATGGCCACTGGATTACCTTTAGAGAGGCAATAAATTCAGGTTAAGTTTAATAAGACCGTTTTCGCAATGATCTGAGGACCGACAAGGCTGGGTGCGTCATTAATGCCAAATATCATCTTTCGCCTTCACGGCCTCGCCTATCTGAGTAACAGGGGCTGAAGGCCGGCTACGGACAAGGCGAAGCAGATACGTACCTGTGCCACCCCGGATTTTCTGCCCAGTGCTCTGCAAGGCGGTGAGGCACCAGCGGTTCGCCAGCCGCCCCTTCTGACTTCAGCCAAAGTGGAGCACCGGTCCCATGACGCACACGCTACCAACCATTCGCCATCGGCCTTGCCTTTGCCTTGATAACGATCTCATCTCTCTCCTCATCTTCGCCCTTCATCCAAACTCTACGGCCCTTTTCCATCCACACGACCTTACAACAGATCGATTTCTACGACGTAATATATCTCAAAATGCGGTTCTCGACCGTGACGGTCTGTCTTGCCACATGCCTGGCCCCGGCAGCAGCCCTCAGCGTCTTCAATGGCAAGGCTCCGGCTGTCGCCGTGGACGACGATCTCAAGATTCCTGGCGACTCGCCCTTGGAGTTGTGCAAAGGCGAACACGGTCATGACCTCGTCGTGATCGATCGAGTTGATCTGGTGCCCAACCCCCCTCAACCGTAAGTGAAGCACTCTCCTCAATAATTGGCGCTTAAAGATGCTGACCCAGGACAACAGCGGCCAGGAGTTGGTCATCAAGGCCAAGGGCACTGTTAAACAGACTATCGAGAAGGGAGCCTACGTGAACATTATCGTCAAGTATGGTCTCATTCAACTCCTTTCTACCACTGCCGATCTCTGCGATGAGATTAAGAACGTCGACCTCGAATGTCCCATCAAGGACGGTTACCTCGAGATTACCAAGAGTGTTGACATCCCCCGAGAGATTCCTCCCGTACGTTTATCCCGTATGTTCTGAACTGGCCATGACTTAACAACATTATAGGGCAAGTACACCGTTCTGGCTGACGTTTACA
This sequence comes from Mariannaea elegans, assembly GCA_930272665.1. Taxonomy (NCBI): domain Eukaryota; kingdom Fungi; phylum Ascomycota; class Sordariomycetes; order Hypocreales; family Nectriaceae; genus Mariannaea; species Mariannaea elegans. Next base: position 622,042 of record CAKNEU010000010.1, on the reverse strand, counting down.
CCGGAGATGACGTCCCCGTCACCTGCCTAACTGCGACTGTTGCTTTCTCCCGAGCTGGTTTCTTTGGTGGTGACCTGTAGTAATGGTTCATGGACACTGTAAAGGTAGTAGCCTACCGTTCGAACTCGAGTTTCTGAGATTTCAAGAGTTGTTTCCTATGGGCATTGTTTAAGACCGGATTAATTAGGCGAATTTCTTGCTCTCGTTCATCAGCATTGTTAGCGGATTCATGATTGATGTGGTATAACCGAAGATTGGGGTCATTGAACTTTGATGAACCCCAGCATTCAATATGAAGTTTATGCCTCAAAACTAAATTGAAAGTAAACGCGCGTAACTTCGCCCTCTGATACACCCAGCCACCCCATGTTCCCATGTTCTTCGTGAGGTTTCCGCTCTTAAAAGTATCAATATCTCATTACTCCCCAAACAGACGGTGCACTCGCCGCAGAACACTGTCCTTTTCAGGGTCATAGGGATGGTCCTTGCTGGGAATCTCGAGAATAGTAGGGAAGGCGGCAGTATAGGTGTCCACTCGGTGTCGGATTCGGTCTGCGATCTATCGTCGAATCAGCTACCTGCAATCACGGGCCCAAGAATATATCTAAGACTGACGTGCTGGTTAATCAAAACAATGCCAATATCCTTTCGCTCCTCGGTGAATCGGTCGAAGGCAGACTCGATGGCTGCGGTATCAGTTTTGTTGTCGACAACGAGGAAGTTCTTTTGCGCATCAGCGCCAGTGGTGACATGCTATAGGCTCGGTCAGGCACCTGCAGTGGATATCCGTCAATCTTGAGAAAAACTCACGCCGATGCCAGCGAGAAGTAAGCCGGTGACAGAATCCTGAAGGCAAGCTACGTCAGCGGGACAAGCGCAGATGAGGGTGCGTTTGGAGGGCAGTAACTTACCTCGTCGCCGATGACGGCAAGGAATTGTCGGTCCTTGTAATCGGCTTGTGAGGCCATCTTGGAAGTGTGATAACGGGATTAGGGAGGCCTCGGAATGTGTTGAATCCCGTGATAGAAGAGTAAGTCGGAAGACGAAATCGCAGACACTAGGTGGGAGAACGTCTTTAGATTCGGCGCCGGGTGGTTGAAGCTCTGACCACCGCCCCGCGCTCGGCGCCTCAGCCCCTGCAGTTGCTGGTTCAGAATTGCCGTCTTTGTTCTCCAAACATTTGCAAAGTAAACAACATCAGCTTTTCCTACTGCCTTCTCATCACCCAAGGGCCTCTTTATGCCGCAACTAGTTGCGCGACCGCTGAGGGACGGCATTTTACAGTTTGAGCTCGACCTTTGCTAAAGATGCCGCGGCTGATTCGTAGACAGCCGCTCTCAGAGCGCATAATGTCTGCCTTGAATCCAATGGACTTTCTGCTCTGGCTGTCGGAAGAGCTCGAAACGAGGGACTGGGACTCAACTTCGGCTGGGACACAGCTTGGGCTGGGACTCAACTTTGTTTTTCTGATTGCGCGCGCAAATTCTTCCTCTTCTTCGTCTGGTGACGACGTCTTTAGCGACGAAGGCGGCTCCGGATGGTTGTCGTTCTTTGTAAGTTTATACCTTCGTTGCTCTGCACGGGCTTCACAACTAACCTGATGGTTCGTCAGATTTATCCTCTTGTCTGGATCATCATCCTCATTTCATTTACGAATGCCTTCTACACGATCACTCGAAGCCGCAAATACCGACTCTTCGAAGCCAATGTGGAGGTTCAGCCCTCAACCCCATCTGCACGACGTGTGAAGGTGGATCAGTTCAGCTCATCGCCCTCGACGCCACTGCGATACCTTGCTAAGATCATTACCCCGGACACTCCAGAATCTCGTGCGCACCCCGACAAGGTATCTGATGTGTGGGAACTCTCTATTTGGGACCCTCTCCCTGTATCACTGCGACTCTTCTGTCTCTTTGGACCTGGGCATGTCTTAGTGTACATGCTTTTCTTGCCCCTCGCTCCTTTGGACCCTCGACCAAGCGTTACTGTGTTTAACACGCTCGCTCTCCAAGTCATAATCTCTGGCCAACTACTCTTCTTCTGCTCTCGATTTTCACAACAAGCTAAGGACAATGCAATTATCCAGAAGGAAGTACTGCACGAGTATGATACTAAGTTCGTTCACCCTCGACTGCACCCTGTTGTTCGAGATGTCGGTACCCAATTCTCTGAGGACCAACCAAGGGAATTCCAGGAGTTTGTCCAAACAGGCACTCCAGCTACTCAGATTCGTCGATCTTTTCACGCTCAGCCAAACCCTTATGTGCAACCCGTTAAAGTCCAAGAGGAGCGAGCATCTACCCCAACCAACGTGATGAAGCCACAGATGTTTACTCCATCAGCAGCTTCACGGCGATCTGACCCGTTCAAGCCTGGTCTCAGTCAGCGAACTGCACCTCGGCATAGCATGCCGGCAGGCTACGCCTCCTCGGGTACTCCTTTAAACGCTTCAACCTCGTCAACAGCTCCAAGCATGAATTTTGGCGGTAACATGGGAATTCACTCTCACAACAAGTCGCCTCTCAAAAAGGCTACGAGCTTGAATGAGCTCAACAGCCAAGAAACCCATTCTCCGCGAAACTCGCGAGAGATGGCTGCGTTTGAGCAGAGAAATTGGCAAGGGACACCTTCAAGAAACACAGAGGCTCGAAGATTGCACGGATCAAGTCTGGGCGGCACGAGTAATCCATTTTCTAGTGTGGGAAGAAAGTCAGTGTATCAAGAGAGACCCCCTCCTAGGTGGTAGTTCTAGTGGTACTCTTTGTTTCGATACGTTCCCAGCATTAGCATTTGTATAATATGATATATTGAATGTTTTACGCGCGATTTCTTTGGCCCGCATGTATGGTTGGCGTTGTAAGGCTGGCTTATTAGATATGAAGGCTGCAACCACTTTTTAATAATGGCTGCAGCTCTACCGTTCTTTCATCCTAAGTACCTCTAGATCCTAGCCCTGTATGGCAAGAGAAACCCAGAGAGAGATTTTTACCAGGCGCGCGCTGTATGTCGACCTTTTGATTCCCTCTTTAAATATCCACCACCCTAGGATTTCGTCGTGCTGCATTCTTCACTTCCTCTTTCTTTCAACATCTCGAGGCTAATCATCAATCTTTTTAACGCCTTGCTTGCTGTCAAGTACCTGACATCCCCTGACTGCGATATTGACACTAATTATTTATTATCAAGATATTCTACCCATAGCGCGTTGTCTCACCTTGCCTCGCCTCGCCGTGCTATGCCTGCCGGCGAGTCAACAGCACCACCCAGTGGCGGTGATAATTCTACCCAGACCCCACGCCAGAGCCGGATTTTCAGGCGGACTATCAACGCCTCGGGAAGAGTCCAACAGGCTTCCTTCCCAGGTGGTTGGGTCAGGATGCTACTTCCTAGTCATCGTGCCGAAAGAGGAGGGACAGCCAGAGAACAAGGATTCTGGGAAGAGCTTGAGTCGAAAAGCGGCGAAGATCCCCAACATGGATATAGACGAGAACGAGGTGGCACTGTCGATTCTAGTCAACTTACAAATTGGAACGTCCCCCAGACTGTGGATGACGCGGAGACAAAGCGCAAGGTTCCTGAGTTCCGCCTAAACACTGCCACTGCAGGCATTTCACTCTCCTCGGACCCTGACCGCAAATGGAGCTGGGTCCCTCGCGATGACGTTGAATACTGGAAGATGGTAAATCGACTTAGCAAGAGGCGAAATAATCCCCCTAAGCCACCTCCCTCTCCAGTAACACAATCCCTGCTCTCACTACAGGCCAAGAGAGAGGCCCACAAGGAAAGAATAATACTCAAAGAGAGCGGCGACTATTTAGGAGTTCAAGGATTCAATCCTCAAACTAGTGTGCCGGACATCATCACTCCTTCAGATAGCGACCAGTCTACGACAAGCCAAGAAACTGAACAGAGGCTCGAAGCCCTAAGGCAACTTTCGAAAGTGGCACCATCTAATTTATCTAAAAAGGTAGTTGACAAAGAGATCAGGCTTGTTTTACTGAAGAAAGAGAGCGACAAGATCCGTCGGAGAGAGCATGCCAAAGCAGCCCTGCACCGGGCACATTCTGGTATCAGGTGGTGGAAACATTCAAAGCAGTGGTCATCCGCTCAGGAGCCAGCATTGAGTCCTATCGCCCAATCACAAAGAAGCGCCTCGCCGCCTCTGAGTTAGTTTTGCCATCACAAAACTCCACACGCCTGCTGACATGTCTCACGATATAGGACGGCAATCGCGTCTCTATGACGTTAGCCACCGTACAGGGGAGCCCGTGGATCCAAGTCTCTTTAGGGACGAACCAAAATTAGGGCCGAAGTCCCCTTTCGCGACATCTCAAACGCTGCAACACGAGGCCTCGGGCTCGTCTGGCACGGTGGTACAAACCCCGATCCAACAAGGCCGAACTGACCTGCCAACTCCCGCTTTGGAACTCTTTGAGAATGGCATGGATTTTGATAGCCTCAGCGATTACGAAGGCGACAGGGATCAGAATATTCCAGTCATTCATCCGCACATAACGGGCAATGATTTTGGCAGCACCGAAGAAAGTGTGAGAGAGTCGTTTTGTCATAGGCGGCTGAAACCACCTGATGTGCCGACCCTTAGGATTACCCCACCTGACAACTCTTCGACTACCTTTAATAACACGAAAAAACACCAAAACGGTTCTTTTTTAGTGACAAAGGCTCGGGGCAAAGAGAGACTGGTAGCAGCATGGACAAGTCCCAAAGTCAGGTCCATTCCAAGCAGCATATTGCTCCCAAGCGTCTCGGCTTTACTCAAGACATCACTGAATCAACTCCCATGCCTAGGGTTCAACAAGAAGCCCCCCAACTCACTATCACTAAAGACAAAAGGTCAAACCAAAAGAGTCGAGCACGATTTAATGACCCCCCACAGGAAGTCCATCGCCCCCCAGGATCTCCTGGACCCACGCGCCAAAAGCTTCCCGTTAAAAAGCCAGTCAACGTCAGCTCTCCAGGTCCTCTCAGGTACGGTCAATTAGGATCCACACCCAACAGTGAACGGGAGAACCAAGTCGTATCAAAGACATCAGCGAGCCAGCCCCAGCTGCCCAATACTGGAGATAACCAGTCTGGATGGGACCAGCCAGAGGCGCAGCTGGACCAACACTACCACCCCGGAAATGAAGTTTCCGGAGATGAAACTCAGGTTGGGCCTTTCTCTGTCCGAAAAGGGGATCCAAAACGACTTACAGAGACTGAAAAGAACATTGAGGTCCATAGATCTGTTGGTTTTGACGAGGGCGTAGAGCAGAACCGCCAGCTACAGCACCCAGAATTGGGCACAAGACGCCATCTAAGACCCCATGTACCAGAAGATCAGAGACAAATCATCCTACATACACATCACCATCACTATTGGCTTCGACCCAGAACCGTCGGGATTCAACCATTCTCTAAACCAAACGAGTCCGAGAGGCCGCCATCGGCAACAGTTGAGCTAGGTGATCTACAACGTGCCCGACCTGGGCTCGATGATAGACAATTCAGGGAGCTTCCCGGAGAGTCCTACACTGAATACATGGCCGAAGTCGGAGTCCCGATTCGAAACTCTAGCGACCGATTTTATGTCTACGAGGGTTCTGTCATCCAGGAAGCAAATGACGAAGGCATTGTTCGCGAAAAGCCTTCAGAATGCCAACCAAGAGAATGCTATATCCCAAACTTGGAGCAACACACCACGCATGTTCATGACGATTCAATGAAAAGACGAGACCATGGCAGATCTCACATAGGAAATAATGGAGGCTCGTGGCCGTCAAGGTGGAGCCACAGCCACATCCAAGAAGGAAGACTAGAAACAGGGGCCTTTGTCAAAGACAAGCATGTAGATTCCGCAACTTACAGTACATATTCCGCTCAGCGATCCCGCACGGCTCGACGACGCAGACGACATCGCAGGTCGTTCCAGAGGCAAGTACCGTGAGCTAAGAGGCTGGTCACGCCTACCTACGTGTAGGTACCTAGTTATGGTGCCACCCTAGCATTACTACATTGGAGCCCTGCTTACGGATTAGTGCCTACATAGGTACCTTCCTCAAGGTACCTCACCTAAGATTAATAAGTTACCACTTTTAATAGCACGGGAAAGTTCCCATTTGAGTCCGAAGCACGGCACCTAAATTGCTTTTGAACTGTTGCCACCTGCCATTTGCATTGTCCGCATCGCACATCGGAGACTTACAAGTGTGCGTTTAACGGACTGACGGAATGATGAAGATCAAAAAGAGCGGATTAAGAAAAAAGGGAACTATTCATGTACCGGGTACCTGGGGACGCACCATAAATTGGCTGAGAACCGACGTCTTTTTGATGACCTCGCATGGTATCGGAGGGCTGAGACGCTAGCAATCGGCCGAGCTGGATCTCTGTAGAGCCAATGGCAACCCGGTATTTAGCAATCAGTGCAGGAGCGGGCGGTGGGTCTACCCCGCGCTGGCCTCTGGCGACGCCCGGAATGCTGACGAGCTCTCCGATGATCGGACCACACAGCCATGAAGCTGGAGTTTGAAGGGTAATGAAATTTTGTTGATAAATCCAGTGGCGCCGAAAAAGTAGTTTTTGGTTTTTGTCTCTCATCCCATCTTGACTTTCGTCTTTGGCCCTCCAATTCTCTCGTCCGATTTCCATCTTCTTGCCTGAGTAAACTGCCTTTTCCCCAGGCTTCGGACTGTGATCCAATTCCTCATTACTTATCTCACATCCTTCATCAAAGTCTCCCTTATCCCACCCACTGGCCACCTTCAGAACAACCACCCCACACTTGGCTGGTCGTCATACTATACCTTTGATCTGGCCTTCCTCCATTCCTCCTCTTCCTCCCCCAATTCCTTCCACTTTTTATTAGAGCGCTTTTCCTGTACTGCTTCCTTGTACTGTCAACATGCCTGCTCCCGTGGGTTCACCGCAGACCCTCTACGACAAGGTTCTGTCGGCACACATTGTTGACGAGAAGCTTGACGGCACAATCCTTCTTTACATTGGTGCGTGGCTGAGCGGAAGCCCTTTCATTTCGTGTCGTTGAGAGGCCGGACAGAATGCTAACCAGCTTTGTTGAACATTGTTAGACCGGCACCTGGTCCATGAGGTGACATCACCAGTATGTCATTCCCGCACTCAAATATGCTTCGGCAACCATCGGCTAACCCACACTCTCAACAGCAAGCTTTCGAAGGTCTCAAAAATGCTGGCCGAAACGTCCGACGACCGGATTGCACTCTGGCTACCACCGATCACGTACGTTGCCCTCAATCAAAGGCTTTTCCTTAGTTTTAGCTGGACACTTGTTGGTTACAGGATCCACTAACAAGGTTTCGTGCAGAATGTCCCCACCACCTCCCGGAAAGGCATGAAGGACATCGCTACCTTCATTCAGGAGGACGATTCTCGAACGCAATGTGTTACCCTCGAGGAGAACGTCAAGGACTTTGGGCTCACATACTTTGGCCTTGGTGACAAGCGACAGGGCATTGTCCACGTCATTGGGCCTGAGCAAGGCTTCACACTGCCCGGAACTACGGTCGTCTGTGGTGACAGCCACACCTCCACACACGGTGCCTTTGGTGCCCTTGCCTTTGGTATCGGTACCAGTGAGGTCGAGCACGTCCTTGCTACGCAATGCCTGATCACCAAGCGTAGCAAGAACATGAGAATACAGGTCGAAGGTCAGCTGACTCCTGGTGTTAGTTCCAAGGATGTCGTTCTCCACGCCATTGGTCAGATCGGTACTGCCGGTGGTACTGGTGCTGTCATTGAGTTCTGCGGTTCGGTTATCCGAAACCTGAGTGTAGAGGCCCGCATGTCCATCTGCAACATGTCCATCGAGGGTGGTGCTCGTGCCGGTATGGTTGCTCCTGACGAGGTCACCTTTGAGTACTTGAAGGGCAGACCTCTGGCCCCCAAGTATGGCTCCGAGACATGGAACAAGGCCGTTTCCTACTGGAAGTCCCTTCAATCTGATCCTGGTGCGAAGTATGATATTGACGTCTTCATTGATGCTAAGGACATTGTGCCCACTATCACCTGGGGAACTAGCCCAGAGGATGTCGTTCCCATCACCGGCTCTGTCCCCGACCCAGAGACCTTCTCCACTGAGGCCAAGAAGGCTTCCGGCCGACGAATGCTTGAGTACATGGGTCTGACTGCCGGTACACGCATGGAGGATGTCGTTGTTGACAAAGTCTTCATTGGCTCGTGTACAAATTCTCGAATCGAGGATCTCCGAGCTGCTGCCAACGTTGTCAAGGGTCGAAAAATTGCCTCCAACATTAAGCGGGCCTTGGTTGTCCCCGGTTCTGGTCTCGTCAAGGATCAGGCTGAGGAGGAAGGCCTTGACCAGATCTTCCTCGACGCTGGCTTCGAGTGGCGCGAAGCTGGGTGCAGTATGTGTCTGGGTATGAACCCCGATATTTTGGCCCCCAAGGAGCGATGCGCCAGCACCTCGAACCGAAATTTCGAGGGTCGTCAGGGAGCTCTTTCTCGAACCCACCTCATGTCGCCCGTCATGGCTGCTGCTGCTGCAATTGTTGGTAAGCTTGCCGATGTGCGCAAGCTTTCCCACTACACTCATGACTCCACCTTCAAGCCTCGTGAGATCCCTACCGAAGAAGCTCATGCCGATGAGAGGACCAAGGACGATTCAGAGGAGAGAGAGATTATCGGCGACCAGCCCCTAGATCAACAGCCTCACACCAACACTCTGGTCGAGGCTAGTGGCTCAGCCGGTCTCCCGAAGTTCACCATCTGGAAGGGCATTGCCGCCACTCTGGATATGTCCAACATCGATACCGACGCTATTATTCCCAAGCAATTCCTGAAAACCATCAAGCGAACTGGCCTGGGCTCTGCCGCCTTCCACGGTCTCCGATACAACCCCGATGGCTCCGAGAATCCCTCTTTCATCCTGAACCAGGAGCCTTACCGAAATTCCAAGATCCTGGTGTGCACTGGCCCGAACTTTGGATGCGGTAGCTCCCGAGAGCATGCCCCTTGGGCTCTCCTCGACTTTGGCATCAAGGCCATCATTGCCCCTTCCTTTGCCGATATTTTCTTCAACAACACCTTTAAGAATGGCATGTTGCCTATTCAGATCGACAATAAGGCTGACATTGACGCCATCGCCAACGAAGCCCGCGCCGGTCGGGACATTGAGATTGATCTCCCCAACCAGTTGATTAAGAACGGCGCTGGTCAGACTATCTGTGCCTTCGACGTCGAGGAATTCCGTAAACACTGCTTGGTCAATGGCCTTGACGATATTGGACTGACCATGCAGATGGACGACAAGATTGCTGATTTTGAGCGACGTAGGACCCAGAATACTCCCTGGCTGGACGGCACTGCTTACCTGAAGCGCCCCGGCAAAGGCGGCAAGCTCGCCGTAAAGGCTGTCCCTATCCCCAAGACGAATCGTGGCGAAGAGAAGACTGAACCCCTCGACTGGTAGCAATAGATTCGAGGCGGAGTTGGTTCACTGTCTTTGCGGCGAAGGGGATGTTTGGGTCACTAGCATATTATTAGCATTTTCTGCATTCTTTATATGGGAAGGCGATAAGCAGGGGCTTTGCCGTCAACCCTGCGGTTGGAAAAGCAAACCATCTGATTTTCAGATAGGATAGGATTACATGATCTAATCGGAGTCATGAACCAACACATGTTGATCGTGGCAATGCATTTAACAAGATTTATTCAAACTTTTTAATCCTCTCATAAGAAAAGTGACGATGAGTAAGACAAGTTGAAATGTTGAAGAGAATATCATTTATGTTGAAGATTCTTTCCGAAGGACGCCCACGTGGACAACAAAGCCAGCTGTAGACCGGAGCTCCTGAGGCAACACAGCATCAGGGACACGCCAGACATGAAACGAAGCGTGGAAAGTTTTGAGCCACGACTCAAAGACTTCATCGTTGCGGAGCTGCTGACCGATGACACACAAACAGGGCCTGTGAACTTCGTCTGCCGAGCCTAGAGCGCGAAGCTGGCATACATCAACGCAGGTCTGGACAAAGGGAGCGACGAGGGCGTAGTTGTACACACAGTCACAGGCAATCACGGCGTCGAAGCTGTGGACTCTGTCGGACCCGGTGAGAGACGGTGTCACCTCGTCGGTTTCCCAATCGAGCGTGACGAAGCGAACTTCAGCAGCTGATGCTCCGTGTCCGCCCGTAGCTGTCGTACCTCGCTTCTTACCACGAGGACGAACAGAGGTGGCGGACAGAGAAGCACCTGCAGAGGGTAGATTCTCATCGAGGTTCCGCTGTAGAAGGCGCTGGACGTATGGCTGGTCGGTGAGGATGTAGCGGGCCACACGACGGGAAAGGCCAAGGGCCGTGAGCGGGGATATGCCGCAGCCGAGTTCCAATATGGAAGAGGAGACGCTGAGGTTGCCGGATGTGAAGAGCGGGTTGGTGTGTGAGGCGAGCCAGGACGCAAAAGTTGGTGTGATTTTCCAAAGAACTGGAAAGTTGAGTGTGAGCGAAGGGAACAAGAACCCGGGGGGTTGGGGGTTGGGGGAGGAGGGGTTGAGGAAGTGAATTCTGACCGGCTCCTGTTGTGCCACCTGCACGGTTGGACGAGAGGACTGAAGGGGACTGGTGGATTGTGTAGTCGTTACCAGCAACAGTGACATCTATGATTGAGGCACGGGGGTCGATGAAGCCAAGATTTAAAGAGGGAATAGGTTGAGAGTACAGGAGGAATGTTTCTAGAAATCTAGTTAATTCTATGCCCTCTTTAAATATATGACATATGAAATCGCCCTTTATGCGACGTATGACAAATAAAGTGAGGATATTCGCGGTTTTCTCTGCTTCGACCACTCCTGAGGGATATATATATATATATATATACGTATATGTACCTTCTTCGGGATCCTCAATCTCAGGTTCAAGTGCGTCTGTAAGGACGGAGATGGAGCCCTCCATGTCCGCTGCTTGAATATGGGGGGTGGTCACCCCGTTGGGTGACACCAGTTTAAAAGTGAAAAGGGTTGGCGTTGTGTGTGTAAGAGAGTCGAGGTAAGTTGTGAGTTGAGAGGTGAGATTAACTAAGATGAATGCAGACCCACTTTCCAGCTGTCGGGTCCCCTAGCTGAGGAACAGACAGAACATGAAGCGGGATTCAGGAGGAGAGCGCAACAGTAAAATTGAGAGAAGAAAATAAGCGCTTTTTTTTGGTTGAAGGGCAGAGAGAGTCATTCATTTTGCATCTTATTAACGTGCTTGATCCTAAATTGGGCGGGGATCAACCTATCTTCAAGTCTGATATCCTTACAAGGACAACCCACTCCCTCTTAGTAATTGGCTTCATTCGCATTCCAAACAACTACACAACCAGCTCTAAACAGTCTCGTACCAGAGGATCCAAAGACCCTTGATTGCTACACTACTTGTCTAGATGGGTGCTCTGCCCTTCAAGCCGCCGAGAAAGGAATTAAGTATTTAACAGGTTCTGTGGCGTCCGTCAAGCGCCTACCCGTCCACCCAGGTCAGTCGAGAGTTGCCGCGGCGGCTACCAACTGTGTTCGGATGACTCGGGATTGGCTGTCTGTAACGTCCAGTAGCTCACGAAAACTCCACCTCCTTGCCTGCAGGCTCACTCGTAAAAACAAACTAGAAAACAATTATCCACTTGATTGCGACTGCGCCTCCTGCCGTGTCCGAGGTATGCTACGCTTAATATATCCTGAGAGGACTAAATCTACCACCTTATACCCTACCACAGCAAAGTAAAACGTCAATAATATCAGTGAAAAGATCTCATCAAACAAATAACAAATAATTCTTTCTTTAAGTCATGCTCCAATTTCGCGAGGCCCAGAATAAAGGACGCAGCTTGCGGAGGGAAAAGTAGGGAATCGCAAAAAAAAACAAAAACAAAAAACAAAGCTCCTCACTCCCGGTCCCTGGACGCAACGTTTTGTTCAACGTTTCGCCTTCTCTTTTTTTCGTGTTTGTTACCCAAGAGTCTCGAGGCATAAGCCCTACACCAGGCCATCGTAGAGGGACAATGCTGAGACGATCGTCTCATCCCGTTTGCTGCCCTCCTTGAATTCCTCCATGTCCAAGCTACCATTCTCGTCCTTATCCATCATGTTGAAGATCTTTCTTACTCGCTTCTCCGGGGTATCTTCGTCTTCGGGCAGTTTTACCATAGAGCCAACCTATACGGAATATTTGTCAGCAACCAATGCCATGTTCAGCAGCAAATAGGATGGGGCTGCAGCTCACCATCTTGTAGATGGCCTCGACAATCTTGAGCATCTCATCGTAGCTAATTTTACCATCGCCATCTATGTCGTACAACTGGAAGGCCCAGTCCAGTTTGTCTTCCATCTTGCCCCTGCTAGTAACACTCAGTGCACAGATGAACTCTTTGAAGTCAATAGTGCCGGATTTGTCGCTATCAAACACATTGAAAACATAATCTGCGAATGAACTAGGATCTCCAAAGGGAAAAAATTGTCGGTAGATCTTCTGGAACTCCTCCTTGGTGAGCATGCCTGAAGGGCAGTCCTTTAGGAAGCCTAGTAACTCGCGTTAGAGACCCTTGCACAAAGGAGCGGGCAGTCTCCGCCTTGATGAGGGGTACAGGCGCGAGGCGAGAAGAGTCGCAAGGGAGGCTTTCTTACCCTTGTACCATTGTTGCAACTCCTTCTTATCGAAATGGGTCGACTTCTGAAGCTCGGCAAGCTGGTCTTGCGAGAGCTTGGACTGACTGCGGGTGCGGCCAAAAGAGTCAGCGAGGGCCTGGTTGGGGAGATCGATCTAGGTACAATGACGTCGCCTCTGCCAAGCGGGGGTCCAACTCAGCCATGCGCAACCCGCCTGCGCCAGAGCCTGATGAGGCTGAAAACAGGCAAGGCGTATTACTTTGTGTGGCAGGATTGGAGTGGTTGCTAGCGGTCGAGGCGACAAAAGGGCATAGGGAGAGAGGGTGCACTCACGACTTGCCCATGGTAAATTAAGTTGGAAGTGTTTCAGGCGACAGGAAATGGAGCGCGAATTGCGCAGGTGTGCAGGTAACAGGCGGGCCAGGAAGCGATCTCTCGTACTAAGGAGTGATAGGGTGTGGAGAACAAATATGGGCGAGCTCGTAGTTGTAGATGCCGCTCGTCGTCTGGTCGTCTGTTGGGGACTGATGGCACGGAAAGAGTATGTCGCGAGAGGTAAAAGTGGCGGATGTGCGGAACCAGGTCCAAAGTTGAGAGAGGGGGGAGAAGAGCCGCTCAAGATCGTGGGACGAGGTGGCGGGACGTTATCGGGGGCCGGGATTCGTGGGGTCGCGAGGGCCGAGCTAAGAATAGCAGACGAGGGAGGGGTGGGAAATCTCAGTACGATGGGCGCGCGTTGGATCGTAGGTTGGTAGTGTCGTCGAAGAGAGAGGAAATATTGTCGAGGAAGAAAGAAAGAAAGAAGGAGAAGAAATGGATACCTTGGGGTGAAGGATGTTAGATCTTCGGGGGCGCTGATGTTTGAGAGGGTGGACTGCAATGGAGGCGCCGCATGGCTTGAATAGGCAGGCACTGAGGACAGGCCACTGGGCTACTGGGTTACTCGGTCACTGGGCCACTGGGGAGGGCGCGGCCACTCACTACCTCAAGCGTGTGGGCTGTACCTAACCGCCTAGGTAGCCTCATCTGTAGGCGCAGTGAGGATTGCCCGCTAAAGGCCAGTGACGTTACAGTGTCGGTTTTGTGGCCGCGGATTGGTTCACTTCCGCTTCGAGAACCGTTCCAAGGTACACTACGTTTTTAAGTTGATATACGCTTATTACCCGACCTTGATGCAATGTAGCCACTGTATCTCTCCCAATGCAAGACTCCAGCAGATCAAACATGACAATTCTGGCCATGCCGGGCTCGGAGCATGAAAAGCCCATTGAGGCCGGCCCGCCGCGTGGACGGCTCGATAATAATTATAGGGGGGGGGGGTCATTAGCCTACGTCTTGACGTGGCTAGGCTTTGCGTCATGGGTGATCCTTGCCAAGACGAAAGTTCGATAACCATCCATGCCCTCAGTAATCCGGAGCTGGTCCGTAAGCATAGAAATACCTACGAATATGAGGGTTTACGGTGTAGAGTCTAATCTGTAGAATTATTTTATATAAAGTATCATCTAGGCACAATCGCAATGGCTTCAAAACGAATAAAGAAGACGGCGCTTCACTGCTTCTGAGAAGCGCGACGGGATGGACGCCGCGTACCTCGGTCCATACTGGGCAAAGTGCACAGGAAGCCAGCCATTCTCGAAATCATGCAATAGTAATCGAAGGCAACTGACCGTGTGCCTACTCATCTCATCCAATGAAGCATCACCGAGGGGGCCTTGCCTTGTGCCTTGCCTCACGGTACAGCACGGCATCTGGATAAAAATGGTTGGATCTTCGTCGCCTTCACCAACGTTACGACATCACACTTCAACCACAGCCTGCGGATAATGTGCTGCGACAGGGTTGAAGAATGGCGCGCCGCCCTTCGAGAGGCTTCACCCCACTTTCCAGCACCGTTGCGTAAATTAACGTGCGTTGTCGCCTTCCATGCTTTTTATGGATAATTACTCCGTGATGGCGGCTTTGATGGCGCCGCCACACTGCCACCTCCTCATGAACACCTAAGTGCTCGGGGCTGAGCTTTTTATAATTTCATCCGATTAGATTATAGTCTAGATACTGTACTGTAACTGGGTTAGATTTCCCCAAGAGGCCTCTGAGCGTATCTACTGGTACTCTTTGAAAGAATTCACATCGACCTGCTCTTTGGTCATTCATTTTTCGAATTGCCTCCCTACTTCCCAGCCCTTTCGGTACAAGCCAATCAATCTCACATCTCGCCTTGTTTATGACGCAGCACAGTCCATTGTTTTACTCGAGTCTCGGGTAAAATCCTTGGCACCCATGTTTTCCTCCCCAGCCCCTTGCTGAAGGCCTCCGACGAGCCGGTACTAATTAATAGCTTTATCGTCATTAAGCTTCTGCTTTGCCCACTTGTCATGCCTAACATCCTTGCTCTTGGTGGCAAAGTTTGAGGTCATTGGCACGAGCTTGTGAGAAGCTACTGGAGCATGGCCCTAGATTTGATCTACCACTTCCTTGAATTCCTTCTTTCGACTTTGCCCAGACTTTGCCCAGATTTTGCCTTGCAGGCACAGCCCCCTTTGTGACCTGGGCCTGACCATCTTCTGCATCGGAGAGTTGCCTGACATGGAAAGCCATTCGGATCCGAATGCTACGCCACTGGATCTTTGGTCAATCTAACGATCTGAATTGGGAACGGTCTCTGGGTGTAAAAATTCCTCTCTATCTGCATTATTTCACGCTGAAGGTGGGTATGGTATCTCTGAACATTCTCAAGCATGTACCTCCGGCCACAGAAGCCACCGAATCCTCCTTTCCTTTACTGTCCTCCCAAATTTGCAATGGTTATCTCGCCTCACACGAATGGAAGATCCTTGGGTTGTGAGTTAAAGTCACATCCCGAAAATCTCCACCAATCCTTACGCGTATTTATAAACAGCCACCTCATAAGCAGTCCCACCACCCACGGGAACGGTGGGAAGTCTTGCCACACACCACCGTCAAACGTCCTGTCGTGGAAGATGATGGCCAGTGGGAAGACGTCAGACTATCCTTTTGTCAGCATCCCTCGCCATTCGTGCAGTTGGCAGATAAGCTCACCCGGTACGCGGACTTCTTCATTGCGTCGGCGATGATTGCCCCTACCATCTTCTTGAACCACGCTCCCCAGTCGCACTTGTCGTCGTACTTGCTCAATCCCATGAGTGTGTCAATCTCGTTCGTTAGGTGAACCTGCAGGACCGGCGCGAACGAATCGATAATGCTGACAAGCTTCTCTCCGTCGTACTCTTCCTTGCTATTTCGCACGTTGTCCAGATACTCCATGTACTTTTCGAGTCCGTCGTGAAACGCCTTGTGCTCCTCCACGTTGCCGTCCATCAGCCCTGGAACCCCCGCCAGGCGGTTGATGTCAGGAAACGCCTTTGTCTCCTCGACATCATGGTGCTCCTCAAGCATCTTGGCCCATTGGTACGCAAAGTTGGCAAAATCTAGTTTGTCTTTGGCTGTTCCCTTGGTTCCCACATTGCGGGCTTGATTGTAGATGGCGTTGAGACCGCGCAACATGCAATTGTGGACGATCGACATTTCGGATGCTAGTTGTTGTGCGCCCTTGAGCGTTTCTCCGATCTGATGCCATCGTTCGCAAGTTAGAAAACCCTGCAATAAAGTCCGTTAATTGTGGACGGACACTCACTTTGACACCCGCTTTGCTGCTCGGGATGAGCTTGAATGGGGCCTCAACCCAGACTTTGGATTCACTCATGATCACGTTGTTTCTTCCTGTAAAAATCGATATATGCGATAAGAGATGGAGAAAAGGAATCCATTCATCAATTTGTTACCCTTCAACCGATCGCAGCAGCGCCAGCGTTTATATACCCCTCCACGATCACGCCGACACCACGCATCGGCCTAATCTTACTACACCAACCAGAACAGGGTCCGAGTAGCCCCAGAGCATTCACCTCTTGTCCTAAGCGGTCGCTATGAAGTCAGAAATGTTGGGCTTCGCTGACCCTGAGCGGACCTCGCTTCGCAATCCGTATCTTCTGATTCGCGCCTGTCGCGGCTAGAAGGAACCTTTGGGACAGCCTAGCGGAATCTCACGTAAGTAAACATGGGGTGGCTGCCTATATTTGGGGCTTTCGTTGGTGTGTAAGCAACAAATATTGATTACGTCCTCACATGGGTAAGTAATTACTGTCCAGATTCCAGTACAGTATGTCCAACCTGTGGGTCATGGAGCCACAAAAGAACTGGGTCGTCAATTTCTGAACTACGTATGAAGGACTGTACTCTCTCTCTCTCTCTCTCTCTCTCTGCGCTACGTATTCGCTCCATCCATTAATAAATAGTTTGTATGCATGTCATAAGCATCAATAACTTCTTGGAAACGTGCTGGCATTTGGTTAATTAGACTCTCAGAAAATATCCAGAGGCTCTCACTAAGCTGCTTCTATGAAGCTCTTCAGACGAACATGAGTTGGTTACTCTCTAAGACTCACGTATCCTTAATATAAAAAGCTTTATTAATAGGGTTTAAACCTAGAGAGAATGGCAGCTATGAAATAGCTCGGCCTTGTCAACTTTCATGATCCTCTCTCGTTCTAACCGCCTTGTAACCTGGGGCAGATCATATATAAAGGAGAGTCGGGGATCAGCTTGATTTAGGGGAAATTATAACCTAGGGAGAAACTACAATCAAAGACGGTTGAGTTAACCCCAAGGCTAAAAATGAGTAGCACGTTTGGCCTATAATTACTTGACAAGTGGGTTTTACTTTTGTATGTACATACATAATCACAGTATCTTATCATCACCTGCACGGGAACGAGGAAGAAACCACGAATGGGAATCCAATAGGAAACAAAGAACGGAATCCAAACACGACCACTGTAAATGAACCCAAAGCCGAGTGGTATCTACAAACATGCGCACAACCACGCCGATACATGCTCCTCATGAATGCTCTGAAACTCCTTCTATGTATCAATGCTTCCAATGCCCCCGAGTGTTGTCAAGGTTGTAACCATCATGGACTACCATACTGATTGGCCCTCTTCGCTTCCTTCTTGCCCATGCCTATCACCCACTGAGATCGTTAAAAATTCAGGCCGCGAACAATCCTGTCCTCTGTTACTCCTCTATCCCACGACAACTTTCATGCTCAAACTCTCCAGGAAGCCTCCGAGATCTTCCTTCTTGACTTCAACAACGCAATGTTCGAAGCTGTCGATGCGCACACGAGCGCTCGTCTCTGATACCACCTCTTGGAACGCGTTTCCGAACTTGTTGAAGCCGTAGCCTTTCTCATGCTCAACCTCGTCATCGTCTGAGTCGTCTTCCGAATCTGAGCTGTCGGAACCCTCAGATTCTGTCTCCAACTCATCATCCCCGGCATCTCGCCGTGCTGCCATCTTTTGCTCCCGAATCTTTTGCTTCGCCAGCCTCGACTCCTCTTTCATCTTGAGCTTGGTTTCCCGTTCCTCTTTGCGTTTCTTTGTTGTCTCTCTATCTAGGAAAGTTGTGTCTGGGCCACCGCCGCCACCAGTACCAACGACGACGTAAACCCCACGCTTCTCGTTCAGGCTGGCCACCACAAGCGGAGTACCTCGTCCGCCGTGTGATAACTTCCCGTGTGCCTCTCGTTCCTGTTCAGCAAGTGCTTCTCCAATCCATAGGGATAGCTTAGTAAGAGCTGATGGGTGGGTAAAGAGCCGAACATCAGGTCCGTCTTTGACTACACACATTCGGAATGCTCGCAGATGTTTGATCTGCTTTTTGTTGATGAGAGAGGTTCCGGTCCGGTAGATTGCCCGATGAAGAAATTGAGCTGTAGGAAGCCCAGCTTTGAGCGCATCAATGCTGTTGGTTACGTTAGCATATTGGACTGATGATGGATAAAACAAAAGGTCAGCTTACTCCTCCAAGGCATCATACGCTTCCCAGAACCGGCCAACCCATTCTTCCCCTTCAGCAACGTACTCAGCCTCCTCCTCAGTCTCACGAACTGCTTGACTTGATGCCTGCATCACGTCTGTATTGTGGGCATGTTTTCCAACCTCGAGCAATGCTCCAATAACTACTCCCACATCTTGAGCACTAAGAGTTGCTCTCCACCCCCAGCTTCGGACGAATCCCCACCCATCCTTCGCTCCTCCGCGGTCTTTCCCATCCGTCTCAACTGAGGGCACCATCTCATCTAGGTTGTAGAGCGAGCCGTACTTCAGGAGCTTGGCTCTTAGCTCTCGCTTGAGCATCATGTCCATATGTGTGTAGCTCTGCTTACACTGCGCGAGACTAACACCCATCTTGGCAAGGAGCTTGTGTAATCGTTTGATGCCAGTTTCGCTCCAAGTTTTGAGGCGGGAGAAGAGATATGGCGAATGCAGCATACTATCATAAAGACTCCAATGTCTAATAAGCAGGAATCGAGGCTCTGGTGAAAGCCGAATCCCCGTGTCCTCCGGATTTCTGGCTGTTGTTGGAATAACGCCCGTGTTCTCTGGAGCGACTCGCCCATTGCTGATTTCGGGAGGGTTCAATCGCCGAACCTCATCACGAAGCAATTGCCGTATCCTGGCGCCTCGTACACCTAACCACCCGGTGGGCCGACTGTTGTCACTCTGCCTCACTGGCGCAGCAATTCCTGCAGAGGTACGACCATAGAGTTCCATTGAACCGACACCCACTATGGTGAGCCATAGTAGGTCGTTGTCTTCTCGGCCAAGCTCAGACGCTAGAGAGTACATCATGGAAGACAGAGGTTCTGAGAATGAGGAGCCAACCTTGTAATACTGTTGCAGTACCGCCTCATTTTCTCGTCGTATTCGGAGGAGTCGTCTACGAAGGGCTCGCGCCGACGGTGCTGGTGGCTCTTGTGCCCCTGAGGGAGGTTCAACAGGATCGCTTGATAGACCAAGATCGGGATCGCGGAGAGAGATGAGACCTCTCGGCTGAGGGCGCTGCGGCGATTCAGGTATAGGGCTTGACTACTCATTGTTAACGGGTTTCTTGGGTGGCCTGGTCTCATACATACCGAGTTGCTCCTCCGTCGTTGCCGTGGCCTGTCATCGTCACTCAACTCTTCCTCGTCTGAGTCCAACCAACTCTTTCGTTTTTGACCTGCGTGGGCAGGTTCTTGTCTTGAGTCGCCTTCTTCTACGTCCTCATCATCGGTTTCTCCCAAGTCTTCGCCGTCATCATTGATGTCTGGCATGTCGACTAATGCAAGATACGCGTCCCGCTGGACGGCCAAATCGTCTTCAATGTCCCCGTCGTCAAAAACGACGATACCCCCCTTTCCGGGTCTGAAGGTTCGAGTAATCTGTCCAGCCTCGACGCCAGGCGGGCTTCTTGATTGATATGAAGACGATTCTTCGTTTGACGGATCCAGAGGGAAACCCCCGAATATATTGGCCAAATTCCATGGTCTGTGAGCATCCATTACCCACACCTCGACACCGCTGTAGGGAGCTTGATCGCCATCAGGCTCTAGTCCAAGTAGAGGGCCAAGATCAACCATGCCTCCAACACCTAGACAGACGACAACGCCACCACTGCCACCTTGGGACTCCATCATGGGAACCACCAATTCTGTCCCTGCCTTCTCAAGGTCGGAATATCCTGAGACGGGCTGAATCTTGTGTGGGATGTAGTCATGTTTAAGCAATCTTGTCAGGATACGACATGCGCATAAGGCATCGGGTTCGAGGGCGGCGAGGATAAGAACAGGTGGGGAGAGTGGATGTCGCGTGTTTTGGAGGTGTGTGTAGAGTTTTGAGATCAGAGAGCGTGGTAGATGCATCTCGAGAAGGGACTACCGTCGTATCGATCGCTACGTAACGTAATATTCATGGAGCGTTGGTGTTGAGAAGTCGTCGACGCTGGCAAGAACTTCGGACGCGACAAACGTGTAGAAGCGCGTAAAGTGTCGTGAGAAACAATGTTCGTATCGAAACGGGGGGATTAGATACAGGCCAGGTAAACCAATGCAGAAATAAGAAAACAAACGGTCTTAATGCAATGCAATGCAAGGCCGCCGATCGTGAAGAAGAGTATTTGTATACACAATCCGTGGGACCAGGGTAAAGGGAAGCGTTGAGCGGGAGGCAGTAGGAGTGGTACAAAAGTACATGGACCACTTTATTGAACGTGTTTTCAGCGACGCGATGTTCCACGCCCAAAACGCGCCTGGCGAATTGGGTAAGGTCCCCTTGGGATGTGTACTTTCCTTACCAAGACAAGGTCTGTTCGCCTACCGCTAGCACCTCTGTCAGCGCTTGCTTCTAAGTCAAAATAGCGGCCGAAGCACTGAAGCCGGGTGATTCCAGCGTGAATGACAGGGGCTGAGCCACTGGTGACGACACTGCAGTTGCTTCATGAGGAGGAACTGATTAAAGGAAAGGCCACTTAATACGACGATGGTGCCCTTTTCTCTCATCACTCATAACTTACCTCGAGACACCCATCTTCTCTTTCTTCTTTTTGAAGAAAACGACGGGATGCTACGGCTTTCCGGACCCGAGGACTGCTCTGCTAGCATCTGGTTGTCCATCGCCGACTTCATTGGGTATTGATCAATTCTTTCATCATTGCGCACCATAATACACTTCACATGTTATTCCTCCCTCGTTGAGGCACCCTCTGATAAAGAGACATACATCCAACGATGTTATATCCAACGCAGGACCTTTTGTGCGACGATGCTTCAGTGCGCCCACCTAATCAACAGTCTTGTCTACACCGATTTCGACAAATGCCTGCTGACAGCCAATGCTCATTTATTATGCAAGCGAAACAGGGCTGCAACTATTTGTGCCGAAGCCCCCGTCGCTGGGCCAAGCTCTCAAGGGACATGGGCCCGTCCCATCCGCACTTTAATGCGACAATGTGGGCCGGTTGACTGCTTCGCGAATGCTGGATTCTGCCTCTCACCCACTAGAGACGCACCAGACAATCAGCTGCTGTCACAACACACGCAAACAATGCAGTTATTGCCTGAGGCCCCTCATAAAATCAGTCGACTCAAGTTATAGGTCTATCGACAGAGGATCCGTCCAGGTTGAAACAAAAGGAGTACCGAGATGGAGAAAGCAATGGTTCGTCTAGATGGGAAGGACAAGACGAACGAAATGTAACCAGCCGATGTTTGCACAGACTCCAAACTCCGGGTAGGCCTCTAGCTACAGACGCCCCCTCCCCCCCTCCCCCCTCCATTTCAATCCCAGCCCAGTGGTACGCTGTCTCGGGAGGCTGCTCTCGGCATTTTCAAAGTGGTTGACAAAGAATGAGAAGTCCATCGTCGAGGATTGGATCAGAGAGTTGGGAAGTGGCCCTTACCTGCTCCGAGCGGATGAAGCATGGGCCCAAAGTATATGCAGAGTGAGTACCGTGTGAAAGGAGCATGGTCCGCGATGTGCTGCACGTTCCGCGGGAGTGTCGTGCAGTCAAACTGGGCTCGAACACCCACCAACATACAGCAGAGCTCCATTGCTTACCATGTTACTGGGAGCTCAGACTCCGGACTTGCTGAAGGCGAACAGTAGTGGTGCCTGGACGATTGTGTGATGTAATTTTGGTCGAGCTCGCCGTTGTCACCGTTGACGAGAGCCGATCACGATGTCGTGTCGACAATGGGACGATTCCCGAGGGAGCTTGGTGCATGTCGCTTCCAAGCACCACGTTCAATTTGGTCAGTCCTCCGTGTGGATCTTCGGCCGCACCAGAACCCGACAAGTTTGATGAGACAAAACGGGCCTCGTTCTGCTCCGACAAAGTGCGTCTTTTCAATCCTTTTACGTAGGTGTTACCCTCTACTTCCGTCTTGCGTGCCCCTCTCTCTATTATCCGCCGGAGTGCATTAGCTGACTTGCAGTGCTCGCGCCGTCCCCAGGCCTTAGCCTTACTCATTCGACCACGTCACAACGGGTTGCAGTGATCCGTGCCACTCAGACGCCGTGTCGGACGTCTTATGCACTCTCTGGCCTCTCCTGTTGGTACGCGGCTGGACAAAGATAACCTTGAGCCGTACCGAATTCCTGGGGCTGGGTCACCCTCCCTCCCGTTCTTCTGGAAGCGATTCCTCTCTCGCCGGCCAATCCCCCAACACCCTCAACTCCACACAACCCAGTTTGCTGGGTCTTTGGGTCCTGTCTCCATCATACAACGTCCCGCCGTCTCGGGCCTGCCTGATGACTGACTTTTTTTACGATCCATTTGTATCCCCTGTTCACCTTCCCCTAGTCTTGAGCAGAAGCTCTCACCCTGTCGTGTGTACATTACTTAGGTCAATCCCGTCCGTTCCCCTTCCCCCTCTTCACCTCTCCCGCGCCCATCTCCAACCCGTTCCATCCTAGAATAACCCTTCCGTTGGGACCGGCTTCATTTTACCCGGCTCCGGCACTCAGCGACGGTCCACCCAGTTCCTTGGGTCATCTTGTCTCTCTCTTATTAAGACGTCTCTTCTTGCCCCTCCTCCTTTGAATAGCTCCTCGCCGCGCTGGGCTGCACATGTATCTCCCCCGCGGCTTAGCCTTCCAGTCCGCCTTTCTTCAAAACCCCTCCTCCTCCGGCAACCTTCTTGCCTGGCTAAGGCACTGACATTTAAACCATCATGGACAATAACTCAGAAGATGGCTCCACATCCGATCTTGGAGAATCGGTGGCGACTTCCGAGTTCACCTCCGTCAACACTAGAGAGATGCACTCATACGAGGCTGGAAGGTATGAGATCATCGGAATCACATCTCTGAGGCTCGTAGCTGATGCCCCTCAGGAGATACCAAGGCTTCTTACAAGGGCGATATGGCCTTCCTAATGATGATACCGAGCAGTTTCGGGAGGGACTCAAACACAAATTGTATCTCGATTACCTCCTAGATGGCAAGCTATTTCTATCTCCTATTGGGGATTATCCCCAAAAGATTGTCGACCTTGGGACCGGAGTGGGTTTTTGGGCTCAAGACAGTGCGTACCAATCCCTTCGATATTGGGAAATTTAACTAACTAGTAGGATACAGTGGCTGAGAACTTCCCAAGCGCGCGTGTCATTGGAACTGATCTGTCTCCCATACAACCGCACTGGACAGCTCCTAACGTTGAATTCCGAGTTGAAGATCTCGAGGAGGAGTTCCGTCCCTGGACGAATATATACGTTGACGCGGACTTGATACATATCCGGGCTTTGTTGCAGACATTGCGGCATCCACGGCAGCTAATAGAACGATCATTCGAGTAGTACTCCCCGCCCAGTGGTACGAACCGAGTGGAATATCTGACTTGGAATACAGAACCTTGAAACCAGGAGGATGGATTGAGATCCACGAAGTAATCCCTTTCGTCTATAATGACGATGGCACAGTCGCTGAAGACCACCCCTTCAACCACTTTTACCGGCTTATCGAGGGACCCTTCACAGAACGATACGGATGGAACATGCGGTTTCCCTTGCAAATTGTCGATACACTTCACGCAGTTGGATTCGCCAACGTTCAAGAACAGCACACGCGTGTTCCACTTGGAAGATGGCACAGTGAGCCCAGGGAGAGGGAGATGGGCATGTTTTGTCAACACATCTGCGAGGACTGGATTATGGCCTTTTTGGCTCGAAACAACATTATGGGGCTTGAAGCTGAAGAAGCTAATGAGATGGGCCAGAGATTATTTGACTCGTTCAACAATCCCCGCATTCACGCTCGCCTCGACTGGATAGATTGCTGGGCGCAGAAACCGTGGCCATAAGAGGGAAATCGACAGAGCGGCTCGGCATCAAATCGTCAGCCACATGTTTGCTCCCTGGTTGACATGTCACTTGAGCGAAGTCAAAGCGCAGCTGCACCTGCACGTTTGCGTCCTGCCCTTTTGTCGCAAATGCTGTTCAACAAGAGAATGGTTTCCACATTGAGCCCTGTATGACATCATGGGAGTTGTGAACTCGCATGAAGTCTCGACTGATGTCTTCATTGTTGAGGAGACAGCACGATACATTCGCCAAAATGGGCACCTAGGAATGACTGGTCACTTGGGTCGAACCGCCAGGCGCTATACTCGAAGTGGAATCCTGAACACAAAGAGGCGATAACACTTAGGGGTCGGCATAGGCTCATTCTGCGCTTGGTTTCTGCTCATACACTCTTTACAAAAATCGGCATGTCCGGGGTTAATGTGGTTTGAAACTGCATATCAGTATGAAGATTGGTGAGCATTTCGTGAAGGGCGACACTTTTACACGAGTTAGAATTGGGGTTAGGACCACTAGCACACGATTTGATGATTCCCGAAACTTTTTGACGAAATGATGAATGAGAAGGGTTTTTTTTAATGATAAACCTAGATGGAGTTCTCTTAGCTACTTTTGCATAGCACCTTTATCCATCGCTGCGATCCGTTATTTGAGTTGGGATATAACTTCATTCCCACTGAGAGGAGTATCTAAATTCTACCTACACATCTTCCCTTGATTACTGATGTAACTTACCTATCATCCCTCAAATAGACTCCTAGCCAATCCTAGCCTGCTTGGCTGTAAGCCCATCACGACGTCTTGCCCGTTTCATAAATAACAAGTACATATACATATGGTGGTTTGCCTCTGATAGCAACCCTCCCACATTCTCATAAACACCTCTGCTCCCCAAGACGCCGTGGGTATTGCCGTATAAACACAATGTGGCTGGTTTTAATTGCCAAACATGTTACCACCGGGTGGACTTCCCATGCCACCCATTCCTCCCATACCGCCCATATTGCCTCCCATAGGCGGGTGCACACCGCCGCCCGGGAAGGGCCCAAATGACCCGAATCCCCCAATAGGTGGAAATTGATTCGAAGAATCGCCACCGTAACTAGATATGAGATAAGACCAGTCCATTTCGCCAGGTTCTTCTGCCGAGTCGATAGACTGAGTAGCTGGTGCTTGGGCGCCGCTGGTTGTCGTGTCTGTAGGCGGTGTCATCATAGCGCCAGACTCGCTTGGAGGAGCAGAAGATCGCGGTACGCTGAAGATAGGCCCGACAAGTGACGCAGGATCGGGACGGTTCTCAGCGCGGGCCTTCCGACGAGATTCGGCACGTTGCTTCAACAGGTTGATGAAGCCGGGGCGCTCGACGGACCTGCCAGCACTCGCGAGAGCAGCCTCATGGGCATCCCATGCCTTGATGAAATGGTTGCCGAAAGCAACATGCATGGGACTGTGGTAGTTATTGAGCAGACCCCGGAGATCGTGGTTCTTGGTTATGGCATCCCAAGCGCGCTCAATCATGGGGCCGGCAATGCGGTGTCTCAGTTCCTGGACAAGGAACATGTATGCCGGGAAAGGAAAGTGATGCATTGAGAACCACTTGAAAGGGCGGAGAGAGTCAGAGGACTGAACAACGTTGTCATACTCAATCATCTGAGTAGCTTGAAGGAAGAGATTGTCACGCTCAATGTCCTCAAGGGGAACGTGATCGGTATCGTGCATACGGACGAGGAAATTGATGATGCGCATTTTGCAGAGCGCTTGGCGCGTCATGGTAAGGGTGAAGAAGTGAAGAGGAATCTTAGGATCGCATTGACTCAGATAAGTGCCTTCGATGTGGGCACAGAACCCCTCAAGTGTGTAAGCTGGTCCGTCCTGGCCGACGAGCCTGATCGTCGAGGCAGGGCGGGTGTTAGGGTTTGAAGAAGGGCTCTTGTCAGGATTGCTCAGCTTATGACTGTCGCGGTTGCTGTCACTGGCCACTGCCATGGCGAGCTCAACCCTAGTCAGAGCGAAGAGCATTTCAGTTGGTCCAGAGTGAGGAGTAGGCAGCTCCTTTCCATCAACGTGGAGATCCGAGTCATTGACGTTCAGAGGCATTTTGCAATCACCACCAGTCGAAAGAGCCGTCACAGTTGAACCGGTCATTTCACCCATCCGACGATCATAGGCGACGAGAGTCCACCATAGACGACGCCGCTGTTCAACCTCGAAAGGAGGCAATCCGAACTGAGCTGGGTCTGTATGAAGACCCATTCGCTGGGCAATTCGAACGCCCATACCAACTAGGCAGAAGACCTGGCGAGGATCTACAAACCAGCGGACGGCCATCTAGGCGATGTGTGAGTTGAAATACTAAAAGAGAATGATGGAAGGAATGCTCACGCAGTACAAGAGATATGCTTGGAGGAGAATTGGATCATTGACCCGCATGAAACCAGCATTGCAAAGTGCCTGTTGCGTTGCTGAGTGAAACCTGCCTAGCAGCTCTTGTCTAGATTGGTTGAACATCTTTTGGACATCGACCTCTTCAAGAGATGTGACGGATAAAAGGTAAATAGCAAACAGGAGTGCCTCAATGTTTTTGGGGGCTTTCTCGATGTTGGTGCTCGCTGCAATAACCTGTGCTTGGACTGAGGGCACATGAGTTATTTTGAGTAGGGGGTTGATGTTGTCGATGTAAATTTGCCATAACTGGAAGATCTGGATTGTCGAAGGGTGATAGCTGGTTATCGGACCTGGTTGACCCCCAATGATGAATGGAAAGCCGTCGGTAGAGAACATTTTATCGAAGGCACGATGAATAGTGGACGTTCCTCCCTCTTCATCCTCTGAAGAGTCTTGAAGGAGATCCTCACTTGCTCGAAACTACACACCATATTAGTGTCTAGCGGCTTTCTTATGGGAACATGAAACCCACAAGGCCACCACTCACTTCTTTGTGTAAAGAGAACCAAGCGCGACCAATTTTACTGCATCTCAGGTACGGTTAGCTGAAAAATGCCTTCATATCGGGGGGGGGAGGTGACCTGCTTTGATGATTGGGAGGCTGAAGGAGAGGCGCTGGTTTCGGGAGAGGTCTTGAGGGCCTCAAAGTCGTCATTGAGGTCTTCGACTTCGTCGGTAGGGGGCCCATCAGGCCGTAGCTCGTGGCCGATGGCATCGACCTTAATCCCATGCTCTACCAAGAGACTCTCATACTTCTTGAGGCGGTCGATGAGATCTTTCTCTTGAAGCCGCTTCTTCCGACGGCGAGGCGGCTGTGGGGGGACGACACGACAATCGACCTTGGCCTTGACGCAGTTGGCACAGGGCTTGTTCTTGTCACAGCGGACTTTGCGTTGCTGGCAGAGAACGCAGCTGGTACCGCGCGTCAACTTCACGGCCGCCGAGTCTGACGACTGGAACTGGCCCTGGCCCTGGCCTGGAGCATGGGGATACGGCCCCGAACGCTGCTGCAGCGGGGCCGTGCCCGGGATGGAGTCAACGGGCATCTCGGCCGACATGATAATAAGTCAGGTCAAGAACGGGATGGTCGGCTGTGCCACGATGCCCAGATAGTTCCTTGGAGGCTCCGTCAGGGGGGGGGGGGGGGATATACGTATCACCTGACAGGCTAGGGATTGGTTGGCGAAGCTTGGCGAAAGTGTGGGAAGCAATGTATCCTTTCTGGGTCAAACGTGCGTAGGGACGCAGTCAGACATGGGGCGGAGGTGATCAAGCGGGCCCCCAGTATGTTGTGCACAATAGAACCATGGGCCTTGGGCGAAATTTGCTTCTTGGTTGGCGGTAGAATGAGCTGAGGGGGACGTCTCTAGCCGTAGGGCTGAGATGAGATGTGGTTGGTTGGGGGGATTAACAATGGCGTTCAAGCCCGTACGGAGAAGTTAGAAAAGTCCGCTACCCGCCACCGGGTCCTAGGCACGAGGCAGATGGAGGTCACTCGGGCCCGGGAGTTCTACCTCTTTCTCTCTCTCTCTTTCGCGTCAGGTGGCTCGACAACGACGATGGACTTGATAGTGGGTTGGCCGACAGTGGTGCTCTTGTATAGACGGATGTAGACGCGGGTTGCGTGGAATGAAACGTATACCTTTTTGAGGCCTCGCAGGGAATGAGAGGACGGGAACTGAACGATGACCAGGGATAACGGGAGATGACTGGCTGAGATACCATTCGAAAACAGGCAGCATCAAATTTGGTACAGCCTAGTAGACAAAAAAACAAATAGCCTTCTACTCTGCGGCCTTCATCTCTAGGCACCAGGCCTTCTAGTCGATACAAACACTCCCACTTACTGGGAGGGGTGAAGGAGATTTGGTTGTGAGGTGGTGTTTGGAGATGCCCGTCGGTCCCGAAGCGCCCGCCCTTGCGTTTTTGTGCGGGGATTAGACTGCCCCCTTGAGAGTAAACAGCACGTATTCCAAACTTGGTTTAGCGCCCTCGTGCCCGGATCCGACTCCGTGACCTCGTCCCCGAGACCCAGGGCCTGTTCGGGCCTCGACGACTTCGATTTGTCCATTGTCATCCGTTTTTCGCACAATCTGGTTCCGAGTTCCTGAAAATAATCTCCTTACGGCAAGGTTTTCGGACCTGCCCCTCCTTGACGCGAATTTTGACACGTCGGCCCCTCGTCTTTGAAGGACTCCTTTCACACCATATATATAGGGCTGAACGCCAAGTCGTTCCACGATCCATCATGTCTACGCCACAGCTTTTAACCTATAGCGACGACTTTAATGTTAAGATTTTGTTCAAGTTTTCACTGTTATTTTTTATGTTAATAAATGCAAGTCCTCTTTCAATCGCTCTCGACTGGTTCCCCTTCTCCTAGTATACTATAAGCTGTTATCGAATCTTCCTCAGAAACACCAACGCACCTCTCACCATGTCGTCTCCGGGAGACAGCAAAACCCCTGGCGGGCACCTTCTATCAGCTGGCCAGAACAAATCCGTCACTTCATTGTCCTCATCGGAAACTCATACAGCGGGTGGCTCCCACCAGAGATTATCCACTGGACTCGATGAGAAACTGAAAGGAAACCAACACAACGTTTCTATTCAAGAATCACCAGCACCAACTCCAGATAACGCTGAAACTCCTGTCGAACCAGATATCGAGAAACCTGCTCCCAAGGGCCCTGCTTTCTCCTCAGAGGCCGAGGAGAACTACAAACCCAAGAGCCTGGGGTTCTGGCTCATTATCTTTTCCACCTTCATTTCCATGTTCCTCGTTGCCCTTGATCGCACCATTATCTCGACTGCTATTCCAGCCATCACAAACGAATTTAATAGCCTCGGAGATATTGGCTGGTACGGGTCGGCTTACATGCTCACCACGGCCGCGTTCCAACTAGTCTTTGGGCGCATCTACCGCTTTTACGACCTGCGATGGACATTCATCATTTGTATCCTCCTCTTCGAGATTGGCTCTGCCGTCTGCGGTGCAGCCCCCAGCTCGACTGCTTTCATCTTTGGTCGTGCCATTGCCGGCCTTGGCTCGGCAGGCATCTTCACCGGCTCCTCTCTGAGCATTATTCCTCTCGTTCCCCTGCATAAGCGTCCTATGTTCCAGTGTATGTATCCTCCACTCATAATCCTTGTCTCGACGTAAGTTAACACTCAAATAGCTATATTCGGATTGGTGTTCGGCGTCTCATCCATTTGCGGGCCCTTGATCGGTGGTGCCTTTACTGGACAAGTGACCTGGAGATGGTGCTTCTATATGAACCTTCCCATTGGTGCCTTCGCTACCGTCTGCCTCTTTTTCTTCCAAAAGTCTCCGGAGAGGCCCAAGGAATCCATTCCTATCTTCAAACACATTACTCGACTCGATCCCCTCGGCACATTCTTCTTCATTCCATCCATGGTCTGCTTTATCCTTGCTTTACAGTGGGGAGGCACGACATACGCATGGAGTAGCTGGAGAATAATTCTCTTGTTTGTGGTCTTCGGGCTTGCCTGGATCGCATTTTGCACTGTTCAGGTCATGATGCCCGAGACAGCAACTATTCCTGTCCGAATCATCAAGCAGCGCACAATGTTTGCGGGTTTCTTCGTCATGTTCTTCATGGCTGGTTCGATGATGCTCGTTGTTTACTATCTTCCCCTGTGGTGTGAGTAATCCCTTAAAAATGAAAACTCTTAGGAAAATGTGCTGACATGCTCGCAGTCCAAGCCACAAAGGGTGTTGGCCCCGTCGAGTCCGGTATTCACACAATTCCCCTTGTTGCCAGCATGGTCGTTTCAGGACTGATGGGCGCTGCATTTACTCAAAAAATCGGCTATTATGTCCCGACAATGATTGCTTGCCCCTGCATCATGATTATCGGCGAAGGCCTTCTCAGTACCTTCACTCCCAACACTGGGCATTCGCACTGGATCGCCTACCAGTTCCTTGTAGGCTTTGGCCTTGGACTTGGTATGATGACCGTAGGTCTCGCCTTCCAGGCTACTCTTCCCAAGGAAGATGTTCCTACCGGACTCTCCATTAGCTTCTTCGGGCAGCAACTTGGTGGTGCTGTCTTTGTGTCAGTCGGTCAGACCGTTCTCAACAAAGTACTCGTCGACGGACTAAAAGGAATCCCCGGCCTAGATCCCGGGACCGTTGTCAACACGGGTGCCACCAAACTTCGCGAAATCGTGCCCGCGAAATACATGGGCCAGGTTATTGAGGCATATAATCATTCGATCACACGAGTTTTCTTGGTCTCACTGGCTTTGTCATGTGTACAACTGTTGTTCGCATTGTGCGTCGAATGGAAGAGCATCAAAAAGCCACAGGGACCGCCATCAGCGGACAAAGCCCAGGCCAAGGAGGAGCAGAAATCTGCGGAGAAGTGATATTCGTGTATGTAAGATCTTGTTACGACCCTAGAGATTTAATTTGGACACCATAGATAGGTTGGCATATGTATAGATAGTGAAGAGACGTCTCAATCATTGTACAATAGATAGTGGAAAAATACAACTCTCCAAATATTCCTTTCTCAATCTCTCACAACGCTCCGTGAATTGTCCATTGCTAAACACACTTCAAAGGAACGGCGGAGAGTTGCGATGTGCGAGCAGAAATGTCGGAATCAAATTACGTACGCATAGAAGTGAAAATAAGAACAATGACAATAGAAAACCAGTGTAAGGCTCTTGAGTTTACCTGTAGACATCTTCTAGTATGAAATTGTAGGTTTGTTCGAGGGAAGATATGACTTTTCTGCATGCACAAGTCATGAGCCAGGATCAAATTTGAAGGGTTTGCACAAGTTTGTGTATTTTGTAGATAGCCACGTAGCATAGATATTTCTTCCGACGGCCCGAGTTCGATTCTGTCGCACATGCCCAGCAGGGGTGTTGAGTGCTCCAGCGGTCAACTCAGAATGAGCATGATCATCATGCCACACGCACGGTCGTCGAGATGTAGTAATAAGGGGTTTCAGTTTTACAACACAGCCGGCAAAGAAACCAACTGTAAACGTAAATGTCTTAACACGAAAATATTTCCAAATGTTCTGCTGTTCCGTGTGGAAGGGATGGTGGTCCGTGGTGGTAACGAGGACGTCCGAGACAAAGGATTGGTGTAAGTAACATGGGAATCTGTCCTTGGGAATGCAGAACAAAGCAGATTTCCAACCTCGCGTCAAGTTTAACTTGATCGCTTCCAGATTGCTAATGCTCTCATCACAGCTCCTCCCCCACCATACACGGAAAAGCAATCGTCAGGAATGTGCACCAAGCTTAAAACCATCATGACCTGCGGGCATAGTTTCGTCACCAATCACACAGATGACTGCACTCACTGCGGTACCCCCTGCGGTACTCCGGAAATTCGGTACCAGTTCATCTACGACACTTGCGCCAAGTGCGATCCGGGGGCACGGCGGCGGCGTGTCAAGCAGGAGTATGATTACCGCCATCAGGAACTAATGGAGATGTACATGGCAGCGAAGAAGCTAGATGATAAGATAACCATGGCGCGCATAAAGGATATGATCATGAAAAACACGCAGATGACGAGAGAGAAGAATTTTGAGGTTGGTCTAGTCCAACGGGATCCCGATGTCCTGTTCCAATCCGAGTGGCAAGACTACCGAAAATGGTAAAAAGGATAACGACACGACTTAATGATCTTTTATTGTAGAACTACTGGGACACTTTGGAGTGGGTTTTGTATTATAAGGACTAGATGGTGCCAAAGGCACAAGTGTGTGTGTGTGTGTATTAAGGCTAGTCTTACAATATTACCGGTATCTTTTACATTGTTCCCAACTCAGGGTTATTCCCATCTACCATATTTCCTTTGCTCTATGGATCCCGCAACGCCAGTGACATAATAAATCCGCTCCGTAGCCGACAGCTTTCCATGTTAATTACCAGTATCAGCTTTCGTAATGCTCCAACATAGTGAAAAGAAATGAGGTTGTGTTAGGTATCCTCGCAAATCGCATCATTCATTGTGCGTATATCGTAATGAACAGATTCTCGTTTGAATCAGGAACTCAAGGTAAATAGGGAGAGCTATAAAGTCTTCGGTGACGGCGGTTGTGGTGATTGAGGACGCGGTATTGATAGTGAATAATGAACCTCTTTAAACTCGGGTATTTGCGGCTCAAGACGCAGAGACGGCCTGTAGGCCATATCAACGTCGACCGATCCAGAAGAGGACATAGTCGAGGTTGATGATCCAGTAGATGCTATTGACGTAGTCTGTTTGGTTTTTTTGCTAGGTACCTCGGAGGCGGCAGAGGACACCTCGCTAAGATGACGTTTTCCAATAGAAGAGTCCATCACGACTCAAACCTTCCGCCTTGGCCAAACAAAAGGGAATAATTAGAGAGATTGGGGTTAATCCTGAGGAGGAGACTGCTGGGAAGGATAACTGCAGAAGGATAGCTGCCAATGGGCCGAATATCTTGGAAGAAGGACCTTCTGTTGGGACTTCTAGGCCGTTTATACAAGGGGGATGGAGATGCCTGAGCAAAGTTAACAGCTGGTCAATTACAGGGTTTTTGCTAGGCTGGTGCAAGTCTTAGGAGCATGAAAATTATCGGGTAGGATAAAGGAAGAGGATGTATGAATTAGCAAGGAAGGGATCCCAGAAAGCAGGACCTGGAAATAAGGAACAATAAAGGAAGGGAAAGCGTGGAATGACAAAAGTGCTGTGTAGCTACCTTTCAATCGCAGTCTTTCAAAGCGAACCAGGCCTCAATTCAACGTCCCTCCTTTGTAGCTGCGGCGCCAAAGCCGAGCTGGATGCGACAATGACGGTGTGTGGTGCCAGGCCTTATCTCTGGTGTAGTATCAAATCGCTATTTGAATTCGGTAGAGCTGCGGCCATGACGGGGGCTCTCAAGACAGAGCATACGAGGCTTTGATCGATGTTTGGCTCATCAGCTTCTTACAGCCCTTGGCAAGAGAGCCAGGGGTTGTTGGGTTTCCGCAGCGCCGAGCCCTTGGAAGCTCCAAACAATTTAAGTGTTAAAGGGGAAGGCTAGATAATTAAGTCAGGGAACAAAAGAGAGAAGTGGAAATCCGGCAACGCGCGTGAACGAAGCGGGAAAACAGCTTCACGGCGCAGTGTCTCTGCAAAGATTGGGCAATCTCGTTCTTTTCGGGGACGGAAACGAGAAAGCAATCAGTTCATCCTTTTATCCAGCAGCTGAAAATTCCAGCGTCGTATCGAAATGAATGCAGGTGGATTTGCTGCAGCTGTCCGTATCCGCATCTGGCCAAGCTTAGTCATAGCCTCAACAGGTAAAATGCTTGAATGCCTGAGCAAGGCGTCGGCTCCAGCATTTCTCCACAAACCTACGGCGCGGGGC
Source organism: Mariannaea elegans (assembly GCA_930272665.1). NCBI lineage: Eukaryota > Fungi > Ascomycota > Sordariomycetes > Hypocreales > Nectriaceae > Mariannaea > Mariannaea elegans. The sequence goes on along the minus strand of CAKNEU010000010.1, from coordinate 587,889 downwards.
AGCTTCGTTCAACACCTCAGCCTCAGTGCCTAGAAGCCGAACCTATTCGCAAACGTCTCCGAACCCCCTCGAACGGTCTTCCATACGAGCCACGGTTGCTGCTTACTCACGTAGGCTCTGCATAGACTCAACATAAACTCTCTCAGCCACACATAACTCGTCTTAGAGGCACCATGGCTGCCTCAACCTCAAACCCTCTCCTCTCAAACCAGAAGAGCTCCGAGCTCCAAACTATCCTACATCCTCTCGTCCTCCTCACCATCTCTGACTACATCACGCGACACACCCTTCGCGAACAACAAGGCCCCATCGTAGGTGTCCTTCTGGGCCAACAAAATGGCCGCGAGATCACCATCGAGCATGCCATTGAGGCCCACGTGCGAACCGCCCCCGAGGTCCAAGGCAGCTATTTGGTTGACGCAGAGAAGTTTACTGCACGACTAGAGCAGAGTTGGTCGTCCAATTACCCATCTAGTAGTTCATCCTTCTGACATGTCTGTCTAGTGATTACCGTGCACAAAGATCGCCAACTTGATCTCGTCGGCTGGTACACCTTGCTTCCCTCCTCAGGTCCGACCCCAACGATAGTCCCAATTCACAAACAGATTCTCGAAAACTGGAATGAATCCGCCATCCTTCTCGGATTTCACCCCACAGAAGTCCTGGACCACTCTGTGGGTGGCAAGCTCCCCCTAACCATCTACGAGAGTAATTACGAAGTCGATGACCCCAAAGCCGAGAATGATGGAGAGGATAAGAAGATGGACGACGGCGAGGCGACGCTCAAGCTCAAGTTCAAGGAAATTCCATACTCGGTTGAGACCGATGAGACAGAGTTGATCAGCATGAACTACGTCGCCGGTGCAGGTGGAAACGCTGCCGCCGCCACCAAGGAGGAAAAGCCCGCCCGATCCATCGAGTCCAACGGCAAAGGCAAGCGGCGGCTGATCGAGAGTGAAGATGATATGCTACGAGAGCTAGGGCAGGATGAGGACGCTCTGCTCACTGTCGAGGAGGATGAGATGATCGCAGCTCTAACCACAAGGGCCAATGCCATCAAAATGCTTCACTCCCGTATCCGCCTCCTCACCACCTACCTCGAGCAGTTGCCCCCATCATATGTCAATGGCGGAAAGACCGTGTCCGAATCCATGGACACGGACTACACGACCCCATCTCAAACCGTTCTTCGCCAGATCCAGGCCCTCGTCAGCCGCTTAGACTTAGTCATTCCCTCTGACCAAGCCGCCTTCGAGAAGGAGGTGTTGCACGAGGCTAACGATGTCAACCTCCTCGGTCTCCTCAACGACATCATGCAAAGCGTGAACCATGCCCGTGAAGTGGGCAAAAAGTATAACGTCGTTGAGACTGCCAAGGCCGCCTACCGCCGTGGTGCGCCAGAATTTTCCGCTGACCCGTCATTCAGCCTTCGTGGTGCTAGTGATGTTCTTTTGTAGAGTATCTTGCTGGCTGAGGGCGGGATATATAGAATTGGTCATAGCAGACTTGCAGCCATGACTGCTGTTCATATTCTTAATTTAGCATGGCGTTAGGGTTTTAGTAAGGACTGCACAGGGATCATAGACGGCCTTATGTCACGGCATCCAATTCACGACCTCTTTACATCCAAGTTTTCTTTTTAACCAAAAGTCAGTCCCAATTACTATCGTAGTTTTTGTTTAGATCCATTTCCAAACCCCATTGTTGAAAGCCATGCAATGGCCCCCAAAAGAAAGAAAAAAATTAACATAAAGCAGAAAACACCGCCCAACTACTTTTCAAAACCTAATTCCATGTTCTAGCAGCTCAATGCTGTAGCCGCAGGGGATATCGTAAAGCACTCAGTCTATCAGTCATAATGCGTGTATGGTGAGGGGGAAAAAAAGGTATCAACCACCGATCAAGCCTCAATGACAACCTTGATGACCAGCTTATTGCTATCATCACTGGTACGAGTGGCGAGCTCGAAGGCGCCCTGAGCCTTTTCCAGGCCCTTGAATCGGTGTGTCACCATCTTATCCAGAGATGGGAGAGAGAAGCTGGGGCCGTTTCGAGCCTGAGAGCAAAGTAGTCGAATGCCAGTGGCGTAAGTGTTGGCGTAGCGGAAAATGCCCAGGATGTCAATCTCTCGGAGATGGGCAACAGACAAGGGAAGTGTCTGGATAGGGGTGCCCATGCCAACCATGATGACCTTGCCACCAGCCTTGGTGGCGTAGAGGCTCGTGTGCATACAAGCTTCCTTGCCAGTGCACTCGAAGGTCACATCCACGCCGTCCTCGTCCTCGTCCAAGATGAAATCACCCAGCGGGTTTGCAATAGCAAGGATCTCAGATGCCAAAGCCTTGGCATTGTCAAATCTGCTGGCAGGAGAAAAGGTGCTGGCAGGGGTCATGATGCCAGAGTCGGGGGTGGAGACGCCAGAAGGAACGTTAGAGGGAGTAAGGTATGACATGGGCGTTACATATCCATGGGTCGCAAACCCATTCTCAATGGCATAATTGACACGGCCGGCGTCAATGTCAGTTATGGTGACAGAAGTACAGCCAGATTGACGAGCCATGGCAGCGGTAAGGAGACCAACCGTGCCGGCTCCGATGACCAATGCGGTGGAGCCTGGTTCCGGTTTGGCACGATTGACTGCGTGGATAGCTACAGACAGGGGCTCAAGGAGAGCTGCAGCTTCATATGTCACATTGTCAGGTAGCCTAGAGGTGTTAATTTGCTATGCTAGGTCACGGCAGGAACAGGGAGTCTCACTTATGGCACCACACTGCCGGGTGGTTGATTCTCTCTTGTAGAGTGCCTTGGTAGTGAGGATAGGTCTTCGCGCTACTTCTGAAGCGTAATTTCTTGCAGAGGTTGTAGCGGCCTTTGCGGCAGATACCACATTGTCCGCAGGCGACACCAACCTCGAGGGCAACTCGGTCGCCAAGTTTGAAACCAGTAACCTGTGGGCCAATAGCAACCACCTCACCTGACGACTCATGGCCAAGAGAGAGCGGGTGGCAAGCACAAAGGTCACCGTTGGCAAACTTCTTGTAGTAGGAGACGTCCGACCCACAGATGCCGGTAGCTTTGACAGCAATCTGCAGCTCACCCGCTCCAGGTGCTTCTATTGTTCTTGATTCCTGATATGAAGCGGGTTACAAACAGTTCTTCGGGTAGGGCTGAACGGGGGGAGGCGTGTGCGACCCAAGAGGGAAGAAACTTACCAATCGTAAATCGCGGGGACCATGCAAGACTGAAGCCTTGACAGTCGACGGTTTCGAGTTGAAGACGGGTAGATGCGCTGGCGCGAATTCTCCGGTAGCAACTGGGGCCATAGTGATTGATGGTGACTTTGAAGCGTGGGATGAAGGTGGGATGCTGGAGGAGATGGAGACTTGAACTCAGTCGATGGCTTGGCTGATTGCCCTTTGGGGATTATTGGAAGAACGGGATTGGCTGGTGGACTGAGTGGTGAGTGGGAGCAATCCGACAGCGTGGGGGTTGCGGGCTGGGATGAAGTTGGAGGCGTCCTTGAGAAGTGCTAGTGTTGGGCTGGTAGAAGAAATAGGCAGATAAAACGTGGGATATGGAGCTTGCTAGGACGTGGGATGTTTAAGGTCAATATGGGGGAGGACAATCAAGATAGACTATCTCTGGAAAGACAAGTTGAAGTCTGAGAAGGGACGAGATGGGCCCCCACCCCTTAAGTAGGTGGCAACCCTCGCCATATTGCCTGGGCAGAGCTATTTGGCCCGTAAAGGAGCAAAGAGGAAACGCAAATCGAGGGCGTGTACTCCGTACTCATCAGCAATTACCCAATGCCAAGGTGGCCTGGTGTCTGGGCTGGGAGGCGTTGAGTTTGTAAGAGTCACGACCCAGTCAGGTTACGACGAGTTATCTCCGGGGGGACTAGGAACTTTCCGTTAGCCATTGCAATCTCGCAAGCCATCTGTAGAGCCAGTCAAGTTTAGCGAAGGAGGGACCACGGTTAAGGTACCTCGATACGCAATCTACAATGATGCACCTTGTACCTGAGCCGGAACCGGACCAAGAGAGAGTGGTTGCGAACGTGTTTGTTTGCAGAGCGGGCGTTCTGCATGCACATATGGGGCGGCTTGGTGGAGGACCCATGTAAGCTTCTGCATACGGACCCGCCATGTTCGAGAGGGTCTCCCAGCAGCTGGAAGGTTGGTTGCTGGGATTGGACGCAAGAGCCCACCTAGGGGCTCAAGACGGAGCCCGTTCACAAAAAGAGGGGTGCTATAGGCCATTGCTGGGAGGTTTCGTCCGATCTATCTGCTCGGGTTTTGATGGAGGAGGTGTGGACAGCCTTCGGCATTGATAACTGTGGTTGGTGGCCACCACAAACGAGACAACAACTCGACGAATGGAACAAGGAAGGCTTGGATCGTCGCATCTTTACGGCCAACGGGTAGAAGGGCCGGGAGCTCGAGAGGACAAGTTGACAGAAGGGCCGTGGTAGCGGGGGTGTGTGGCTCCTATCCTACCCGAGATCGTGGTGCGGTGAGAGAAGACGATAACTGCTCTATCTGACGCGCCCTGACAGGCCGGGGGATGCGCGGTACTGTTGGAATATACCGTAGTTGGTCCCAAAACCCCACTGTCCCGGAGCCCCGGACGGCCGAGGGCACACGGCGTGCCCATAGCAATGAAAGAAGCCGAGGAGGCGATGATGCAGATTTTCAGAACAAGGTGAAGGGCAGCGGTGTCGGCAGTGAAGACGAGGCGGCAGCTGAGCTCATAGGACGCGGAAATAAACTCGTCAGGCCTCAAATCCAATGGAACCCAGCAGCATGGGCATGGATCCTGTGACAGGTGTATCCAGAATTCTCATCTCGGACTAAAGCATGTCGTCTCAAGTTCCAAGGTGTGAAGGGTTAGCCTACGTCCGAATTTCGGTGATGGTGCTGCAACTGCAATTTTGAGAAGCCTAGCTACGGTTACCAAAGTCGCAGTCCAGGTGGGCAAGTTTTGATGGTGTGCTCCAAAGGCCTGGGTACGGTATCAAGTGTAACAATTGTGTGAGTGTGAAGTATAAACAGGGAACAAGGGTGTGGGTATGTAGGTGCTCTGAGGACATGCGGGCAGAAAGGCTGCAGTCGCTGTACGTCTTTTTTTTCTTTTCTTTTTTCTTTTCTTTTTTCTTTCCCGCCCACCATGTAGTAGTTAGAAAAGCCACATGGACAAGGGGACAAGTGGACAAGTGGACAAGGGGATGAGTAGTGATACATACTAGTGAATCCGTTGGCGTGGATGTTCCATGTGGGATGTCCCATGTGGATAGAAGCCCAGCTGGAAGAAACTAATAAAAAAATTGTGTCCGCAAAGGTGCGCGCGTACTACGGAGGACGACGTCGTTATAGATTAGTGTAACGGGTAATATACGGCAGGCGTTGGCGGCTTGCTTGGGTCCGTGAAGGCCCGCACCTTCCATCAGATAACCCCCCAGGGCTCCGCTGTACGCCCTTGACGCCTTCTCTTTACTTTTTGCTGCTCCATCAGAAGGGCGGCGCAATGGACGTGCATACTCCATTGTTCCGTACACAGGCGAGACTTCTTTTTTCTTCTTCTTTTTCTTCTTTTTTTCTCCCTCTCTCTTTTGGGACCAACCAGCTCCAATCGGGACTTCACCCTAAGCCCACCACATTCTAACTCTCCACATCTCAATCAGTCTCATTGACTCAAATCACTTCAAGGCTGGAGCACAAGCCATGAGCTATTTTGCCCTCGCTTCTTAGCTTCCCTTGACAAATCAAGGCGTAAAACCAACCTAACGATAGATCGTCGAGGAGCTATGGTGTGATTGAATTATCCTTGGTTTGCCTGAGAGACGGTGAGGGGATGGTCTAGCCGATTTCTTTCGCCACCGTCCTCTTCTCAGCGGGGCTTCAGCCGCAATCGAAAACGCGATCAGATCTGGGCCAGTTTGCTCCGGAGCAATGGTAACTGGACAGGTCCCCCTAACCTTATGTTTCGTCTCCCTTCTCTGATCATTGGGGCTCGAACCCAGTCGGCTTATCGGAGTTCCGATTCTAACTGGTGCGTTGGATTTGTCACAATTATCCCAGAGTCGATACCTCGGAAACTGTACCGGAAAACGCGCCTATGAACAATTGACAGGGATCATGTCAGTCCCTCAACCCCAGACTCAGGCATAGACATGGGCGTGGAGTCATGGACTGGACAGATGGACCCCAACCTTTCCCCGAATTGCCTTTATCCGTCTGTCCACCTTCCGCGCTCGCCGGAAGCTGCCCCTGGAGGAGAGGGGCATTGTTCGTTGGGTGAAATCATTCGCTCCCCTTTGTCCATTTTTACGGGCATAGGCTTCCAAGTAAGCTCGTTGCTTATATCGGAGTTTCCACGGCAGCCTCAGCCAATTCAGCCCATGAAAGCTGAATACAGTATGGAGAGCTCACAGCCTGGTCGCATAGTTGGACAAGATACATTGCCACAAACAAGGAATCGCCGAGGTTTTCAACGTACCTACTCACTTGCTCACTCATGTATCTCGCCGCTAACTTTTTCGACTCCACCTCATCCTGCATGTTGACGGTTCGCAAGCCATCGCACTACAGCTGCATCTCCATTGACACCGGCCCGAGGTCATGACCCTCGCGCATTGCAAAGCTCCAGGGCAAGCCCTGCTCATCACGATATGAAAACCCTGAACCACGACGTCGATTCGCATTCGTATGTACTAGAGCCCGAGGAGGTCAGGACTCATTTTAGGAGATGGTCCTGAAAAGGCCCGAAGTACATTCTCTACCAGGGTATTCTTTCACATCCGTGCAGAGCTGTATTTTGTGTGCGCTTCGCGAGAAATGTACCGAGCTCCGGACTATGGCGCTTGTTGACACGGATAAAGGTGCAGATGTGACGAAATCCATGCACCATGTTTGCTCCACCGCTTCACAGCCCCCTGAGCAAAGTGAAAGAGCCTGCCTAGCCGGCCTTCATCTGTGGCTTCACGCAATTCTTCGAAATAATTATATCAGGCCATGTTCATGTTCATGTTTTGTCTAAAGATCACGTCAATTCATAGTTGCCAAGATCGGGGTCTGATGTAAAATGAGGGGTTATCGGCTAAACACGTTGTACCGCGCCTTCCGTAGATTCCTTTGAATCATATCACGGCCTCCCGCGAGTTGGTTCCCTACCTGCATACGAACTAAATGCTAGGTATTTGAATTGCGGTTGACATAATGGCAACACCTTTACACACAAAACAGGTTAAGCTGCACTACTTGTTATCCGGTGACATTGGTGACAACTAAGAAGGCAACGATCAACGATTTGACCACCACGTTGTGGATGGCACCGATCAATTGGACGGTCTATAACCGTTCTTTGCATTTCAGGGCTCAAGGAAAATCACCAAATGAAAGAGCTTATTGAAGACTAACTCTACCCTATTCGGCTTGTCAACTAGGGCTTAGGAGGATTGGCTTAGTGTGCGATTTCATATCGCCACGCAATCTCCATATGCACCAAGATTGGTGGCAGCAGGGCGCTTCGACACATCATAAAAGCCAGATTGCTATAGGCACCTATGTGAACTAATGCATCAGCAAAAAGCTATAGCTTCCATTATCGGATGCGGGTCCAGAAACTAGAGCGGTCTAGATACAGTCAGCCTAGATGTCGGTTGGCCAGTCCAGAACCATCTTTGTTATTATGCGAGTCTCTCCTCGAATCCAACCCCAATCGTCAGAGCGGTTTGGTGTCTCTAGTTTCACATGTTTCCCATCTTTCTTGGCTTGCATCTACGGAAGGCCGAGCTTCTACCCTCGTCACAGCCCAACCAGTTCAACATGTGTTATTCGCGGCGAATGTGATACGATGGTCTGTGTCATGGTGCCAAATTCCACCCTTGCTTTCCTGAGTCAAGATGCCCAATTAGCTCAGAAAACTTCGCAGAAACACAGGCATTGAGCTGGCACATCAGTCAGTGTGATATCCGATCTTACCGTCTGTACTGCAGTCCTATACGCAAGTACATCTCTGTAGCAAGTTGGACTGGCCACCGAGCCGTCCGGGGAAAGGAGGTCACCATCAACACTAAAATGTAACCCATTAAATCACCAACAGCCCGCAACTCAGCGACCTTGGGGGTTATCCTCCCAAGGCACAACATTACACTACATATGGGTGATTTGGGTTCTTTAAATTCATTCCCAGTCTATCACCCATATTACCTCCCGGGGCACCGGTCAACCCAAATCACAGGCGCATTCTCACACCGGTTCCTAATCTACTAATTATCGAGCCAATAATCCTGAAAGTTCTTATCTCGTCATATCGCCAAATAATGTAGTCACATCCCTAGGTTACCATTATCTCATGTATCTTCATAGGGGGGCCAGATGAGGAAGTTCTGTCTATGCCGTGGCTCCAACTAAGTCAATGGTTCCGGATGCAGTTGGTCGACAACAAAGCATTGATGCCTCAATTCCCACCTGTCTAATTATATCCAACTGGCGACCACCCTTGCCATCGGACATCAAGGTTAGCCACATAGCACGCCATAGCATGTGTTTCTCACCGCCAATTAGCTCAAGCTAGAGGACGGTACGGATGTACGCGATAAGTGATAAGAATTAGCCTGTGACATGTCACCTACAGGACAGGGATATTACCATCTCAGACGGCAGATGCATGCCTTGGATGCATGCCTTGGATGCATGCCTTGGATGCATGCCTTAGATGCACACCACCGGGCTTCTGTCCGGATATGCGCGGGAGGAAACTAAGGTGTGACGCAAGAACGCACACAACCTACGACTTATCTTTCACTTATGCGTATGCAAGCAACCACGATAGACACACGGATTAGACCCGGAAAATTAGACAGACTTTACATATGACAAGGGCCTTTGACCGATGCTAAAGAGTCAAGAGAGATGAGAAAACTGAGGCACGCCCTTGTATGTTCAACCACCTAACAGCATATCCACCCTCCCATCAATTGCGCATAGCTCAGAACGTACTGGCTGCCAGTCGACTTGCTGCATTCCTGGCGTCCACCCGATCTTCATCGTCCTCCTCGTTCACTCCCTTGAGGCCACCTGCACGACTGCCCGATCCCAACCGGCCTTGAGCCGCTTCAGCGCTATCTTCTCCCTCCGCTTCCTCCGAGACTTTGCTCATGAAACTGCTCGACACGCTGCGACTAGTCGCATCCGAGCGGCGCGGAACACCGCTCCAGGCATCGCCCTTGGGACCTTGGCTGGCGGCGAGGCTGGAACGGCGCGTAGTGGGGTGTGACTCCCGACCAAGACGACTCAGACCGCCTGAGGCGTCGATCGACCGAATATCGGGGCGGACCGTCTCAAGGAGGGACAGGGTACGACGCTCAGCCTCGATCTCCCGGAGGACGTACTCTCGGATGCTCATGCGTAGGTCTGCAGCAGTTCTTGAGAACCACTTGCGGCGCTCCTGGACCAGGTTCTGAGTGACACGATTGGTCTTGTTGAAGAGATATGTCTCGTGCTGGCGGGCCTCATCAAGGGCAGCAATTGCCTCATCGACCTTCTCCCGTCGAACACTGGAGCTAGCCTTGAGCCTGTCGGCAGCATTGAGCTTGCTCCGCGTGGCCTCCTGCGCCTGAAGGAACTCTCGGATCAGTATCTGACGATTGGTCAGAGACTCCTTAACGATAAATGCATCCTGTGAATGGTATTGGAATGGATCGCCGAGCGTAGTGGCCTCGGCAGTTGCTTGGGCGGCATGATAGTCGCCTACAGCTTGAACGGCCTTTCCAAGCTTCCTATAAGCATTCGCCAGGCCAGGGTGTGGTTCTTGGACATTCATGCTCGCCAACTTGGTTCCGTAGTCAGCTTCGCCGAGACCAAGGCCTAAATTAGGTCAGAACCAAGCGTAAAGAAACTGCCAAGATCTTTGTAACATACCTCTTCGTGCTTTTACCAACTTATCTACTTTATGTCCAGCATCCATGGCACCGAGGTAGAACAGTTTAACAGCAGGTCGAGCGTCCGCAAGTTCGGGAGTATCATCCGGGGGAGGAGCAAACTGCTTCAAGATCTTTCTGCGGACACCAGTAGCTGGCTGTTTTCTCTTGACCATAGGGCTATAGCCAAAATCACTCTCGACAAAAAGGACCATTTCGTCATCCTTCATCAGCACCTCGTTGCCGCAGACGTAATTAAACCATCGCTGCATCAAGGCTTTGACGCGTGCCTCATCCTCGTCGGTGCCTGCTCCGGCAGAGGTCAATGGAGGAGGGACAGCTGGGACTAGCGCCTCAGGGTTGGCGGATATCAGGTGGTCGGCGAGCTTAATGAATTCAGAGTGTAGACGGCGGACATCACGAAATTGGGTGGTTCGGAATCGTGGGATATTGGTCTAGGGTATGTTAGTGCTAATATCAAAGATTTCCATGAATGCGACAGTACATGAACGTCAAATCGAAGAATAGGGTCCTTCTTGCCCGTGCGCTCCAGTCCTGTGATCTTGGCCTGGAGTCGGTACTGTGGTTGAGGTGGCTTCTGGTTCTGCTGGCCTTGCGGCGGCTGCGGTTCCGATCCAGCTGGTTGGCTTTGTTGCTCGCCAGATGCGGGTGCCTGCTGGTGACCTGGTCCAACCGCGGCAGGTTGAGATGTCGCGGTCAAATCAGACGGGTTCAACGTCTTGGAATCGACGGTCTCTGTCTCGACTCCTCCAGATTCTGTCGTCGCAGTGCCCGGTCGTTGGAAACCTTCTGATTCAGGAAGCGAAGGAGTATTCGATGCGTGAGAGCTGAACTGAAAGGGGGGAGGATCGCCCGAGATGGGGTTGAATGGCGCGGGATTTCGAGAGGGAGACGTTACCGGCGAGTTACCCCAAGGCGATACGCCGGCTGGGTCGTCAGCGTCATGAATAGTCGAGCTATAATCCATTGCGAACGGTTATATGTTATTGAATGATGGTGTTGGAAACTATATATTTAGGAGGAAGGCTGGGGGAAAGATGACGTTGCGCCTCCGTTCGGTAAGGTCGGAGCTGTCGGTGGAGACGGTGGACAATTACAAGAAACGGATGTTTAGGCTTCGCGCGTGCAAACCATTGTCATGAAATACCGAGATTGATGATTGTGTCGTCGGGATGCTGCCTATGTCGCTATGTCTCAACCACTCGCAGTGGGTGGCTGTCGCTGACGCAAGTTGACTGTCCTGTGTCGGTCGATGGCTCCCGACCTTCCCACAGCGGAGCTGAAGCTTCATATTGGCTATATAAACGCGACTTCTCGCGCTTCATATTACCGCGCGCTTGTGCCTTATCAGGCCGGATCGGGCTAGTGAGGGGCACCTAGCAAAATTTATGCTGGACTACAGCTGGCGGCATCATGAATTTTGGACATAAATTATTTGATTATGACATCGGCCTCCGCTCTCTAAAATCCAGGTGTTTTTGCTCTGATTTTCGCAAATTCTAGTTAGAGATTACTGTTCTACTTTCGTCACGCGCCTTCAATGGGCAAAAAGAGAGCAAGGGAGGCGGATGGCGCCGTCCCAGCTGACAACTCTGTGGACAAGATGGATGAGGATAGCTCTGACGACGAGGTCAGTCTTTGGTCGCAATCGCAACGCGTATCATTGTCGACTAACAAAGTTCCAAGGATTTTGATATGGTAAATGTGGAGTTTGAGTGGTTCAACTTCGACCCCGAGATCGATTTCCACGGTACCAAAACACTATTGCGCCAGCTTTTCGACGTCGATGCGACCCTATTCAATGTGTCCGGCCTCGCCGACCTCATCCTCTCCCAACCGACCATTGGCTCAACAATTAAGGTCGACGGAAAGGGAAATGATGCGTATGCGCTGCTCACCGCCCTCAATACATCTATCCACCAGGAAAACGCGTCCATGAAGGACGTACTGAAGTACATCGTTGAGAAAGCGCAGACCAACCCATCCTTAGCCGCGATCCCCGAGCTGGTCAATGCCGGCAAGCACATTGGCCTAGTTTTCTCAGAGCGCCTCATCAACATGCCTTCTGAGCTGGCGCCTCCCTTGTATTCAATGCTCATGGACGAGATCGAGGCCGCGGTAGAAGACAAGGAACCCTACCAGTTCACTCACTACTTGATCTGGTCAAAGACATATCAGGAGCTCGAGTCTAAGCTAGACGTTGAGAATCAAAGGCGAAAAAAGGCCAAGGAGGAAGCAGAGGTTTACTATTTCCACCCGGAGGATGAGGTACTGCAAAAGCACGCGCTAGCCTACGGCAGCTTCAACTACACAAAGGAGGACGAGGCAGTAGCGGACAGCAAGCGGGCATTCCAAGAGATGGGCGTTAAAGCGCAGGGACACCTGATTCTCATTGAGGCGGCCAAGTTTCAGGGGGCCATTAAGGCTGTTAGCGATTACTTGAGAGCACCGCAATAAATGACATCAAGGTTGGGGCTCCAGCCGTTGCATCAAGTACTCCACCTCCACCTCTTTAGTCAAGGGAATAACAAAGTCTTTGTACATTGACACCACCGCCTCGACGTTTATCTTGGCGCCACCCTTGGTTCCATCTGGGATCGAAGGGTCCTTCCCGTAAGTTTGAGCCTTGAGTCGGAGGCGATCAAGGACCTTCTTCTCCACCTCCTTGTTGGTAATGGACTCGGCGATGCCCTCCCTGTCCTCAGCCTTGATAAGACGAATGTACTTGTCTTCGTCTGACCGGAACTTAGACTCGGCAACAAACTTGCCGAAGTGGATTCTGCGAGAAAGAGCTTGCAAGCAAGCGATATCGCAGGTCGCCGTCGAGCCGTAGTTTTCCTGAGACTCGCCACGCTCTTCGCGGCCAAAGTCGGGGGCAACGGCAGGAAGAAATTTGTCGACGTAGAACTTCTTAATCTTCTCATTCACATTGACATTGTTCGGGTGGAGGATCCGAGGGTAGTTCAGCGGGGGTAGAATGGGGTGCTGGAGGGCAGAAGGGAAAAAGGGGTACTCGTCCGGAGACTCAAAACGGCGGATCAGGGATTGCAGCTTCTCCTGTTCACGGAAATACCAGTCGAGGAAGCTCAGATTGCTATCAGGCAAGTCCAGAGTGCCAGGAACGTAAACTTTCTAGTGGTTGAAGGGCGACGGTCAACATCCAGGGATAATGCTCCAGCAGGCAGGGAGTCGCATGAGCGCATAGTCCAGGCAACTTACACTGTTCAAAGCAAACTGCACGCGCTCGATAAGATGGAAGGTGATTGTATCCTCAAGGCGACTGCATGTGAAATTAGCATCTGGGATCTGAGATTGGGGTCTGGCAGGCGAACGCACATGAGCTGGAAGCGGATCCGGGCGAGATCCAGGGCGTCAGCGGGATCGGCCATATCGATGACAGCGTCCATGCCGGTTTTCGCAGGGTCAATTAGGGAATATTTTGGCTGGTTTGAGATAGTTCGAGCGAGCTGGGTAACTCGAGCAGAGATTGAACACGGACGAGGAGGAAATAGTGACGTGGAAGCGACGGAGCTTAGGTGAGCTAAGCAATAAACAAAGGGACGGAGAATGGTTTCGGTCGAGCAAAACCGATGCACCATGGGGGGCAGTGGCTGGAAGTCGGCATCGGCGTCGGTGCGGTATCTTAGTCGAGGTACGGAGTACACACACACACACACACACACACATAAAAAAAACCCGTTCCAGTGTGGAGGGGGACGAGGGGTAGCCAAGCAAACAACCTAATTCGGGAGCTCGAAAAAATTAACTAGTGGACCTCTTAGGCCAGTTTCCAGTGGGTGGCCACTATTTTCCCATGGTTCCAGCACTTAGGTACGGAGTACTTCGTAGGCGGCCAGCAGCCGGCCAAGGCTAGCCCCCCTTCTCTCCGGCAATGGCCAATTACAGGGGCTCTTCATGCATAGAATCCGTGCCTTACCTTGGCCGGTCACGCTAGCGCCTCGGTCCCAGCTACACCCCAAGCAAGACCAGCACAAAACAGCCAAGGTAATCCCGGTGCGCGTCATGGCCCATCTCCTCGCAAAGTTGCAGCAACACCAAATCTTTTTTTGACTCCCTCATTCCAAACCCTTCCCTATCCAACGATCCGCCCTCATACCCTCAGGCTCTGCGTCCCTGCAGTCGCCCCGGCCATGGCTGACGCAGAGAACAATTATGGCTTCCCCGACGACATGGGCGGCGACGACGACCAGTCCATCGTTTCAGTATGTCGCTCTCTCCCAATCTGCCACTCATCCCTTCAGCCTTTCCCTCCGCTCCCCTCAAGCCATTGCCGTCCCCTGATCATACAATGCTAACGGTGTCGGTTGGAAGCAGACTCGTGGACTTGAGACCTTTAGCCGCAAAGTCACCACCACAGCAAGCCATCTAATGGGCCCCAATGCCGAAGCCGCCGCTCTTCACTACCAGTCCGCAATGGCCGAGGTCCACAAGCAGATGAAGCGTCCGACGGTCCAACGAAGCGTGTTCGCCATGGCTAGGACGACTCCAACCGATCTCATGCGCTCCAAGCTCTCGTCGCACGAAATCCGTCATCGTGCTTTGACCTATCTTCCCGATGAGCTACTTGCCAACATCCCCGACCACGAAAACGCCTACTCCCTATTCCAGGGCTTTCAGGCGAGCTTCCCTGAGCTCACCGACGAAGGCAAGAAGTTCCGCCGGCAGGTCTCTCGTGGGCGCAAAATGCTTGAGGATACGGAGGCATCACCAGGGAGCCCGAAACGACTCACCCAGCTCAAAAAGGAGAGGGCCGCAATGATGCATGAATTCGGTCTTCTGGGTACCCGAAAAAGCATGGCTAGCTACGAGATCCGGGAAATTGACAACAAAATTGCCAACCTGCATGGCATGCGCAGGATAATTCTAGACAGACTTGCTGGGTTCGAGCAGGATGAGGCGTTATTAGAGCATGACAGTATGTGACAGCGGAGAATAGGTATCGGATATGAAACTAACCCTCGCAGTTGTCGACATGGAATCACGGATAGAGGAAGCGCAGGCCCTAGTCGACGAAGCGGAAGAGATAGCGCGAAACACTCGTACCAAGGACGAGCAAGATCTCGTTGGCGATGCCGACGACCACGATGCCGAATTCATGTCACAATCCGTCTACCAGAAACTGCCAGGCTCGGCAAACAGCACGCCTTCACGGAAAACCAAGAAAGTTCATAGGAAGAAGTCGATGCCGATTCTCCATGAGCATTTCGAACCGGGAACCAGCATTCGGGAAATCCGTGCGCACAGCGATAACATCACAGCAGTGGATTTTGATGCTCCTTTTGGCACCATGGTTACATCTGCGCTTGATGATACCGTCAGGGTGTGGGATCTCAATGCCGGCAGGTGTATGGGCTTCTTAGAAGGGCACACTGCATCTGTGCGAACTCTGCAAGTAGAAGACAACATCCTGGCGACGGGATCCATGGATGCCACTATCAGGTTATGGGATCTAAGCAGAGCACAATACGACCCGCACGGAGGGCTTGGAAAGGATGAGGACGAGGACGCCATTGCATTTGGCACCGATAACCACATTGAACCTCCCGAGGGTAGCATGTCTGACTGTCCGCTCTTCACACTCGAGGCCCATGTGGATGAGATTACAGCACTTCACTTCCGCGGAGACGTTTTGGTGTCTGGCTCTGCGGATAAGACTATCCGCCATTGGGATCTAGAGAAGGGTCGCTGTGTCCAAACTCTGGACGTCATGTGGGCAGCCGCAGCGACGCTGGACGCCACGGAGAGCACCTGGAGGCCTACCGGCCGCTCCCAGTCCAGCTCAGCAGACTTTGTGGGTTCTTTGCAAGTGTTTGAAACAGCCCTTGCATGCGGTACCGCTGATGGAATGGTTCGTCTGTGGGATCTCCGAAGCGGCCAGGTTCATCGAAGCCTAGTCGGACACACAGACGCTGTCACCTGCTTACAGTTTGATGATGTTCACTTGGTTACTGGCAGCGCGGACAGAAGTATCCGAGTAAGTTGCCTCTTGTTCGTATGGGATTCTTGGAGCTAACTTGATTCCAGATTTGGGATCTCCGGACAGGTTCCATTTACGACGCTTATGCGTACGATAACCCCGTCACTAGCATGATGTTTGACACACGGAGGATTGTGAGCGCGGCCGGCGAGGACGTGGTAAAGGTGTATGATAAGGTAGAGGGACGACAATGGGACTGCGGCGCTGGCATCGCCGCCGCTGAGGAGGGCAAGACTCCAGCCATTGTGGAACGTGTACGTGTAAGAGATGGGTATCTGGTTGAGGGTAGGCGGGATGGCATTGTTGGCGTATGGACATGTTAGAGTATTATATATGTAAGATGTAAAATCCACTCAAAGCGATTTGATAGCTAAAGCTCTACAAATGTGGTAATTTTTATCACGAGAAGACCCATCGCAGATGATCTATAGGGTAGGTAGGAGGGCGTCATTGTGAGAGAACTTGCGCCTACCGTAATTGCAACAACCATGAGACCCTCTCAACCGTAATACTGGGAATAACCATACAAAATAGCTATTTATATTCACGCGCCTCGATGAGACAATTCTACAGCATCGCTAGACAGCCATTCAAGGTTGACTGAAGATAGGCGCTTACAGATGAAGTTATCATGCGGTGGTGGTCCCATCACAGCCCAAATGAGCAGTCATCCTCTCTCCTCTATGGATTTTCTTCTTCCCAACATTAATTCAACAAAAGCCTAACCCTGGTGCCAGATCATCAAGCGATGCTACCGCAACCATCCAAACTAGCCACCGCATAATTCACCACTGCCCTCGTCATACAGCGCATAAAACCGCGGCTTCATAACGAGGCATTGAAAATGGGCTTCGCAGCGCAAGGGCAGTTGCTAGCGAGATACCTGGATGTGGCTCAAGCGGCATTGCAGCTAGAATACCACCATCAGGGAGATGCGGCGAGGGGGTCACACCCATCCGTGGGTAGCGGCGAAGACAATAGAGAAGCCTCTGATGGAAATAGTGGTTCTCTACAGGAGGGGCACAATAACAAAGATTTTGACGTGGCGCCTATGATGGAGCTACTTAGACGACAAGCCCGAATACTCATCAAACTCCATCACGCTCTGGAGATGGACCCTGGCGCAACAACTGGAATAAATGAAGATCTTCTGAAGAAGAGAATTGCAGACTTGGCATCAATATCCAATTCCAAGTTCTACACGTACCGTTACGATCGTCTCCCAGCTGTCTGGCGCCAAATCTATACCGACTCGCTTATCCTTGACACCTATCGCCTCCTTCTACGACCGCTTCTTACGACTCACACCCTCATTGGTGAAATAGTTGACACCGTAGTTGAGAAGCTGGACAAAGCTCTCATAACGGCTGGTGGAGGCGGACGGCACCAATGGCTGGGGAAGACCATGCAGATGCTTGAGGAGACCTGGGCAGATATCAATGAGGAGAATAACGGGCAGCACCCGTCGAAGCGCCAAAGAAAGGACATAGTATTTCATCGAAAATTTTCAGAACTTGAGCCATTTGGCAGACCGTTGTTGTCATCAAAATGGACATGCCCTAGGTATTCGGGATGGACCATAGATCAGTTTGAGGAGTACATGAACAGCAACAGAGGAGCTCCATGGCCCATTGTCTTTACAGATTTGATCGGTGACTGGCCTGCATTAACAGATTGCCCATGGAGTAGCCCGGACTACTTATTGTCAAGGACATTCGGAGGAAGACGTCTCGTACCCGTTGAAATCGGGAGGAGCTATGTCGACGAGGGATGGGGGCAGGAGTTGATACAGTTCCGCAAATTTCTGAATCGTTATGTCGACACATCCAACACAGAATCATCATCGGAAATTACTCATCCTTCTCCCACTGGCTATCTTGCCCAACACAACCTCTTTCAACAAATCCCCTCTTTGCGCAACGACATCCGCGTCCCCGACTTCTGCTGGACTGACGTTCCGGGCCACCCTCTTTCCTCATCCCACGACCAAGCACCTGTCGACGTCCCCCAACTCAACGCCTGGTTTGGTCCTGCGCATACTATCACGCCTCTACATACCGACGGCTACCATAATCTTCTCTGTCAGACCGTCGGTGCAAAATACTTACGTCTGTACCCGCCCAGCGCAACGAAGTATATGTGCCCGCGGAGTCCGGAGCACGGCGTCGACATGAGCAACACGAGCGCGCTGGACGTAGGCATATTGGAGGGTTGGGATCCAAGGCCAGAGGGGGTGAGCGAGGAAGATGTACAGAAGATGAGGGATGATCTTGAGGGTGTTGAGTACAGGGAATGTATCCTGGAACCAGGGGACACGCTTGTAATTCCGATAGGATGGTGGCATTATGTGAGAAGTTTGAGTGTGAGCTTCAGTGTGAGCTTTTGGTGGAATTAGGATAAATCTCTCACTCTTGGGTAGAACGACCGCTGCAGTCAGCATAAAGACTTGCTCAGGCCACAAGTGAGCCCAGCACTATGTCAATCAGTCAAAATAAAGGGATACAATTGACCAATAACATTGTCAACTTGTTGAAGGAGGCCAGAAAAGAAATATGTCTCAATTTTGGGTTCAGGAGAAGTGTCAAACTAAATAAAGAGCCAAATTCAACCAAACACTAGGGCTCAACCAAGTGCAGGACTTGCACTGGCATCTTCCACGCTGTCACTGGCTCCCTGAGCTTCCCTTCGGGCCTTTGCTCCAGCTTTGAGCAACTCCCATTTTTCACGGTATTTCTCCAGCGTCTTCTGCATCTTCCTATTGTCCTTTTCAAGCCGTTCCATCTGTTTCGCCGCGGCCGCAAGTTGCTCTTCCATTTCCTGATTCTTCTTACGTATGGCGTCATCACTGATCTTAGTGACAGCGCTTGGAGAACCAGGACGCATTAGACGATAGCTTTCGGCAAGGGCCATAGCGGAGGTTTGGGCACTTGCTTCGAAGGCGTGCAGGCGCTTGGTAAGTTTGTCGAGCATGTCCTTGAGAGATTTGTTCTCCATGTACAGTTCTTCAATGGTATTGTTGAGTTCCTTGTCGGTACGGGCACGACCAATACGGCGCTTTGCTCCAGGCGAGAGAGGAGGTGCCTCTCGAGCATCAACAAAGTCATCTTCCTCGTCTTCACGGGCGTTATCAAATCCTTTGTGCTCACCGTGGGAGGAAGCCTCAAGACGTCTTTTTTCTTTCTCGGCAAAGGTCAAGATGTTGGCATAAGACATAGTGTGACCCGAGGTAGGCACCACATAGAATGAGTCACTAGGTGCATGTCCCTTCTTAGCTAATGACCTCATGGTTGCCTTGGAGTAGATCTTGGACAGATCCGGTTCCGAAATCTTGGATGGTGAGGCCTTGAGATGACTGCGCTTAGTGGGGGATGTCTCCGGGGTCTCAGCTGGCTCTGAGGTGGTTGACTCCTCTTGGATCAGAGGCAGTCCAGCAAAGGCCAACGGAGCGGAGAGCTTGGTAATGAGGCTACCCCAAGTGTTGTAAAAGCGAGTGTATCCTCCATCATCGGTTGCAGCCGGGGCAGATTCTGACTTTGGGGAGGTGTTCTTGCCGAGGCCATCAGATCGCTGCTGGGCTGGAACGGGTGGGACCCAGGTCGGTTTGCCAGGCTGGTGGTCGATAATATTTTGCATCTTGGCTTTAGGTCCATGTTGGCGAGAGAGGGTATCGACGTTGCCGGGGGCCTGATCGTTGGAGACACTAGGGGCGAGCGGTTGCCCTCGGTACTTGGATCGAATGCCTCTGGCCGTGGCCAAGTTGCTTGCGATGGACGAAGACATTTCACGAGAAGCATATCGGCGCTGAGCAGGGGGGCTAAGCTTCTGGGCCGTCCTAGATGCGGTTGAGTCGGAAGGAGAGTCCTTCTTGGCATTAACATCTTGGCCGGTCGCCTGATCCTTCTCGGAGAGCTTCTCGGCCTGGTCGGAATCGCTGGACTGCGACGTCGGTTCGGCGGGGATCTTGAGGATTTCGGCGAGCTTTCGGTGATGCTCTTCGAGGAGCTTCAGGGTTCGGAGAGCTTCGACGCTGGATGTAGATCTGGCGGCGTTGGCGAACTCGCCAGCAGCCTGGGTGTGCTCGTTGATGGCAACGACAGTGTCGGAGGCATGGCGAGTAGCGACAGCGGCGGCGCGTGCATGGTCGTGCGCCTTCACTAGTGGAGAAGACTCCATATTCCCATGTGAAAGATGGAAACACGATGCAAAGTTGATACTTTTTGATCTATTTGTTCACTGGTGACAAGATCAAACCCGACCGTCCATGTGCCGCTGGTTGGGGTTGAGAAGAGGTGTGGGGGATTTGCGATGGGGCCACACGATAAGGGAAGGTTTAATGGCTTATAACATCGTACCGCTTCCGTTGAAAAGACTGGAGGTCAGAACTTATAATGCAGTTGATGGGTTGAGGCAAGCGTAAATATGAACACTGTAAGTGCCGTACGATAAGAGATCCAGCACATTGTAAGCCCCGTCTCGTGCGTTTTTCTTTGATGTATCCGGTCACAAGGTGTCGTAACTCTCATGCGGAACCAGTGCCTGTCTCAAACCGACCACTTCCTGGCCCTTCGTATTAGTGCGAAAGCAGTGTTTGGTGGGGTTAGCGGAGAGGCTGTGGGGGCATGAATTGGGTACTGTAGAGAGCTAATGTCAACGATAGGGACATTTCGTCTCATTTTGACTGGATCACGCGATGGAAATATGAGAGTACGGACACCGAAAGTGAAATCGAATTGAGAAAGACCGATTTTCGGTTGACATCTAACCTCCGCTAGAAGTCTGTCGACTCCCCTTGTGTCTGATGAGCATTTAGTTACCCTATCATGATTTACCCTTTAGCTTATTCGGACTCGTCATGAATTCTAGCTAGACAGTCCAGCGTGAACCAGACTGAACTGAGTTAAAGCACCTTGACTGTATCCCTTCGGAAATATATTTAGAGAGAGAACATCGAGACCTGCTCTCGTCGTCGGGCCTTGCTTTCATAAAATCTCAAACACTTTCACCACCTGTCCGAATGTCCCTGAAATAAATGGCCAATCATTGCACCCGTATGGAGTAGGTACTCATAGTAACTACTACTCAAAACCTCTAATTATGTATTAAATTAATAATGCGCCCCTGAGCGGACTGTCATTCATCTACCAAGGTCTGTGCAATGAGCGACGAAAAAAAAGAAAAAAGAAAAAAGAAAAGAAAAAAAAAAAAGGTGCAGGAATTCGCTCCTCTTAAATCCAACAGAAGCACAAAGCGGGATCAGGCTGCCCTTCAATTAATCTACACGAGCTGCTGCGAGAAGAGGAAGTGGAGGTTTATTGTCTAGTCAAAAATTTGGAAGCTGGAGGCAACGGCGGGATTGACTTGAACCTCGCAAAACATGCCAGTCTTGGCGCCAATTTCCAGATAACTTGCTCTAACTTATTAGGACTCCGTTCAGGCCTACGGCAGAACATTAGGACGTGGCTTACGACGATGAACTCGGAAGATGTGGTGCTCACCAGCAAGGGGACCGTTGTCCCGTGACAGGACCCGAGTCTTTGCCTCATTTGGATGTTAGCATCGTGACCTTCCGTCATTGATATCTTAGTCGTAGCTCGCAACTATGGAGTTAATACCCAGTAGCCGCTATTCTCTTGGCTGCCAGGCTACCCTTTCTTTTTATAGTACATACCGGTAGGCCCAGAGACATTCTCCATAAACCCTTTAATGACATCTCCCCATCGACCAGCACCCTGGTCTTTATCCAAACACTTCCTGGAAACATTTCGGCAGAGCCAAAATAGCACAGGTGAGCCACAGGGAGCCAGGTCCGGGTCCGACTCCACGTATTCGGCCACCGCATTCGAAGAACGCACCACAGACAAAGCGAGGGTCCTAAAGGGAAGAGTCCCCAAGCGGGATGGCGACGGCTTCAAACAAGGATCCTACAGGTCACTCCTCATTGGAGCGCCCCCCACTACCAGCTGCGCCCACTGGGACAAGGACGGACAGGCTAGGGGTTCGCACTCGGGTTACGAATTACGACGCTGAATGCACTCAGGGTTACAAGCCGTTGGTCTTTTCCTACCGTCAGCAATTCTCCCCTTGAAACGACTCAATCCACCCTTACCTTCCGTGACATCCTCAGACTTAGCATCGATAACTGTAGCTGTTCAACAACCAGGGAGTGGTTATCTCCGCGACGTATAATTTGCCTACTGGCAATATCACGCTAGGCTCGGTACCAGGTCAATCGCAAATCCAAACTTGTACCAATTCCAACAACGTCAACCCAGGACCTGGCATCCTCCAAGCTCTCCGGCTACAAAGAGCAGCTGCACAAGCTCTCCCCAGCTCGGACCCGCCGGCTTGCGAAAGCAATACCGTATTTGCTAAGAGTCGCCGCCCTCCACAGACCTCATTATACCGCCTCCGAACCGTCCGCTATCGCCTGGTCGAGCGCAACCGTGGCCAGTTAATCCGTGCCTGTCCCAAGGGATCTTCATCCCACCATCTACCCTCCTCCGCCTTGTCAAATCCCGATCCTGCAACCCTCGACGATGGAAAACAACAAGGGAGTCAACAAGCTCCTCCCCAAGTCAATCTCCTCCAGGCGACTACGGCAGAAACAAAAACGCGACTCGGAAGCGTCGGGCAATAATGATGAAGATCTTCGTGGCCGCAAACTGACGAGCCGCGATACGGTGGAGAGCGATGGCACGCAGTCAACTAACCTAGCAGACGATGAGGAGTCCAAAAGCTTTGGGTCCTATGAATCCGATACCGAATCGTGAGTTGAACCATTCTTTTTTTTTTTTGGTCTCTCTCGCTCTATGTACACACTCCCGTTACCCTAACTCTGCTTCCCTTTATTTGCCGTGTGGTTGTTGCTGCTGTTGGGTGGACCTCCCAACGGTGAGTTCAGCCTCGCATTTTCCCCGTGCTGCCACCAGATCCCAGTCGCATCAGCCTCTTGTGCTAAACGGCATCCCGCTATGATCCCATCCACGTGTTTTAGACAGAGACACATTTGTTTCTTTTTCTTTGATCACCCTCGCATTCCACATTTTTCAACTTCCGTTTAGCTTTGCGCTTTGGAAAGCTGTCCATACCTTATTTTGTGCTCTATTCTATCTTTCGTCATCTTGATTACCTTCCACTGTTTGCAACCCCTCTAACAAAGCAACCTCCCCTAGATCTCGACCAGCCCTTTCCACCCACCCATCTCAGATTGGCTACTTAACAACGTCCTCATCCGTCGTACAAGCGACACACTTTGTCGACTCGCAATCCCCGATCACTGACGCCGACTCCAACAGCAGTGCATCCAGGTCGTCGACTTTTCCCTCGAAACGGTCCGTCTCGGTCGAAACTAAAGAGCGGAGACTTAGTCGAAATAAGACTGGGTTGCAACCTCCCCGCAATCTGCCTCGTCGGTCGCCATCTCCGGGAGGCAAGTTTAAAGGCATCTTCAAACCCAAAAAGGGTTCCAGCAACTCCAGCCCCGAGCGTGTGGTCGACTCTCGTCCACCGCCTTCCGGCAAGCAACAGGCCACCCCAGGTGCGGACCCGGACCCTGTGCAGGTCCCGCCAATTATCGAGCCACCTGCAGCCGCCAAAGTCGCTCCCTCTAACAAGCGATCGAGAGTGCAACCAAAAGTTGACACGGGTCTTCCTCCCCGAACTCCACCAACCGGTGACAAACCTGCTCCCGTCATCGTCAACACCCCGCCAACGCCCACCGAGTTCACCCACTCCTCGGCGCAATCATCCCCCGAACGGAGGTCGTTCTGGAACGGTTCAGGTGCTGGCACCGGGGCAAATGGTTCTCCTCCTGCACGGAATAACAGTACACACCGCAGGAGTCAATCGGGATCAGTAACTATTGGTCCCAGTAAGCTCTCCAACATCATCAACGCTCCCCTCACTCCCACAACAGAAAGCGGTGAGGTGACCCCCAACGCGAATCAGGCATCGGGCTTCTTTTCGTCTATGATATCGGTTGCCCAGAACGCTGCGAACACCTTGACCAATATTCAAACTAGTGGCATTGGACTTGGCGGAAACAAGAGCAAAACATCCATTACGAAATCCCAAGAGCAACCAGAGCCTGCAAAACCCGAAGAAAAGGCAAACCAGCCACTCGCAGTGAGAAGCCAGACGCCCATGGAAGATAACAAGGATCACAGGCAATCTGCGATACAAACCCTTGGCACTGGCGAGTTGAGTCTCAGCCAGCTTGGCCTCGCCGAACCTCTCAGCAACATTGCAACACCGATGAGCTCGAAATTCCCCGACATGTCTGATACACGTGCACGATCCGAGTCGGCTCCGGTCGACTCCCCCGTAACCCCCACAGAGCTCGTCCTAGACGAGTCATCCAGTCGGCCTAGATCGCTCTATGAAGCGGCTAGTGGCGAGCGCACTCCTCCTACGGGTGAGCTCATCGACAAGAATGGCACAATTCAGCGAACTGCAAGCCTTCGAAGTGCCCTGAAACAGCCTCACAGAAAACGCGGTAGCTCTGTCACCACTGGTACAACCATCGGAGCAGCGATTGTGGCTGCCAATACCTCCCTCGCTCATCCGAACCTGAGTGCGCCCAAGCTTACGGGGTTCGCCATTGCTAGCAAAAAGCGAAACCGCGACTTTCACGACTTATTCAAAAGCGTGCCTGACGATGATTACCTTATTGAAGACTATAGCTGTGCCCTGCAGAGAGAGATTCTCGCACATGGTCGGCTCTATGTCTCAGAAGGCCACCTATGCTTCAGCAGTAACATCTTTGGATGGACTACCACCCTTGTTATGAGCTTCGATGAGATAGTGTCCGTTGAAAAGCGGAGCACAGCTTTAGTCTTCAAGAATGGTCTTATGATAACGACATTGCATGCGAAGCACATCTTCGCCAGCTTCACCAGCCGAGACGCGACCTACGACTTGATCGTCAACATCTGGAAACTGGGTCATCCCACGTTGAAGAGCACACTCAATGGTGTTCGATTAGAAGGTACCGGTGGTGACAAGACTGAAAAGGTGGATGGCGATCAGACTGTCCTCGAAGACGAACAAGACGGATCTGACACAGATGATGAGAGTGAAGATGAGGATGAGGAGTATTACGATGAAGACATGCATGAAGAGATGCACAATGCTTCCCTCGCCGAAGCTAATGGTGGCGAGGGCGAGACCGAAAAAGCCACGTCCAGAAAAGCGTCTGGGGTAACTCCTGCAAACGGTAGTACGCCGGAGGACGCTCCAAACTCGTCAGGAAGCATCGGGGACTTTCCAGGTCCATCCACGCACGCTCCAACAGACTGTGGCGATTCGGCGACGCACTACGACCGAGTTGTCGGAGACGATACTGTCCCCGCACCTCTTGGCAAAGTGTATAGCTTGGTGTTTGGTGCGGCATCTGCAAAATGGATGAGCCAGTGGTTGACTAGCAATCAAAAATGTACCGAATTGCAAATGGAAGACCAGAAGGGACTCAGCCTCGAGGACCGAACCCGGACGTATAACTACATCAAGCCTCTGTATGGTTCGATAGGACCGAGGCAGACAAAGTGTATTGTCAGTGAGAACCTAGATAACCTTGACTACGAAAAGGCAATCAACCTCACTGTCTCAACGCAGACCCCGGATGTTCCAAGTGGAAATGTCTTCTCTGTCAAAACCAAGTACTGTTTCTCTTGGGCTGAGAACAATAGCACCCGCATCCAGGTCAATTGTACTATCGAATGGACCGGCAAGAGTTGGTTGAAAGGTGAGTGATATCGCAATATTACCCTCCGGGGCGTTTACTAATACGTTGCAGGTCCCATTGAGAAGGGCGCCAACGAGGGCCAAATCCAACACTGCAAGGACTTGTTTGCAGCTATTAAGTCTGCAGTATCATCCAAGCCTCCAGCTCCTTCTCCTCTCCCTTCTGCAATGAAGAAGGGCAAGAGGAGTAGGAGGCCTAAAGCAACGCAGGCGCCAATCGTGGAGAACAGTGCGCCAAAGCGACCAGACAAGAAGAGCTGGGGCGCGCTCGAGCCCGTTCGAGGACTTCTCGAACCCCTTTCAGATGTTGTCCAGCCACTTCTCACAGGCAATGTCATGTATGGGCTTCTCGTGGGTCTACTTGTTGCTACTTGGTTTGGATTCGGGTTCACGCCGAGCAGAAATCCACAAGGCGTCAGTATATACAGGCCTGATAGAATCGCGACGTATGAGGAGCTTTGGCGAAGAGAAGACACCGAGCTCTGGGAGTGGTTGGAGGAACGAGTCGGTATGGATCGTTTGCACACGGACAGGGCGAGCGTTCGAAAGCGAGCGCTCGACCCGAAGATGGCCGAGGAGAATCTGAGGGCGGCTCGGATGGATGAGAAAGAGGTGGAAGAGGCGATCCGAGTCACAGAAGAGAAGCTGCGGGTGTTGAAAGGCGTGATGGAGAAGAAAGCCAAGACTGTAAGGACAACCGGTGACAAGGTACTCGCATAAGGGACATAGATAGATTGCGATTGTACATTACCACACAATAACAACGCAGGGCAGCCAGCAAAGCCCATGTTTCTTTGTCAATGCATAGAATTTTTTCCAATCTGCTCCCATTTCTGGATGTATTGCGGCCTCCCATATCGTTGAACAGGTTCACCGAGTACTCTAGGATCTATGTGAGCGTTGAGATTATTGACCCGGGCACTTGGGGGCTAAAAGTCCGGGGGAGGCCGTCTGACATAGCACGATATGCGTTATTGGGCGGGGAGTCGAGGGGGGTGGTAAAGCAACATGCGATGGCCCGACCTCGAATAGGACGAATGGAGAAAGGAGACAATAATACAGTGTGCCTTGAATGCTCATGTTCCTGCATGGATAATGCCCGAGTGTGCCCAATAAGCGATAGCTGCCAGGATAATAGGCGTATTTTAGTAACCCGGAGTGGAGCGAGGATGAAAAACCGCAAAGGCCTACGGAGTACATAGATTCCTTTGCGTCATGAGCATCTCGGAAACGGCGACGGTGAATCACACGGTAAAGCATGGCCGTTCACCGTTCCAGTCAGTGAGACAGGGGGCAGTTCACTGTTAGGCGGACTGGGGGCCGTATAAGGCATTCTTCGAGTTGGCTTACCCTAGAGCTTTACAGCTTGCCGAAGTCGAACGACAACACAGCAACCATGACGCCGAGGACATATGAGATGAGCACTTCAAGTTGGGGAATGTAAGTTAGTCGGCCCTAAAATGATCGGCGAAAAATAAATGAGAGCTAAAACCATTGTGCAAGGGGGGCCGGTGCATTGGCGTCATCAATAAAGCCAGAGAACTGTGTAACTACTGTACGACGCTGCTGCCGATGAATTAGGGGTATGGCGCCCTTACTGAGTACTTGGATGCATACAATAGGAACTAGCAGCTCGAATAACGGGGCGTTAAAGGCCAATGGCTATGGACAGAACTAGAATAGGTATCTAGAAAGCTGAAATATGCCACGCGCTATGTTCAATAATTAAGCAGGTGCTAGTAGAAAAAAACATCAGCAAGGCGTCTTGATGGTGGACAACCTCCATACATGGTACGTCACTGTTGGGTCTAGACGACAACGCCTTGGCTGTACACGCCACAGGCGCGGGCAGCGGGACGGCCGCGCGCTAACGTGAGCCCCTTGAAGGTGAAGAAGACGGGGTTGCACAGCTGTTGGCTTGATTAGTAAAATTTGGGCTGAAGAAGAAGCGGCAGATGTATGGATACCGAGGCGCGATGGGATGGATACCTTCTGATGGCTTTTTTGGGTCACCA
Organism: Mariannaea elegans; assembly: GCA_930272665.1. Classification (NCBI taxonomy): domain Eukaryota; kingdom Fungi; phylum Ascomycota; class Sordariomycetes; order Hypocreales; family Nectriaceae; genus Mariannaea; species Mariannaea elegans. The sequence continues at coordinate 560,195 of CAKNEU010000010.1, read as the reverse complement.
TTGCGGGCGGGCAGCCCGCGTACAGAAGGTGTGTGTCTTGTATTATGATGTAGGTCTTGGGAAACGAGTGGAGATATAGCTTGTGGTAGGTTGGGCGTTTTTTTCCGAAGAGACTAGGCGCAGTTAAAGTCCGCCTCGTTGCCTAAGCCACACCAGCAGGGGTAACGGCAATTGGCTCGCGGAAGGGGTTGTCAGTGAGAAAACGGTCCATGACCGGACATGGATGGGGGAAGAGGGACAAGGACATGGGACTGAGACCGGGAGAGAGACACTGTTTTGGTAGTGCATGGTTAGTTGGTGCATTGACGGACAATTGGCTTTACTACGTACAAGGAAGAATAAAGAAGAGAAGAAAAAAGAGGAAACGGGATTGATGTTGAGAATGATTATCTTGGCACGTATGCATGCAACTCAGGGCACATGGTGACTCGCCACATAATGTTCAATTAGGTAGCCAGTCCCTGGGTTAGTACGTGCTGTAAGTTACTCCGTAGGTAGATACTGTAGGTAGGTAGCGAGCGAGCAGACAGGATCAGTTTAGACGTACAGAGTATTGGCAGTGTCGTCACAGTGGGTTGGCAGCTCCTAGCACCTAAAACACACACACGACCTCTCTAACACGCGCCCACCTTCTTCTTCTCTTCCACATCCGGATCCCACATCCCACATGCCACCACCACTCACCACTCACCACTTACTCCCACTCCTCCCTCAACCTAGCTCTAGCTCAAGCCCAAGTCCTAGTCCCCGCCTTCTAAGTCCTACACCCTCTTATTCGCGCCTAGGACCTGAGCTGCCTCCCAAACACTCGAACCTCGTCCATTCTCGTCCAAATACATCAGAAACATAATGGCAACTGGTGGCGGATCCGGATAGGCCTCTTCTTGGTTCCCTTTTATGCCTTTTTCTTGTCTAACCCTATTCCCCCTTTTTTTTTAGTTGTTGATCTCCATCGCTTCCTGTCACTGATTTGCCTCCCCCCCGCCCTCACCTAACCTCTATCTCGCAGTACTGAACCCATCATCGTCACATCAGAAGGATTAACCGGTAAAACTCACTCATGGAAACAAAGAAGCGTCTGTCCTTGGACGGACCCAACTCGGGGATAAGCCCTTCAGCCCTACGTCGCCTTACCCGTAGCCCTACGCACCGTCTATTGAGGCGATCCAGCTCAGTGTCTTCGAGCTCTTCTGTATCGGTAGCATCGGACGACGGTGAAGAATCACCAACGTCGTCTTGTGTGTAAGACTCCACCCTCATCACTCAATCCACATCCCCAACCACATCCCTCTTGTATTGTTTTTTCCCTTTCCATTTTGCCGTTCCTTTTTTTTTGTTTTTGTTTTTCATCTTCATCCCTCCAATGATCCAATTTCATCTTCATCAAGTCTACCTACCAAGCGCAGCCAACTTACTGGTTCTTGTAGTACCCGTAACACCGCCCGGGATGAATGCGCCCTCTATCGCTTTATCGTTTGGGCGGCCGTGAAGCGCAATGCCTGCGACAAGATGACGCCCGAGGAGAAGAGGGAATGCCCACTGTTGCGATGTCGGAAACGGTTCCCGAATCATGAATTCATGCTCCAGCATCTATACACTTGCGACCAGCTAGACATGGGAGAGTACTGGTGCTATGATTGCGGCAAGGTCGAGCGGTTCAGTGACGCCAAGTGCAAGCGTTGTACCGGGCATCCATCTAGGAGGAAGAAGATCGTGTCCATGGCAAAGAACTTCTTCAGTTCTCTGGGACACAAGAACAAAAATTCCCATGGCTCTGACTTCGAGATTGACATCGATGATGCCCCTCCCAGTTACCACGACTCTCTCCAGGCCCCCTCTCAGCAACCGCAAGTCGAACTGTATTCCACCGAGATCCACGAAATCGACTCATGCGAGATACCACTGCCTACTATCCTGGAGGATGCCGACGAGGAAGGACCTGACCCTGTTCCAGTCCTAACTCCCGCTGTGCCACCGTTGCCTATCGAGCCTCTGCCTGTCCGCCCCGCGGAGCTTGAGTCAGCCCCGATCCTCAGCGAGCCCTTCCTTGCTTGGCCTTCGCTGCCTGATACCGTGGCCCCCACGAACCTTATGAGCCATGGTGGCAACTCAAGCCAGATGGAGCGGCCCGTCCTTCAACTCCACACATCTGACCTTGATCTGTACCGGGCCCAGGCGAGGAAGCGGAGCAAGATGCTGGCCCCCAGCACCTCGGTCCGGTCGACGGCCAGCACGTCGAGCACCAACAGTACATCGAGCACTGCTAGCTATAACATCTCTCCTATGTCCGCCTGGTCTGGTGCCTGGACCAAGGTAGCAGGTTTTGACTCAACCCTAACCTCACCTGCCGATGACCTCGCGAGTCCCGGCGGCCTCTTCCGCAGTCACTCTTTCCTCATCCCAGACAAGCCTTCCAAGGATCACGGTTATGATCGTGATAATGGTGCATCGGATCCCCTCTTCTCAGAACTGCCGGCTGACACCCCTATGATGGATGCCAATCTGCCTTCGGACTCTTTCCAGGACAACTTAGGGCTTGACCAATCCGTCTTCTCCTTGGACACGACTATGTCCACCTCTCTGTCTCTCGAATCTAACCTTGTGTTGACTGACAACTCCGCGATGCCGCCAACTATTCCTCAAGTTGACGTCACGGAGCCCATACCGACCTATGTGCCCCGCCCAAGATCTCTGATCGATACGGCATGGGATGCCCTAGAGACGCACGTCGTTGAATCCATGGATAAGTTGCAGCGTATGACTAGGAACCATCTCGTTAATCAACTACGGAACATGTCAGCACACTCGATAGCCATGACTGGCCTGGAGATGCTCACAGAGATACTGGAAGGTCATCCTCCCACCTCACCTGTGAAGGCGCTCTGTTTTGTACATGTCGTCTACACCTTCTCCCTAGTTGTCCACGAACAAGATGCGCCCAACCGATGGACGGATCTGTTTGGTCAAGCAATGTCTTACAGTACCTGTTTCTCCCGTCAAGATCGCCACCTTTACATCCAAATCGTCAACGCCCTCTGGAAACCTGCTTCCATGACCAATGAAGAAGTAGTCAGCCTCGTTCGAGCCAAGACTTCGGTATCACAGTCATCTAGCTTAAAGGGCAAGGAGCCCGAAACGCTTCCTGTTCATCAGACAAGTAACGACTCATTGGCATTCGTCGCGCAATACTTTCTTGATCGTAGGTTATCACCACTACACTCTTAAGAATGAAGGAAGCTAACTAGACTGAAGAACTTGAATACTCGACGATTCATACTGGAGACGACCCGGAGATACAAACATCAGCCCTGTGCGCGCAACACCTTGGAGATATCACGTTGGACGTTACTCCCAACACGGCATACGGGATTACGGTCGAGTTTATGCTTAAATGTGGGTTCCAGAAATATATCTATGAATATCCGAGATTTTCGGCTAGTTTGGACGATATCCGGCAACGATCAACCTCGAACTTTGGGACCACCACTAGGCGCCTAGAGTTGGAATTGATGCATGCTGGAAAGGTGAGCCCCCCCCCCCCCTTTCCCCCCTCTCATAGTAATGAACGAGAGTCGAAAAAAAAATTGAAAAAATAAACTAATGAGATAACCAGATGTATTTGCCCTCGGATGTCTACTTTGATAGCTACATTTCATGCGTAAGGGAGCACATCGACCAACTATACGCCCAGAACGTACCGAATATTGTTTCCAGGACTATATACTATCGGCATGGCGTCATTTTGATAGAGGCACTGATTAATGCATCCCAACTACCACAAGAACAGCCGACAACAGTCGATGCTGCGTCAAGAACACCGGCGCTGGATTCACTTGACGAAGTTATTGAGGCTATGACTCCCAATCACATTGATGGCTTCGACTTTAACTCGTTCAACGCAACGCCGGTCAACTTCCAGCACACATTGGCTATTGCTCCTGGCTCCCTGAGCAACCCTCAGTTGATGCCGACTCCGGAAGGAACGATGTCAGTGGGTGGCCCATCAACAGCGGCAGCCTCTCCCCCATCGCCAGCCACTGGTCAATCAGCAAAGATCGAGTCTGGCAGCTGCTGTGAGATTTGTGGTTACCGGCCAAAGGGTGATCCCCGTTGGTTCGGCGGCAGCATGGCCAAGCACAAGAAGCTGCAGCACGCCACGTCCCCGCCCAAGATTTACAAATGCCCGTTCCCCGGATGCACGAGCCAATACAAGAACCGACCAGACAACCTACGCCAACACCAGATCGAAAAGAACCACTTTGTAGATGGCCAGGAGGCTGCACGCCGTCCTAGCAAGAGGAAGAAGATGGACTGATTGATCAACAACAGCAACTGACGACAACAACAACAACCTCACGTAGGCTATTGGACGCTGGGAAGAAGGATTTATTTGAGCGTTCACATGCGACTTTCCTTACCGTTTATTTCAATATCTTTACGTTGGGCGCTCCCGCGCCCCTGGAGATTTCTTTTTATTTTATTTTAATTTTTTTTTATTTTTTTGCTGACTTTGGCTATATACATGGACACGGTGTTTTGCGTTTTGAGCGAGTTACAGGCTTAGATTGCCTTGTTTTGGAAAGATACCACTTTGGATTAATTCGATGGCTGGGTTACGAACGATGATATTATGCGAGAGACAACGTCCCGGAGTGGAATGGAATCCTAGGCCATGGTTGCGACGGATCATACTCTCCCGTGAGGCCGGTATTTGGTTTTATATAAGGAACGTGAGATTTGACTAGATCAGCGAACCTGGCGCCGAGGAAGCTAAAAGGAGAAGGCTAGGGAGCAACTGACAACCAAAAAAAGATATGCATCGGTCTGACAGAACAGTACGAACTTCTGTACATACACAGTACATAATGAATTACGTATCAAGTGCAGAGCACGAATACGGAAGACGTGTCTTGAAGCAACCTAACCACCTGATGATGAGCGATCCCGGGGCAATGAGTTACTATTAATAAACCACCTAGTGGGCATCATGGTACGAGCATATGGACTAGTAGGATGGTTCGCATTGGCATCCGGGGAAGATGAATTAATAAGGGCTTTATGTCGGGGAGGGATTGGTGATGGGAATGTTGCAATAAGGACTGGCACCATATATGCTGTGAAACAGTGCAATTTGACGCATTTGATGAATTTGATACATTGGCTGTCGGGTAAGTCGATCTACTCTGTCCCTGTATGAGTGAGTGGTCTTGGCGTTCATTCAAATCGTTCTTCTATCAAGAAGGATGACGCAGATGAAGAATAGAAAAGAGTGCTTGATGGAGTGACCGGTGACGGAATGGCTGGATCGTGGCTGGGGCCCGAAATATGACGACGCGTTTGTCTTAGATGTGTGACGATTGTTGGAGAGAATATGCAATTGCGGACATGTCGAAAGGAGAGATGAGCGGTTATTCCATTTCTCAGAATAATTATCGTGTCCTCACCGAGAGCCGATGATCTGATTCGAACCAAAGTGCATATATGTAAACATGTTATTTGTTCACATACTGCAGTACTACATGTCAAATGCATTGCGTGTGTCTTCGGCCGCTTCACGAATTGACCTGCTCATTTCGAGGGATGAGCAGGCTGGCCGGAGGTCTGGAACGGAATCGCCGGGTTCAGAATGGTCCGCCGCGGCTATAGCGCAGACGCATGATCCGGGCTGGTCACGTAATCTGTTTTGGAAGAGGCACTGGCGTATTTTTATTTACGGTTTACGAGCAGGAAGGGGCGGGCGACCAGAGAACAAGTGTCACGTGGCGCAATGAGAAGGAGTCAGAGCAATAGAGACAAGAGAAAACGGAATACGTGGAAAAAAAAAATAAAAAAATTCAAGCCAACGAAGTTTCTACCGCGTCGTCCCCATTGTTGCTTAATCATCCAAATCAATCAATTGACCAGGCCGTGTTTCTCTTCCCCCCCTTACTACATGCTGTATTCACCAAAGCGCCCTCCTTCCTGTTTGCGTGCTCTCACAAAGATAAACTGAGCTGCGCCGCCTGCAAGTCCGTCTTTGCTAATTAAGCCTTGGCAAATCAACGCAGGCCCAAGCCATAAGAAACTCTTCCAGGAAACAAGTGAAGTGTGGCAGGGGCGGGCTTGTCGCCCTTTTCTTTGGTTCTTGCTGCTTTTGTTGACGCCTAACGCCACGCCAGAAAATCAAGGCAAAGGGGAAAAAACCTCCCTCGCTCTCTCCACTGGTGCAGGCGCGAAGAAGTTTCCGACCAGACACACACCTGGGCTGCACCCACAGGCACCTGTCCGCCTCCGCTCCCCATTTCTCGCCACTCCTCGTCCACTGCCACTCCCTCCTTCCCACTCAAATTTTTTTTTTTCCTCTTCCCACTCCCTCCCTCCTTCCCTCCCTCCTTCCCTCCCTCTTCCTCTCCCTCCCTTGGCTCCTTCCCCCCCCCCCCAGTCTCCATCCGCGGTCCCTTTCCCCCCCTACCCCCCAGAATTTTTCGCACACCAGGCTCGCGCCCTCTCGTCTCCCTCCCTCTATTTTTGTTCACGCCTCTGCTGAGCACTCCTCCACGCCTCCTCCCAGCCCAACCCAGCCCATTTATCGACACCCCCAAAGATCCTGGGTCCAGGGTTTGCTTGCTTGCTTGCTCCCACGCAAAGTGACGCTCCGCACCGCAACCGCAACCGCATCGTGCCGTCGATTGTTTGACATCGAAGGCCGACCTTTTGGTACTCGTCGTCGCCGTCGACCGCCGCCGCCGTTCTCTCGCGGCTTCACTCGGCCTCGTCAGGCTCCGCTAGGCTTCTCCCATCAGCCCTCACCCGGCTGGGGAGTCATCACCTCGGGCCTTTGCCCTCATCTCTCCAAATCACGTCACGTCACGTCACGTCACGTCCCGTCCGGCACTTGCTCGCTTGAACCCTTCACGGACGACGACTCGATTCTCGATCCTCCAGATCTTGCTCCACGCAAAAACCTCAACTCTTCCCCCGTGACTCGGCCCTTCCACCCGGGCGCCGACGAGACACCATGTCGAGTCTACGGCCCGGATCGAATCCTCATGCCGGCCTAAACTTCCCCCAGGCCGGCCTTCGACGCAACGCCTATCCTCCGCCGCATCCCAATCAGACGAACAAACAGTCTCCGGCGCCTCACTCCGCGTCGCCTTACCAGACCCAGGCGTATCAACCCCAGCAACAACCAACCGGCTATCCCCAACATCTCTTCACAAACCCGACTTCAGTCAACGGCAATGTTCCCAATGGCACCTCACGTGCCTCCAACTCGCACATGCCTAGCACGGTGCCGAGCCCGCTTGACGTGTCTAATAGAGGCGCCGTGCCACCGCCGCGTTCACAGATGATGTTCCCTACTCTGGGCCAGGTGGTTCCGAATCAACTGCATCATCACCAGCAACAACAACAAATGCATCACCCACATCTGAACCATCCTTCACATCCCCTCAACCAATCCCGACAGCCCCATTCACACCATGCCCAGCAGTCGCCCCAGCAGCGTCCTCAATCTCAGCAGGCCCAGCCTACGCCAAAACTGCAGCATGTTCAGGCTCAAGCCAAACCCCAGGCTCCTTCTCCGCCTCAACCCCAACAGCAGCAGCCCTCTCAGGTGCAACAATCCCAGCACCATCAACAGTTGCAGCAACAGCTTCAGCAGCAGCAACATCAGCAGCAACTCCAGCAGCAACAGCAACTTCAGCAACAACAGCAACAACAACAACTTCAGCAACAGCAGCAACAGCAGCAGCAGCAGCAACAACAACTCCAACAGCAGCAGCAATTGCAGCAGCAGCAACAGCAACAACAACAACACCAACAGCAGCAACAACAGGAGCAACAACTCCAGCATCAACAAGAACAGCAGCAACAGCAACGACAACAGCATCAGCCATCCCGAGGGCAGAAGCAGCAAAAGCAGCAGGCTCAGCAAGCTCAACAGCAGCAAGTTCAACAGCAGCAACAGTTGCCTCAGGAGCCAATCCAACAGCAGCCAGCCCAGCAAGCTCAACAACAACAAAAGCAAGAGCCGGAAGAAATGGAAGTCGACAACCACAATGTCGAAGGCGACTCCGGTGGCCTAGACAGCAAGCTTCTTAACGACCCCAACTACGTTCCCCAACAACCAATGGGCGAGATGATGTCTCCTCCACCTGAGGGAGGTAGCTATTCGACCTTAGAGGCCGTTCAGAAGGCCGTGCTCCGATATTGCACCTCTGTTGGCTACGCTATTGTCATTGGGCGCTCAAAGAAGACTGTTCCTGGTCTGAAGAAGGTCTTGTTTGTTTGCGATCGCGCGGGGAAACCGCCAAGTCGAGTTAGTCCAGAGGCCCGCAAGCGGAAGACTTCTTCTCGAAAGTGTGATTGTCCCTTCGGATTCTTTGCTATTGAACAGCGAACCCAGTGGACGATTCGCTATCGCCCAGATCCGAGTCATTTGACTCACAATCATGGACCGAGTGAGAGCCCATCCCACCACCCTGCTGCGAGGAAGCTTGACAGCAAGATGGTTGCTGCTGTAAAGCAGCTTAAGGATAATGGTAAGCTCAAAAAGAATGGTAGCCTCTCAGTCAATGATGCTAACATTAGTTCTTCAGGTGCTGGTGTTTCTGAGACGCTGCAGATTCTGCAGACGGAGAACCCCGACTGTCACTTGCTCCCGCGGGATATTTACAACGCCCGGGCGGCTATCAATCGCAACCCACAAAAGGTGGCTTCCGGAATAGCGGAAAACAGACCAGCAATATATAGTAAACCTCATCAATCTGCCGAGGAGCGCATACGTGCAGACCTTCGGCGTGAGCTTGCAAAAGCTAAAGAGGACCTTAAGAAGGTTGAGGAAGAGAAGCAGAAAGAAATTGATGAATTGCGAGCCAAACTAGAAGAGAAGGAGAGCACGATTAAAAAGTTCGAGGAGTTCATCGACATCTGCAACGAAAGAGTCATGTTTCAACGGCAGAGACTAGCGGCGAACGCAGGGGCTGGAGGCAGCCAAGCCTAGAGTCTCAAATCTGGCGCATAGGTCGGTTTGTATGGCGAGGGACGCTTGGTGAGGTCGATTTGGCAAACGGGTACATGGGCGTTGGTCTTGTTGGTCTTGCTTTGGACTGTCCTGGCAACTTTTGTGTCTTATTTTGTGTGTTAGGAAGATGGATGGGTTTATCTAGCTTGAAGCTCACTTGAGCGGGTGGTAGGTTAACAATTGGGAGGCATATTTGTGATTCGGTATGGAATTCGGACTTTATGACTTTTGTGTGTTCTTGTAGGGCATCGGCTGTTGGATTGGTACGTGGACGCGGGAAAGTACAGGACGAGTTATGTACATGTTTGTCTACTCAACTCTCAGGTTCAAGAACTGTACGGCAGAAGCTGCTTTCAAATTAGTATCCTGTCTCTGGAATTCTTTCCGTCATCAAAAGTGATTGGTGTGTTGATCTGGCTAGCTAGCCTATGACGTGAAACTGATCGATGTCAGGGTGTTCGGTTTATACAGTAGAGTGCTGTAGGCGAACTTATTATCGTAGATGCCGAGCGAAAGAACAGACCTCGTGTGGGGTTTGCGTATGAAAGTTCCGATATCCGTGGCTTGACTTTCCGGGTGTTGCTGCAGGAGGGCCCCAGGGGGAGGGAGGGGAGGTGCAGGTATCAATCAAGAGGCTCTGCGGGAGAGTGATTGCTTTCCTTTCCTTTGCTCTGTTTCTCTTGTCATTGGTACTCTGCATCCGTCCGTTTAGTGGCAATCCGCTAAAATGAGACGTGCTCATGGGGGAAACGAAATGATACCTTGTTTCGCATATCGGGATTTAAATGAAGTAGAAGGCTTGGCTGCCGGGGAAATATTGGAACATGATATTCGCCCAGGTTTAACATGCCTCCGTTGCAGAAGGTTCATTTCCTTGGGACCCCCTGCAACCAAACCGCCAGCATGGCAAGGCCCGCTCTGGGGCAGCCCCTGCCGAGCAGCGGGCCAATCAGAGGCGAGGTGCAATGACCCTCAGATTGCCTCTTGTGCGGGCCAGTGACGGGGCTGGCAGGCGGGTGGGTTGGCGACTTGGACGCTTTCCCTCTCAGGGACTACCCTCAGCGGGGTTTCAGAAACCGTCAGTGGATAGATTACAGTGGACTGCACACCTGTGGTTCCCCTATAGCGTCGCCGTGTCCCCTGTGGCAGCACCCAACCTGTCGAGGTACACTTTAGACCCTCCTCCTGTGGGACTTATCTAGCTGTCCCAAACAGGCTTCTCTCAGTATACGCCTCCTGACAGGACACATGCCGTCCAGTCGCGACAGGGGTCTCCTTAGGTCTGGGTCGCGTAAACCCGGCGAACGAAGATATCCAAAGTCAACACTCCTTTGTCCTGTTAATATCCTCATCTCTTTTTTCCCCTACAACTGCGCACCGCATCTTCCCGACCGATACCATTTTACGAACTATCGAATCCTCATCGAATACCACGCTCCTTACGTCGAGTTGAGCTTTGTATGTCTTACGATCCCACCTCGTTAGTCTAGCTTGAGCTACTGTAATCTCAACTCCCGCTACGACCCTTTGCTGCCGTCCCACCCTCGACACGGAGATCGATCTGGAGATGACTGGTTGCTACTGAGCTTCACTTTCCATCTCTTCCTCTTTCTGCGCTGCTTGCACCGTCCGCAATGGAGGTCACATCTCCTGCTGCGCCAGGCCCTGCGGCTAATGGCGTAGGTGCCACAGCTCCGTTCCCAACCATCGAGCCTGAACGTGTGGTTGACCACTTGGCCGCCGTCTGCGGGATTGCCCTCGGTGCCTCGCGAGATGATCTTGAGCAGGTGGGCAGCCTGTTGCACAAGGCTCGATATGTCGATACCATCACTCGTTGTAGTCGGTTTGCTAGTGATACCCAGAATGTTCTGTATATCCAAAAGGATATTGCGAACCTGACAGAGGTTGGAGCTGATGCTTCTGGTGCGTTCTAGTCCAAGATTAGTATGTGACTGTGTGAGAGGCCTTGCTAACAAGATATTGGAAAGTTCCTACCATTTACAATTACACACTCTCGACCGAGATCTCCTCGTCACCGACCACCGTATCTTCGCTTGTTCTTTTGAAGCCCCCCCAACCCATCGACCCGACCCGGTCCCTTACTTCTCAAATATTCATTACTAATTTACCTGGCCCTGCCTCTCTCGCCGCCGTAGGCGAGCAAGGCACGGCCCTTTCTCCCTTTGAAGTCCTTCATTCTCATGTTCACCATGCTTTGGTGCCTTATTTTGATGCCAACACAAAGAGTCAGCAGTTGGCCAACGGGTCGCGGGGACGTGCTGATGTCGATGCGAAGACGGGCATTCCCGTCACCAAGAAACGTCTCAATGACCTGGAGCTGAGCTTGCTCCACCTACAACAGAATGTCGATATCCCAGAGATCTCACTCACGTTCCATTCCATTGTCCAGAATGTCCTCGATGAAGCCGAAGCTAGCCACACCCGACCGACTATTGATGCGATCCCTCAGAATCTCATTCAAGACAGCTCCTTCCTCAACAGATTACAGGCGAATGTAAACACCTGGATCAAGTCGATCCAGGGCATCACCAAATTGACCAAGGATCCATCTTCGAATGCGAACCAGGAATTTAGCACCGCGAGTCAGGAGGTTAACTTTTGGTTGTCTATGGAGTCGGCGCTGGAGGGTATTGAAGGCCAACTTAGGAGTGAAGGCGTCCTCTTGACGCTGGAAATTCTCAAGCATGCCAAGCGTTTCCAGGCGACTGTCAGTTTCACGGCGGATACGGGTCTGAAGGAGGCCATGGAAAAGGTGCAGAAATACAACCAGCTCATGCGCGACTTTCCCTTGGATGAACTCTTGTCTGCAACTTCTCTCTCCAAGGCCCAGGAGGCTATTGCACAGATTTTCGGGCACCTGAACAAGAAACTGAGGATATGTCCCTACCCGATTCGAAGGGCTTTACCTCTAGTCGAGGCTATCTCTGCCGATCTTGATGATGTGCTTCACCGTCTGCTCCCCGGCACCGAGCTGGTGAATCTCGATTATCAACAATTCCAAAATATCATGGGTACCTGTGACGAGATCTTTCGGACTTGGGAGGAGAATCTCAAGGAGTTCACGAATGTGGCTCGTGAGGTGACTCGTCGTCGAAATGAGAAGTTCATTCCCATCAAGATCAACAAGAAGCATTCCGAGCTTGAGTCTAGAATCAAGTATGTCAGCACTTTTCGAGATAATCACGAGCAGCTTCAGCGTACTATCGTCAATGTCCTCGGTCCCCAGGCCACTATTCCAGGTGTCACCGAGACTACTGGCACGAACGGCGTTGTCATGGAGGAGATGGGTGACGTTGATGCTGTCGAGGAAGTCAAGCAGGCTTGGGAGGCCCTTCAAAACGTTGATTTGCTGGATGTTACCGATCAGGGCAAGGAGAGATGGGTGCGAGCTGAGAACCTGTACAACGAGCGCACAACCAGAGTCGAGAACTCTATCATTGCCAGACTACGAGATCGACTTGCCACAGCCAAGACTGCAAACGAAATGTTCCGAGTCTTCTCTAAGTTCAATGCCCTCTTTGTCCGACCAAAGATTCGCGGTGCCATCCAGGAGTACCAGAATCAGCTCATGGACCATGTCAAGCAAGCCATCAATGGATTGCACGAACGATTCAAGCAACAGTACGGTCACTCTGAGGCCCACGCCATGGCTCAGCTTCGTGATCTTCCTCCTGTCTCCGGTGCTATCATCTGGGCGCGTCAGATTGAGTTCCAGCTCGAGGGCTACATGAAGAAGGTGGAAGCTGTCCTTGGACCTGACTGGACCTTACATGCTGAAGGCCACAAGCTGCAAGAGGAGAGCGAGCTCTTCAAGCAGAAGCTCGATACTGCAAGAATCTATGACGCTTGGTTGGCTGATGTCAGTCGGCGCAAAATCTCCATCTCCGGACAGCTTTTTGACATTGCTCGTGTTCGATCTGCTGGTGGCATCCTTGAGTTGGCTGTCAACTTTGACCCTCAGATTATTACCTTGTTCAAAGAGACCCGCAACTTGACGTGGCAATCGTATTCGGTCCCCCACGCTGTGACGACTGTATCGAAGGATGCGAAGCGTGTCTATCCCTATGCTGTCAGTCTTATGGAGAGTGTGCGAACTCTGTCGCAAACTCTTCGACAAATTTCTGTCATGGGAGAAGAGTCCGTTCTTTTGCACGGATACCGAAATGATGTGTACAAATTGATTAGTGAAGGTGTTCCACTGCGCTGGGAGTCGTTCATCAACTCGCATGAGCTCTTCTATTCTGATTCGAGGCAAACTCGGTCCCTACTTCCAAGTGGAAGTGACTTTGGCCTAGGCAAGAATACTGAAAGCAAGCATGGCATGTTTATCCGAAGCTTTGCTGCCGCCGTCTCTGTGCTTCAGAGCAAGGCTGTTTCATTGAACTTCATCCACACCACAGTCGAACAGGCCCTCAAGGAGCTTAGCACTTGTGCATATGATAAGGAAGCCTTCCAATCTCGCCTGGATACGATCCAGTCGGCTGTTGACCAACTGAATCTAGAGCAATACGTGAATCTTGATTTCTGGGTCGGAGGGCTGAACACTGAGATTCAGTCTATACTTCTTACTCGACTTCAGGGCGCCGTCCTGGCTTGGATCTCTGCTTTTGAGGACGAGACGTTTGACGATGAGCGACGTAAGAAGGCCAACGCCGAGGAAGGCAAGCCGGAGGGTCCTACCATGAAGCGTCTCGTTTTGGAGCTCGCCATGCGTAATCAAGTTATTTACCTCGACCCACCGTTGGAGTACGCCCGAGCAAGCTGGTTCCTTCATCTACACGAGTGGCTCGGCATAGTCTGCAACCTCCGAAAGATTAAGGCGACTCGATACCAGATGAGCCTCACATCTACTGCTAATGATGAGCCGCGCTTCACTGATCTACCCTCGGAATGCGCTGATCTGCTCCGCCGTGTCTACGTGTCCGTGGAGAAGAAACTCCATGAAATCAGTGCCTACGTCGATAAGTGGCTCCAATTTCAGTCTCTCTGGGACCTTCAGTCTGAGCAGGTTTATGACGCTCTTGGTGAGCAACTTCCGCGCTGGCTGCAGCTTCTCCAGGAGATTCGCAAGACACGATCGACTTTCGATACGCAAGAGGTTAGCCGCGCCTTTGGTCATCTTACTATCGACTACGACCAAGTCCAGACCAAGGTCAATGCCAAGTATGACCAGTGGCAGCACGAGATTCTTATGAAATTTGCTAGCCGCCTTGGAACCCGCATGAGAGAAGTTAATGCGGATATTGAAAAGGCCAGAAAGCACCTCGAGAGCCAGAGCTCGGATGCGTCGTCAACTGCCCAAGCTGTCCAGTTCATCACTGTCGTCCAAAGCTGCAAGCGCAACGTCAAAACGTGGGCTCCTGAGATTGACATGTTCCGCCAAGGACAGTCGACGCTTGTCAGACAACGATATCAGTTCCCTAATGACTGGCTACACATCGAGCAGATTGACAGCCAATGGGAGGCGCTCAAAGAAATTTTGGAAAAGAAATCTCGAATTGTCGAGGACCAGACTGATGCTCTGCGAGCTAAGATTGTTGCTGAGGATAAGCTCGTTAACGAACGAATTGCTGAGGTTGCCGCCCAATGGAACGAGGAAAAGCCTGTTTCTGGAACGATTAAACCTGATATTGCCTCTAAGACTTTGTCCTCTTTTGAGGAGCGCATTTCGAAATTGCAGGATGACTCCTCGATGGTTGCTAAGGCAAAGGAAGCTCTTGATATTCCGGTTAGTTCTGACAACTCACTCGAGGCCACGCTCGAAGAAGTCCGTGACTTCCAGTCTGTCTGGTCCAACTTGTCAACCATTTGGGCCAGTCTCAACGAGACACGCGATGTTCTGTGGACTGCAGTCCAGCCACGCAAGATTCGATCCAAGGTTGATGACCTGATCAAGTCTACCAAGGAGATGCCAAGCAGAATGAGACAATACGCTGCCTTTGAGCACGTCCAGGGCATCCTGCGTGGCTTGCTCAAGGTGAACCCGATACTCTCTGACCTCAAGTCAGATGCCATTCGCGAGCGTCACTGGCACAAGATTTACAAATCCATCAAGCCGCAGAAGCGTTTCTCGCCTAGCTCAATGACCCTTGGTGACGTTTGGGATCTCGACTTGGTCAGGACCGAGATCATTGTCAAGGACATCATTGCCCAGGCTCAAGGTGAGATGGCTTTGGAAGAGTTCCTCAAGCAGGTCCGTGAGACCTGGCAGAACTACGCCTTAGAGATGATTGGCTATCAGACCAAATGCCGACTGATCCGCGGCTGGGACGACCTTTTTGCTAAATGTAGTGAGAACTTGAATTCCCTGCAGGCTATGAAGCACTCCCCTTACTACAAGGAGTTTGAGGAAGAGGCCGTTGCCTGGGAAGATAAGCTTAATCGCGTCCATGTTCTGTTTGACGTGTGGATTGATGTTCAACGTCAATGGGTATACCTCGAGGGCGTGTTCACTGGCAACGCCGATATCAAGCACCTTCTTCCCATCGAGTCTGGACGTTTCCAAAACATTAATAGCGAATTCTTGGCTGTCATGAAGAAGGCCAACAAGACGCCTTATGTCCTCGATGTTCTCAATATTCCTAATGTCCAGAAATCCCTGGAGCGTCTGGCTGAAATGCTCAACAAGATCCAAAAGGCTCTTGGTGAGTATCTCGAGAAGGAACGTGTCTCATTTCCTCGATTCTACTTCGTCGGTGACGAAGACTTGCTGGAGATGATTGGTAACAGCAACGACACGCTGCGCATCGCGAAGCACTTCAAGAAGATGTTTGCCGGCCTATCGGGATTAGTTATGGACGACGAGACTGTCATATCTGGCTTCACCTCGAAGGAGGGTGAGGTCGTCCGATTGAAGAAAGAAGTTTCTTTGGCCAAGGTCCCACGGATTAATGACTGGTTGGCGCTTTTGGAGGGCGGTATGAAGTCGACCCTGGCCGAGCTCCTGGCCGAGTCTGTGGATCACTATACTCCCATCTTTGAATCGGAGAAGATTGACCGTGATATGTTGAACGAGTTCATGGATGCTTTCCCTAGCCAGATTGTTGTTCTCGCTACCCAGGTCGTCTGGACTACAGCTGTCGATAAGTCCCTAGCGGCTGGCGGTCAGACTCTGCAGGCCCTTTACGAGCGCGAAGTTGACGTGCTCCGTGTGCTTGCCGATACTGTCCTGGGAGACCTCCAAGTTATCCAGAGAAAGAAGTGTGAGCAGCTTATTACCGAGTGCGTTCACCAACGTGATACGATTGAGAAGCTTCTGAACGCAAACGCTACCTCGCCGACCCATTACCTCTGGCAGTTGCAGATGCGCTATGTGTACAACCCTGAGGGTGATTTCGTTAACCGTCTTTACATTAAGATGGCAAATGCGAAGCTCAACTATGGCTTCGAGTACCTGGGCGTTCCCGATCGGCTTGTCCGCACTCCTCTTACCGACCGATGTTTCCTCACTCTTACTCAGGCCCTTTGTCAACGTCTTGGTGGCTCGCCTTATGGTCCTGCCGGTACGGGTAAGACAGAATCAGTCAAGGCTCTTGGTGTGCAGCTGGGTAGATTCACTCTCGTTTTCTGCTGTGACGACACCTTTGATTTCCAGGCCATGGGCCGAATCTTCCTTGGTATTTGTCAAGTGGGTGCTTGGGGTTGTTTCGACGAGTTTAACCGTCTGGAGGAACGCATTCTGTCTGCCGTCTCTCAGCAGATCCAGAATATCCAGCTTGGTCTTAAACAGGGTGTTGAGGATGACCAGTCGCAGATTGAGCTGGTTGGTCGTCAGCTCCACGTCAACGAGAACACTGGTATCTTCATCACCATGAACCCTGGCTATGCGGGTCGTTCCAACCTCCCCGACAACTTGAAGAAGCTCTTCCGCAGTGTGGCCATGTCCAAGCCTGACAAAGAGCTCATTGCCGAAGTCATGCTTTACTCTCAGGGTTTCAACCAAGCCAAGCAGCTCTCAAAACAGACGGTGCCCTTCTTCGATCAGTGTTTCGGCAAGCTTTCAAAGCAAGCACACTACGATTTTGGTCTTCGTGCCCTCAAGAGTGTTCTGGTTAGCTCTGGTGGCCTCAAGCGTACTCGCTTGAGCGAAGGTACCCTCGGTGCTGAAGTGGTTGTTGAACCCGAGATTATTGTGCAGAGCATTCGAGAAACTATTGCGCCCAAGTTGATCAAATCTGATGTGGACATCATGACAACAATCGAAAGTGCATGTTTCCCCGGCGTGAAGTACGTCCCTGCCAATCTCGAGGCTTTGGAGGAAGCCATTCGCTCTCTCGCCGGGGAGCGTCACCTTGTCGTCAATGAGCTCTGGATGACCAAGGTTCTCCAATTGTACCAGATTCAGAAGATCCATCACGGTGTCATGATGGTTGGTAACTCTGGATCTGGAAAGTCTGCTGCCTGGAGGCTTCTGCTTGATGCTTTGCAGAAGGTCGAAGGCATAGAGGGCGTATCCCATGTCATTGACTCCAAGGTCATGTCGAAGGAAGCCCTGTATGGAAATCTTGACTCAACTACCCGCGAGTGGACTGATGGTCTATTCACGAGCATCCTTCGAAAGATTGTCGACAATCTCCGTGGCGAGGATTCCAAGAGACACTGGATTGTCTTTGATGGTGATGTCGATCCCGAATGGGTTGAGAACCTGAACAGTGTGCTCGACGACAACAAGCTGCTTACCTTGCCCAACGGTGAACGTCTCAACCTACCGCCAAACGTCAGAATCATGTTCGAAGTCGAGACTCTCAAATACGCTACACTCGCCACTGTCTCTCGTTGTGGTATGGTCTGGTTCAGTGAAGACACCGTTTCGCCTATCATGCTGGTTGATAACTACCTCGAGGCCCTCCGTAGTGTCGCCTTTGAAGATCTAGACGAAGACAGTGTTGCCGCTGGCCACAACCCCGCCAAATCCCTGGCCGTTCAAGGCCAGTTCGCCGATCTGCTCAGGGCGTACCTCGCCGAAGAAGATTTTATCCTCGAAGCTCTTAAGAAGGCGGAGAGTTATAACCATATCATGGAATTTACTGTCTCCCGTGTGCTAAACACCTTGTTCTCATTACTCAACAAGGCGGCCAGAACCGTGATTGAGTACAACGCCCAACACTCCGACTTCCCTCTCGATCCTGAGCAGATTGAGGGTTATGTCTCGAAGAAGCTTCTCCTGGCTCTCGTTTGGGCACTCACTGGTGACTGCCCTCTCACTGATCGAAAAGCATTTGGCGACGACATTTGCGCCTTAGCCAGCTTCGGTTCTCCCCCTCTTGATGGCACCAGCTCGCTAATTGACTTTGATGTTACGCTTCCCAGGGCTGAGTGGTCCCCATGGCAGAGCCAGGTCCCTAATATTGAAGTCAACACCCATTCCATCACTCAAACCGACGTTGTCATTCCTACGCTAGACACTATCCGGCACGAGGATGTTCTCTACTCGTGGCTTGCTGAGCACAAGCCTTTGTTGCTCTGTGGCCCACCTGGTTCGGGTAAAACAATGACACTCTTCAGCGCACTGCGCAAGCTACCGAATTTCGAAGTCGTCGGTCTGAATTTCTCCAGCGCGACAACGCCCGACTTGCTCATTAAGACCTTTGAACAGTACTGTGAGTACAAGAAGACACTCAATGGCGTGATGCTTTCTCCCACCCAGATTGGTCGCTGGCTTGTTATATTCTGTGATGAGATCAACTTGCCCGCCCCTGACAAGTATGGAACCCAACGTGCCATATCCTTTCTTCGCCAGCTTGTTGAGCACAATGGGTTCTGGCGAACATCTGACAAGTCTTGGGTCACGCTCGATCGAATTCAATTCGTCGGAGCTTGCAACCCTCCTACCGATGCTGGACGTACTCCTATGGGAGCTCGTTTCCTCCGCCACGCTCCTCTCATCATGGTCGACTATCCTGGCGAGCAATCTCTCAACCAGATCTACGGTACCTTCAACTCGGCGGTGCTTAAGATCATTCCCTCCCTGCGTGGCTATGCAGAACCTCTTACCCATGCAATGGTTCGCTTCTACCTTGACTCCCAGCAGCGATTCACACCTAAGATCCAGCCTCATTATGTCTACAGTCCTCGTGAACTGACTCGGTGGGCTCGTGGTGTGTATGAGGCTATTCGGCCGTTAGAGACACTGTCTCTTGAGGGTCTCGTTCGGATCTGGGCCCATGAAGCTCTTCGCCTGTTCCAGGATCGTCTGGTTGCTGAAGATGAGCGCAAGTGGACCGACGAGAGTGTGCGACGAATTGCTATGGAGTATTTCCCTACAATTGATGAGGAGAAGGCCCTCGGTGGCCCTATCCTGTTCTCTAACTGGCTTTCCAAGAATTACGTCCCGGTAAACCGCGAGCAACTGAGAGACTTCGTCAAGGCCAGACTCAAGACCTTCTGTGAAGAAGAGGTTGATGTGCCACTAATCCTATTTAACGATGTTTTGGAGCATGTGCTGCGTATTGATCGTGTATTCCGGCAACCCCAAGGTCACTTGATTCTCATCGGTGTCAGTGGCAGTGGCAAGACTACGCTGTCCCGCTTTGTAGCGTGGATGAATGGCCTGAAGGTCTTTCAGATCAAGGTTCACGGCAAATACTCCGCTGAAGACTTTGATGATGATCTCCGAGATGTCCTCCGCCGATGTGGTTGCAAGGGTGAGAAGATTTGCTTCATCATGGACGAATCTAACGTTCTGGATTCTGGCTTCCTGGAGAGAATGAACACGTTACTAGCCAATGCCGAGGTCCCCGGTTTATTTGAGGGAGACGAGTATGCAGCTCTCATGACAGCTTGCAAGGAGGGTGCCCAGCGACAAAACCTGCACCTTGACTCGCCCGAAGAGTTGTACAAGTGGTTCACTCAGCAGATTGTCAAGAACCTCCACGTCGTCTTCACTATGAACCCGCCAGAAGATGGCCTCTCTTCCAAAGCAGCCACAAGTCCTGCCTTGTTCAACCGTTGCGTGCTCAACTGGTTCGGAGACTGGTCTGACCAGGCTCTATTCCAGGTAGGCCATGAGCTCACTCAGAAGGTCGACTTGGATAGACCTAACTTCAACTGCCCTGATACTATTCCGGTTGCGTACCGCGGCCTTCAGTTGCCGCCCTCTCACAGGGAGACCATCGTCAACTCGATGGTGTACGTTCATTACTCTCTTCAACGGTACAATGAGAAGCTGTTCAAGCAACAGGGCAAGGTCACTTTCCTCACTCCCCGCCACTTCCTCGACTTTGTGGCGCAATTTGTCAAGCTATACAACGAGAAACGAGAGGACCTTGAGGAGCAACAGCGCCATCTCAATGTTGGTCTAGAAAAGCTCAGAGACACTGTTGACAAGGTGTCTGATCTCCGCAAGAGCCTTGCGGAGAAGAAGGCTCAATTGGAGCAGAAGGATGCGGAAGCGAATGAGAAGCTGCAGCGCATGGTTGCTGATCAGCGTGAGGCAGAGCAGAGGAAGAATACATCGTTGGAGATTCAGGCATCGCTGGAGAAGCAAGAGTCGGAGGTCGCATCTCGAAAGAAGGTCGTATTGGAGGATCTCGCTAAGGCCGAGCCCGCCGTCGAAGAGGCCAAGGCCAGTGTTAGTAACATCAAGCGTCAGCACTTGACTGAAGTCAGGTCCATGGGTAACCCGCCTCAGGGTGTACGTCTTGCCCTTGACGCGGTTTGTACTTTGCTTGGTGCCAAAATTCCTGATTGGAAGGCTGTGCAAGCTGTTGTGCGAAAAGATGATTTCATTGCTCGCATCATCACGTTTGACAACGCGGAAAAGATGACCAGACCTCTGAGGAACAAGATGCAGAACGAATTCCTTAACAATCCCGAGTTTACGTTTGAGAAGGTCAACCGTGCTTCCAAGGCTTGTGGTCCCCTAGTCCAATGGGTGTCCGCGCAAGTCAACTACTCTGCTATCTTGGATCGTGTTGGCCCCCTCAAGATTGAGGTTAATCAGCTCGAAGAAGAGGCCCTAGAAACAAAAGCTAAGGCAAAGGCTATTGAGAACAACATTGCTCAGCTTGAGGCTAGCATCAACACGTACAAGACTGAGTATGCTGCACTGATCAGTGAAACCCAAGCGATCAAGGCAGAGATGTCCAAGGTTCAGTTCAAGGTTGACCGGAGTGTCAGACTCTTGGACAGTCTCTCGTCAGAGCGAGTTCGTTGGGAGGGGGGCAGCAAGTCTTTTGAGACGCAAATCAGTACTCTTGTTGGAGATACGCTCGTGGGCGCTGCTTTCCTTGCCTACAGCGGTCTGTATGACCAAACGTTCCGAAAATCGATGATCGATGACTGGTTCCACCAGCTTCACTTGTCTGGTGTCCAGTACAAATCTCCCAATCCGGTCACTGAGTACCTTTCTACAGCGGATGAGCGTTTAGGCTGGCAAGAGAATACGCTCCCCGTCGATGATTTGTGCACAGAGAATGCTATCATTCTCAAGCGCTTCACTCGATACCCGCTTATCATCGACCCCTCGGGACGCATCACTGAGTTCCTACAGAAGGAGTCCAAGGATCGCCGCCTTACCGTCACCAGCTTCTTAGATGACACATTCACTAAGCAACTAGAGAGTTCTCTTCGATTTGGCAACCCAATTCTGATTCAGGACGCCGAACACTTGGATCCCATTCTCAACCACGTGCTCAACAAAGAGTACCAGAAGACCGGTGGCCGTACCCTCATCCAACTTGGAAAGCAGGAAATTGATTTCTCGCCTGCCTTCAAGCTCTATCTGTCAACCCGAGACCCATCGGCCACCTTCGCCCCTGACATTTGCAGTCGAACTACTTTTGTCAACTTCACGGTCACCCAGAGCAGTCTCCAGACTCAGTCCCTTAACGATGTTCTGAAATCGGAGCGCCCTGACGTTGATGAGCGCCGTTCCAACCTCACCAAACTTCAAGGAGAATTCAAGATTCATTTGCGTCAGCTTGAAAAGAGACTTCTTCAGGCCCTCAACGAATCTCGTGGCAATATCCTAGATGATGACAATGTTATCGAGACCCTCGAGACCCTGAAGACAGAGGCAGCTGAGATTTCCACGAAGATGAGCAACACTGAGGGTGTCATGGCCGAGGTCGACGAGATCACCCAACAGTACAGCGTTATTGCCCGATCTTGCAGTGCTGTGTTTGCAGTACTGGAGCAACTTCACTATCTCAACCACTTCTACCAGTTTTCGCTCCAATACTTCCTTGACATCTTCCAATCGGTGCTGCATGGCAATAAAAACCTCGTCAATGAGACGAACCACAATGTACGCCGTGACGTTATTGTCAAGGATCTCTTTGTCAACACTTTCAAGCGAACGGCACTGGGACTCCTGCAGAAGGACCGCATCACCTTGGGTATGCTGCTTGCCCAGGCGTCTCCCTACAAGATGGACAAGTCTTTAATTGATGTTATTCTTGACAATCGTATCGAAGGCAAGGACTTATCCTCGGACCCCAACGCCAGGGATGAAGCATTTTTGCAGGCGAAGAAGATCAGCGCCGTCAAGGAGAAGCTTGACGCTATTCCAGCGGAAGATTGGGACAGGTTCTTCACCGAGGAGCTTGCTGAGAATACAGTGCCACAGATCTGGGACGAGAACACCGAACCCTGCGATAAAGCTCTTTTGTCTCTTTTGCTGGTCAAGCTCTTCCGCATGGATCGATTTGTACCCGTAGCCGAGCGTTTCGTGGCTCAGGTCTTTGGTTCCGAGATTTTCGATATTGTTGAAGATTTAAAGGAGACTGTCACTCAGGTGTCCGCAACCCTTCCAATTGCAATGGTGTCTAGCCCCGGTTTCGACGCCAGTTACAAGGTGGACAGTCTTGTTGAGAGAATGCGCATCAAGTGCACCAACATTGCCATGGGTTCTAATGAAGGTGTAGCAAGTGCTGACAAGGCCATCAGCAACGCCGCTCAGATGGGCACATGGGTCTTGGTCAAGAACGTTCACTTGGCCCCTACTTGGCTCCAGAGCTTAGAGAAGCGCATGGATTCTCTCAACCCTCACGCCGACTTCCGCCTCTTCCTGTCTATGGAGTCTAGCCCTAAGATCCCCGTCAACCTTCTTCGAGCCTCGCGTGTACTCATGTATGAGCAGCCTGCTGGTGTGAGGGCCAACATGAAGGACTCAATGTCGTCATTGTCCACGAGGTGTACGAAGAGCCCCGTGGAGAGGACGAGGTTGTATCTACTCCTGTCCTTCTTGCACGCCGTGGTGCAAGAGAGATTGCGGTATGCGCCAAACCTGGGTTGGAAGGGCTTTTGGGAATTCAATGACAGTGACGTGAGTACACCAAATCAGTATAATATCCCCGATTCATCATGCTAACGTGCCACAGTACGAATGCTCTGCTTATATTGTTGACACTTGGATAGACGGTGTGGCGGGTAACCGTACCAATATTGCTCCTCAGAACATCCCTTGGGAGATGGTGCGTTATTTGGTCACGGAAATGTATGGTGGCAAGATTGACGATGAGGGCGACTTCAAACTTCTCTCTCAACTCGTCACATCGTTCCTCACCCCTGCCGCATACGAGGTCGACCATAAGCTCGTTGATGGCCCTGATGGCGGTCTCGTCGTTCCCTCCGGGACCAGCCTTCAAGACTTCATGGCTTGGATTCACAAGCTTCCGGAGCGCGAGCCGCCCACGTATCTTGGTCTTCCCGCCAATGCAGAAAAATTGCTGCTCAGCGGCCAAGGTCGAAGCCTGATTGCCAACTTGCGCAAGGTGACGGATCTTCTGGATGAGGGAGAACAGCTAGTGACTGAGGTCTAGATGTGGTAGATTGTGGAGGAAAAGAATTGCGTGTTAAGATTAAGGAACATTTCAGATGGCGTCTCTTCCTTGCTAAAATTCCTGTACAGAGCGAGCTGCCTACTCGGTGGCTTTGGCTTGTTTTTTTGCTATATTGCTATCCCGACGACGGCGCATCAGAAGGTTGGAGAACCTTTGCGATACTAGACATTACTCTAGTTGATACCCCTTACACTCAAGACTGTGTGATCGGCTTTCCTTTTAATTTGTATATCTTTTTAATGCTTTCAAGCCAAGAACTAGAATGTCATAGAAACCGCGTTGTTATCGAAAGCCACAATATATAAGATTTAAATGAGAATTACTTGCGAACCCGTGTATTTAGTTAACGTACTGTACTGAGATTCAAGATAAAGAAAGGTCTGACAGGAAAACTTGAGAGAATGGTGGGTGCGTCAAAATGAAACGGGCCCATACGGACTTGTACTAAGATATCATGATCGAGAGGTACTGTACCTCCGCGCCAAGTATCTATCCCATTTAACACTTCAGCCCATCATTCATTCTAGGGGCTGATTCCCATGCCTAAATTATCCTACCCATGAGCCAAGTTCTTCTTCAAAATCCGACGGAGGTGGCTGAACATTTGGTTCATCGGCTGGGAACGGCAATGCGGTGGCCTTGAAAGTAGCCGAGACATAGGTACGAATATGTTGAATAGTATCGGCCTCGAATGCTTTGTCATTCTCCGCCTGGTCGACGTGCTCGTTCATCCAGTTAAACTTGGTGAAGAACTCGTGCCAGAGCTCGCTGTCTGAGCGGCTTATCATGGCCTCGGCCGTAGTTCGCGCGTGCTGGAGGATATCGTTGGACGATGTGGGGGGACCAATCATCCAGCAGACGGTGACAAGCAGTTCAGAAGGGCAGATGCCAGTGGCAAACTCACATGGATTATACCAACGGGGCGGTGTGTCGTTTTGGACAAGCAGCAGCATAGCATGCCATAGGGTGCAGTAGAGCTGGATGCTGTTGCACCAACTTCTATGATGATCGTCGCAATTAATGGAGGCGATCTCGTCGGGAATTTTGTTGCATTTCAAATTCAGTTGTTTGGCGCACCAAGTGACACAGTCTCGCAGAACGGAGCCACCACCCTGCTGGATGCGGCTGGCCACGAGGAGTTGGAAAACGTATTCAGTGATATGTTCTTTCGATGAGAACATTGGAAGTTGGTAATATTCAGGCCTTTTTGCGTAAACTTCCAGAGCAGTGTGGAAGATACTAGGGACCAGAATGTTGATATCCGAGCAGGTATCGAACATGTAAAAGAGCGTGTCATCGTTGGCGAGAACTTCCCGTACGGTTTCACAAATTCGACGGACAACTGTATCCGAGCTCGAATTATCTTCTTGCTCTTCTAGATTTATATCCAACATAGTGAACAAGAAATATTGACAAAGACTATTGTACTGTAGAATAGTACTTTGGTATTTTAAAAGGAGCTCGCGAGCCCGCTTTGCATTTTGTGGTTCGTCGGCGGCACGTGCAATCGATATAGCGATCATGTTCTTCGCCAATATAGAGGTCTCGGGATCCTTTGAGAGGATTTCATAGAGGTCCATATAGAGTGCAAAGGCATTCGAATCGTCGGACATGGAGGAACAAAAGTCAGCAACTAGTTTCTTGACATCACCTCCGGGTCCCCACGGATAACGTATAGCAGAGACCAATGTATCCGATGTCGAGGTGCCGTCATCAGGATCGGTGTCATCTCTGAAGCTAGCGCCAGTCTCCGAAGCCGTAGACGTTGCGGATGCGCTGCTTGGGGTACCATGCGCCAGCCCCTTGGCGGGGGTGGTGAGGTACGGGGTTGGTCCATTGCCAGCCGTGTTGAGGTAATCCTCAGTCAGGATGACGGGGAATCTCTCGTTGCCAGGGAAGATTTGAGTCGAGCCTCTCCTATCTGGCGTACCGTACTTCCTTATACCCCATTTCTCGAAGCGGTAGCCATACTGGCGTTTACTGTCAGGTTGGAGTTAGACAAGCCGTCTTGAGTTAAGAGGTTTCCTTGGATGAGAGTAGACGTACGTAGGTATGAACTTGTAATTATCTGCCATGTAATCCATAACCTCTCTAAGCGGCTTGGATTTGTAGAGGCTACACAGAAGAGACTTGTGAGTATCCCACATGTCATCTGTAAAGCGGGAAGAGCGTCGTCTCTTTCCACCATGGCCAGAGATCCACGTTCTACTTGATGGTGTCGTGTCCTCCATGTCGCCGAAGGGACATTCGGATTACCACGCGGATTGGATGGGGTTGGCGAATTAGCGTAGCTGTCAAGGAGGCAGACGTTAAATCGAGCAGGAAAAGATACAGAGAGATGTAGCTGCGAAGGAGGTTGACAGGGCTTCTTTGTTTTTTTTGAAGCCTTATCCTCAGCCGAGGGGGACCAGAGGCATCTCCCGGAGAAGGCCATGGAAAACCTCAGCTTTTATAAGCGGAAAACCAATCGAATGGGCGCCTCGCGAGGCGGCCAAGCCAAACTGCCAGATTAAGACCAAAGAGGCAATTGTGATTTCGTCGATGTCGCTTGGTCGGTGCAGCGTTCTCAACCCTCATTGGCATATATCCAACCACCAATGAATGTTGACCAGGCTGCGCAAGCTGCATATTGTGCCCCCAGCATAACCCCGGCATCCCTGAACAGTTTGGGTCTTGGGATTCTGTGTGCAGTGTTGGACTCGTTTTGCTGGGAATTCCCAAAGATGGTCTGCCGATTTGCGTCAGGTTGAATTGGGTTGCAATTCGTTGTGGCCCAACCCGATCCGTGATTTACCGCAGTAGTGTAGCGCAGCGCGTTTGTATATTTATATGCATGCTGCTCACTCAAATTACATTTGGAGGTATACTTCATCCAACGCAAAGCCGCATCGAATACCGTGAGGTCTGCTCTTCTCAGTCCGCTTAGTTGCTGTGTTGATCATCAACGGAATACATTGCCTCAAGCCTTAAAAAGCAATCTCGAACCTCATTTTGCTGAGATGCTTCAAATCTACACCTACTATGGCACCGACCACACAGAGCGAAGCGAGTCATGCCGAGATCGAAGTGAAAGCCCTGCTCTCGAGCCCGAGATATTTCCATTCGACGGTCAAAATTCTTCATCTCAGCGGCATGAACCCGACAGTAGGCGCCAAACTCTCGAATTGCTCGAGCCTAGTAGGTTGCCGAAGGATTCTGACGGCTATAACATGGCTAAAAACCACCCCACTCGCAACAAATTAAGTGGCATGAAAAACCTCAACGACCAAACAAACAAGCCACCGCTCGAAAGAAGGGCCAAGAAGAGCTTTTCCAACGCTGAGAGGCAGTCAATATTCGAGAACTGGAAAGATGCAGGGGATAAACTCTTTGCCCCATCGTCGAAGAGCCAGAAACTTGGTCGGGTAAATAATTACACATATATTCGGAAATGTAGATGGTGATGCTGCGGCATAGTGGCAGTGATAGATACATATGATTTCATGCACAGACTTCGAATGAGTATTTGGATGGTGTCCGGGTGGCTCATATGGGAAGAGAACACTCCTGTTATGTTATCCGAAATTGACAAGATCATCTGGGAAAGCAAGGCTCAATATGTATGTAGCAAGCAAATAAACAATAAAATGAAGCATCGCGTTGTGGACTATGAATAGACGAGTTAGTCAGTGACATAAAGGCTGCATTGGTGCACGTTATCGGCCCTGAATGTCTGTCATTGAAAGCATGTTGAACCCTTTGGACACTGCATTGCCCAATCTCGAGGTGTGATTGTGCATGGTCCACGTGGAGGAATTGGCTGGGTAATTGAATGGACTGTTTGAATGGCCAAAGTTTGAAGGGCCAACATGGGTTTGCGGGGGGTGGAGTTGCAAGATGGATGGAAGGTGTCTTAGAAGGCAATGCAGAGATGATGGTGTTGTCAAGTCTGCCCAAGCGTCTGCCTGAAGAAGCGCGTGAGCCATTAGTTGGAGCAGCGGCAACAGCGGGGGTGTGAAGTTGGTTGGATGAAGCTGGCTGCTGTGGTTGGATTGGGAGTGGATGAGGGTGTGCGAGAAAGAGGTGAAGTGAAACATGGTTCAGCTCCAGGACCGCGAGCCGCTTTGGCTCACTCAAGTTACTTCGTACATAGGTTCCAGGATGGGAACCGGTGGGATGAAGGTCGGCGGAAAGACGTCGGGGTTCGCTCGCATTAGTTAGGCCCCTGGTGATGGAACGAGAAAGTCGTTTGCTGCCGAGGAGACGGTGTCATATTTGTATTGTGCAAACTGCAGGTATGATCCGTACTTGAGCAGAGAAAATGGAAGATTCGGTGATGAATCTCGGTGATGCTGGACTCGAGGGTCTGCTTCAGAACGCAACAGACTATTGAGAGGATGTGGGAGTGGGCGGTTAATAATTGGACAAACAAGCCGACGCCTGCCGTGTCTCAACCAGACCACTTTACGCGGTAGGGGCCTGACAAGAAGTAGTATCACCGCAATCGTGTACTTTGTACGGAGGCATGATGAGACGGCAAGGTAGTAATGCGACCTAACATGCGGCCGGTAATCATGTTCGCGCAACGAATGGGAAAAGTCATGAAATTTTCACACCTCAGGCACACAAAAGAGGCGTGGCTGGCATGCCAAACAGGAGAAACAGGAGAAACAGGAGGGTGTGCGTACGTTACTGTGTACAGTAGGGGAAGGGGGGGGAGGAAGCGTGCAAGAATGTAGCTACGTAGTACTCCATACGAAGTACTCAAGTATAGTTCCACCCGCTGTGAGCTGATCCGGGTGTCGGACTATGTACTTGTAATTGAAAAGAGCAGCCAAAAAGTCGAGGTCGTCATTCTGGTCCATCGATAGCCAATGGCGATGTCCCTGTAGCGCCTCTTCCCTGCAGAGATCCTAATGCGGGATTGCGCATGCACCACGCGTTCTCCTCTTCCAGGGCAGGCTTCCGTAGGTTCTAGCTAACTTATGGCTTTGTTACTCCGTACTCCGCCTTGTTATTACCCTTAGTACTGAAGCAAGCAGACGAGGGGATAGAAGTTGCTTTTCCACGGTACAGCAGTCAAAAGCAGGCAGGCAGGCACTGTCTCAAAGACATGACCAAACTGACACTGTGGAATTCATCCTTGTTTCTCGCGAGTCACCGTGCCTCCCCATCATGTCGCTCTCTCACGGCCATGTATGTACAGTATGCTGTATGTACTAAGTTAGCCCCCTGCAAATGTAGGATAATCAAATCGGGCCTAGAAAAGTGCCAGAAACCACCAAGTGACCAAGGAATTACATTCACAAGACCACAGCCCACTGCACACCCACCCACACCCGGTGGATTCTACGAAGCAGCAAATCCCATACTGCAACCATAAAAGCACAACTTCCAAAGAAAAAACATCCTCAGGACCAACCGATCCTGGCTCTCCCTCTCCACCTCTTGTAAAATTTCCCGGCCTGCTGCCCCCCCCTCCCTTTCTAGCCACTCCCGTC
Organism: Mariannaea elegans; assembly: GCA_930272665.1. Classification (NCBI taxonomy): domain Eukaryota; kingdom Fungi; phylum Ascomycota; class Sordariomycetes; order Hypocreales; family Nectriaceae; genus Mariannaea; species Mariannaea elegans. The sequence goes on along the minus strand of CAKNEU010000010.1, from coordinate 530,907 downwards.
CCCGCAAAAAGAAGAAGAAGAGAAAACAAAAGCGATAATCCCGTCCCCAAGCGTCCTCCTAGCACACACCATCAAAGAGGTCATCTGGTGAATCAAGCAGTCCAAGCTGGGCTTGTACTTCAATAAACGATAGGATTCGATGGCTTTATTTCACCCTAATTGGGCTTCTGTACCGTAAATCAAATCTGACACCGCCAAGTACTTCTGTTATGCGCCAGAAGAGCCACTAGACACACTGGCTAGTGCGTCGAGGGCGTCATGCGCATCACATCTCCCCCCATTCCACTCTTGTTCCTCTTGATCGCTCCTTGTTTTACCCAAGGCCTCTTCGCCCTTTCGTGTGGTGTGACATTGCGATCCAAGTTAATGAATATTGTACAGTACGGTACCCTCGCTTTCCGTTGAACCCACCCCTCCCCCCTCTTTTGACAATCCATCCTGTTTCCCATCTTTGCGTTCCCCGCAAATTCCGACTGTGACCAACCTTTAAATACTTTTACTGCCCTCCGCCACATCGTTACGGTGCTTAGACCTTCTATCCTCTCTTCCCTTGCGTAGAACACGACCTATACAGGCTCTTGGGAATTACAAAATAATTGTTCGAGTTTCTAATATTTAGCAATATCGTTTTCGCTACGCCTCGCAAGCTTTCAAGTTGTCCAGCTTAAGCCTTCACCATGGCAGACTGGAGCTATCGTACGTCCCCATCGCTCGCATGCTTCTGCTTCTGCTTCTGCTTCCGCGCAATCGTGAATTATGGGCGGCCTCTTGGCTAACCTGGTCATATTGCAGTGAACCCATTCAGCAAGAGGGAGTCCCATTCCTCTGGGGCAATCCTCACCTATAAAATCCTCACACTCATTACCTGGATTCTCTCGATTGTCGTCTCCGTATACTACACTACCAACGAGCCTCATGATGGGCACACTATTCGTCGACGCATTTGGGACCAGAACGATTTGTACCGGACAGCGTTCACCCTGAACGCTGAGATCACCTCCCTCTACTGGTGCGTATTCGAGTCCATCGCCACCCAACTATACCAACTTAATGCTAATGACTTTATCCGTTAGGGTTGTCCTCTTCATCCTCCAGGCTGCTTACATTGGCCATCTCTTCTCTGGCAACACCGACATCGTCCATGCCGCTGCCAGCGTCGGTAGCCACTTCATCGTGAACAATCTTTTCCACTTCGCCTTTGTCATGCTCTTTGTCCGATCCCATTTCCATTGGGCCGAAGTCATACTCATTCTCAACTTCTTCAATCTCTCCTCGCTCTACTTCCGCCACAACACGTACCCCCGTTTCATCCATGCTCCAGTGGCAGCTGGCCCTCTGGCATGGACTTTTGTGGCCATTTACTGGAATGGCGCTCTTATGATCCCCCATCCCCATGCCTTGGTGCCCCGCATCTTCGGTAACATCTTCATCTGGGCTATTCTTGTTTACGGACTCTTCTTCATCTTTATTTACAAGGTGGGTATTTCTTTGAACCCGCTCTCATTTTTTTTTTTTTTTGCACATGTTAACGATATTCCAGGATTATACCATTGGCTTCGCCCTCAGCGTTCTTTCGGCTTCCCTTGGCGTCGCGCAATTCAAGGAGCAAGTTATTGCCTTCCAGTGGATCTTTGCCTTCATTATCATGGCTATTCTCTTCATCTTCACTCTGATCGTTGCAGTTCCTGCTTGGACTGGACGGGACTTTTCATGGAGGCGAACTCCGCCCTCGGACCAGGAACGTGCTCCGCTTCTCTCCGAGTAAATATGCTATTCTTTACGCAGTTATCCTTTTCTCCCAAGGGTATCCAAATTTGCAAGCCACCTCTCTATATTCCTCATTAATTCGTCAAGGCATCACTGCAGGGCGTAGTGGCGTGGATCAGAAGGGGAAATCTGATCGCGTGCGAAGGATGTTAATATGGTCAACGGGTCTTTTGTAATGTGTACCGCCGGTTTTGGCGTGGCGTCGACGAAATTCTAGCATACTTTTACGCTGCTTACGGTCATTAGTTAACGCATAGTTGAGCAATTGAAAATGTTTTTGTCGATGTTTTGAGACACCATAATTTTAATCTGCTTCTGTGAAACTTATATTTGTCGTCATCCATGACGTCGTAGTCGGACGCTATGCCCCGCCGCCAAAGCTTAGACCCGGTTCATATCGATAAGTTGCCGCTGTCTATAACTTACGGTACATCTAACCCACCAGAGTCAAAACGCGCCTGGACCAGTTTTGCACAAGTGGATGCAAGCACAATATCGTTCTGACTGGTTTTGGGAGTTTCCCTTGCCATCCAGAGATTCAGCAGCACACCAACACATCACGCACAAGTAAGCGGGGATGAAGCCCCTGCGACCCTTCCCTTTCCCACTGAATATCGGGACCGACATCTGCCAGATCTCGCGCGTCTATCGCATCCTCGCCAGCCCGCGCGCGACGCGCTTCGTGAATCGCATTCTTGCTCCTGAGGAGCTGGCTCGTAATGATGCACGGCTACAAGTCTTGAAGCACGCTCCTGGTGTACTAGGTGATCAAAAATCAAATAGAGAAGTTTCTGCAGTGGAGAGTCAGCCTGCGCATGAGATTCTGGCCGCACGGGATCCTGAACTGTGGAAATGTGCGGCGTTCATGGCCGGAAGGTATAGGCGCAGCAACTTAAGCTTAACCAGAATGCATCCCGAAATTTTGCACAGCTAACTCTTATCCTGTTTTTTGACAGGTTTGCGGCGAAGGAGGCAGCTATTAAGGCTCACTCGTTCCGGCGGCTATCACTGCACGATGTGATTATCGAGCGGCGAGCGGTCAAGGGGGATCGTTTGGGCAGCGGGCCGCCCATAGCGAGGATCAAGAATAACGAGCAGGATTCCGATTTGGACGACAGTGCGGTGATTTCTATCAGTCATGACGGAGACTATGCGACAGCGGTGTGCTTAGGACACGATGCTTGCGAGTAGAAAGGTGGTGCCCGAACGAGACCGAGAGGACGAGCAGAGAAATCATGAACCTGCCGAAACAATCGATGGGCCGGACGTTTTCTTGACGGAAAAAGCTTTTGAAAGGCACTTATCCAAATTTGAGGTCACGCCTGTCGCTATCTGATACCACGTCTGTTCTTCAACACCTGGGTTGACGAGGCCATCAACTTGGGGAATGCTGCACAGCAGATCCTGGCTTGTCCCCTGCCCCTTCTTCACTATGCGGTTGAACAAAACCCAAGTGTACCATATATTATTTAGATTTATATACACATGATAGAAGTGATATTTAACAGATATGGCCAAAATTAACACTTAACAGCAATGTTGTTGGGTCAAGCAAGGGTCCTCCGTTCACCTAACTTCACCGCCACAACTTCACTTCCCCCCATCCTCCTAGCAGAACAACCTCACCCTACACCCCAAAAAAATAACGGTTAGAAAGCTATCATTAGAAATTTACCTATGAAGGCAAAAATACAGGACCAACTTGTGACGGTATACCAGGGACTCGAACCCTGAGCCTTAGTCTTAGGAGGACTACGCGCTACCATTGCGCCAGCACACCGAATGAGCTGCTTGAACCAATGGTGATTGGCTATGCCTGGGAGCTTGCAAGTGCAATTTATATAGTCACGTTATCAGGCATTTGGGCCGTGGATGAGTCGGGATGGAAATGAATTCTTGTAGATTTAATAGTTTCAACAATCTGTTTACTTTAAAAAGCCATCGAGATACGCTTTAATGGGGGGTTGTTTTTTTATATAAGCCCCCCCCCCCTTTCTTCTTCTTTTTCTTTTTTTGGTGGCTGCTTGTTTGCTTTGTCTCGGGCTGAGTACACAATCGCTTGACGGGTTCTCGCTGCTTACTGCTTTGTTTCTAACAACGCATTTGGATTGTAGCAGAGCAAATCAGCTGTCGTGCAACATGATACATGATGGGATTTGGCTTTAGTCTATCAGTAATGATGGATCATATGGTGATTTTATTGACAAGCAGCCACATCTCAACCATGAGACCAATCAAACCGAGAATTAGGGACGCAACTAATTACCGAGAAAGGCCCTAACTTCGAGTAAGACAGACCTTCGCTTCCTCTTGTACACTACCGGAGCTCTTCTACATTTGCGCCTTATATCAATGGCAATTGATTGTCCTCAATTCTGTTTGAGGAATACCGGCACCCGCATCTCAAAACTCACGCTGCTGCTTGTAAGTTCTTGAATCTTGCCACGCCCACACTTCCACACTTCCCCACACCTTACGAATCTAACCGCACGTCATCCTCTAGTCGCAATCAAGGCCGAGCACGCAAGCCCGTTTACAACGCGTAAACCTGGTCAACAGTCACGCCAGATTCCCAATACTTGCAGGAATTCCCAATGGAAACTATGACTCTTTATCTGGCCCCCCCCCCTTTTGATCGGATTTGGCGCGTAAACCCGAGACCATTAACAGAAGTCCTTCGTCTACATGGTCCCCCCAACCATATACAGTACATCAAACCCCCCCGTAGGTGGCACTGCAACCCTCTACTCCTAAAGGGTTAAACTGTTGGATTATCGATAGCAAGCCAGACCTTCCGGTATCGCTCATGAATGGTTTCTGGGCCTTAGGCTTCACCGCGATAATGAGGAAAGAGACAACATTGACCTTGCATCTTGGCCTCAAGCTAAATGCTCACCGAAATGCATGAACGAGGTTCCAAGCGAGGCGGTCAGTGGTAAGTGTCCCGGTGAAGTATTTTGCTTCTCGTCTCCCCACTGATCTGGCCTCTTATGTGTCACTCATTGCTCCAGCCGGTCAATTTAGTTGGCGGGCGGTTTGCGTGGTGGCGTATCTCTACTGCTGCACATACATCCGGCGGTTCGAAAGGCGAGTTGGGGGGGGGGGAGGGGGGCCGGCATTGGGGTGCCGTTTGCCCCCCCCGTCGCGCGCCCAGTCTCGCAACTATTCATCCACTCGGAGAATAACGTCCCACTAAAAAAGCCTGCAACCGGAAGCGTACGCCAATGTGAGGTTTTCCGTAAGGTCTGGGAGGTCGCTAATTGAGAGGCCTGAGATGCACAAGTGGACGAGGAGTTGACCCGCTAACTATGATAGAAACAACCAAACGTTGTGAGGTTCTCGTGGCCCAAGTTCCACCATAGAACCCAAGCACTCTCGTCTCGTTCGTCTCTCGCACCGTTGGGAGTGGAACAAACACACGCGCGCGTCCAACCACCATTACACGGTGTTGAATCCTTGACAATGGGGGAGGATCCCGGGGGGCCGGTAGCTCAATTGGGCAGTTTGCTCTTTTCTCCCTCACTTTATCCATGCCCTTTGAACGTCCCTGCATGTAAAGATTCCATCGTAATTCAAGAGAAAGGCTCCTCTTTTTATTATTTATTCCCGTTCTTTCTTCCTAAGCTACCCTTCAGTCATTTCCCCTTCTCCTTCTCCCCCCTTTCTTGTTCTTTCCCTATCTTGAGGTGGCCTTTTGCCGTAATCTCATGTTGCCAATATGGATGTTCTAATTCATCGCTTTGGCGGTTATGAATTCTCTCCTTACACTAGAAATCAATCTACTCAAGTCTCGGCATCGCCCCTTCTAGCGAGGTCCGTACTGATATCCCTCTCTCCCAATCAGTTGTCGTGCCTCAACCGTTCAAATGAATACTCACCACCACCTTTGCTAGCATCGACCACAGTCCATTAGAAGTGCCAGAAATTCCTTGGATAAATGCAGTGTCAGATTTCGCTCAGTCAGGCACTCCACAAGCCATCGCCCTTGTCTTATCACTCGTCTCAGTTGCTATCCGTCTTATTCAGTTGCGTCACCAAATATTCGTGCACCGATCTAAGGCATCTAAGATTCGATGGACATACGAGGTACCTTCACAAGCAGCTCGGCTCGCTTCCGTCTCCTTTGTCTCCATTGCCTACTATGAGGGCCGGGTTCATCTCCTTAATTTGGTGCTTCTTGCCTATGCTCTTCTTCTTGGCTTGCTGCGGCTCTTCAACGATCTCGACTGGCGCCATGTTGCCCTTCACCAGGTCAACTTCGTCTACACCATCATGTTGTTCATTCTTGGCATCGCACACTGTCTCCCATGCGTTCAAATGGAATCCCAGTGTATGCGGGATACAAGTCTTATCGGGAGCTTTCTGTGCCTTGTGTTGGCGTTTGCTTTGGCTATTGCTACTCCGAGAGAATGGGTTCCTCCCAAGATTGACATCAACATTCCAGGTCGTAATCCTGACGATGAGCCCGCTCCAGAAGAGTCATGCAGCTGGCTCACATACTACCTAACTTACGGTTGGCTTACACCCATCATCTGGAAAGGCACTAGGGGTAAATTGACTATGGCCGATATCCCCAAGGTGGCCTGGTACGACGAGCCCATGTACCTCCTACGCAAAGTCCAAAAGGTCCGGTCGATGTCAAAGAAAACGCTCCGGACCGCAGTCCGATTCCAGGGTGGCGAGTTGTTGCGCATGACGTTATGGGCTGGGATCAGTTACGCGGTCGAGAATGTTGCCGCCTACGGCATGTTTAAGCTGCTTGATTATCTTGCTAATCCGCGTGGTGCAACATATAGGCCTTGGCTTTGGCTTTTGCTCATGTTTTTTGGTCCCTTGGGCCGTTCCATCTGCTTTCAGCAGTATATATTCACATCTACCAGGCTTGTCGTGAGGATAAAGTCTGCATTTACCCAGGAGTTATACAGTGCAGCCCTTGACTCCATGGAATTGGAGGAGGATCCGTTTGAGTTGCACTTGAGCTCCAAATCTCAGAATGGGCACAGCCAGACTGCTTCCAAGAGTACATCGGCCGGTCGCCTCTCGAACCTTATGGCTTCAGACGTGGATGCTATGTACAGGGCTCGAGATATGGTTATAGCACTCTTTGGTGTTCCTGTTGGCACCATCATCTCACTGATTGGCATGTACCGAATGCTAGGGTGGGCTTCCTTAGTTGGCACTATCATCCTTGTTCTTGCAACGCCAATATCCGTCTGGCTAGGGAAGAAAATGTTGGTTTCGCAGAGGAGAGTTCGGAAGGCCCAGGATTCTCGCATGTCGTTGGTCACAGAGTATCTTGCCTCTCTGCGCGCCATCAAGTACTTTTCTTGGGAGATCCCAATCACAGAAAAGATTATCGAAGCTCGCGCAGCCGAACAGAAGGAATTATGGCGTGTTTCCGTCCTACAGGCCGTGCTGAACCAAATTACCCAGCTATTCCCGTACCTCTCCTTGTTGGTGATGTTTGCACTTCATGTCGGTCTTGAAAAGCATCGCCTTGAAGCATCCACGGCCTTTACCACCATATTTCTCGTCAAGAATATACGCAGGAATATTATGCAGGCCAGCTCTTTTGCTCGAAACTTCGCCGGCGCGTTGGTATCCGTAGGCCGGTTAGACAAATACTTTGAAAGCACAGTACCTATCACTCGATATCCAGTAGGTCCGCTCCGAATCCAAGGTGCTTCATTCCGACGTAACAAGAAAGCTACATTTTCTCTCGATGACATATGTCTTGATTTTACTCAGGGAGGTTTGAATGTCGTCAGCGGCCCGAGCGGTAGCGGAAAGTCCACCTTACTATTGGCCATCCTGGGGGAGACCTACATGGAGAACGGATCGGTGACAAGACCAGAGGACGTGGCATATGCTTCTCAATCATCATGGCTCCAGAACGAAACTATTCAAGCCAATATTCTATTCAGCAGTTCCATGGAGAAGACCAGGTATGATCGTGTCATTGAGGCGTGTTGCTTACTGGAGGACTTTAGGGAACTACCAGAAAGGGACATGACTACCGTCGGCGAAAACGGCACATCCCTTTCTGGAGGTCAGAAGGCTCGTGTTGCCCTGGCGAGGGCATTGTACTCGAAAGCACCACTTCTACTTTTAGATGACATCTTCGCAGCATTGGATGCAAAGACTTCGGCTGGAGTTTGGAAGCACTGCTTCTGTACCGACCTTTTGCAGGGCAGGACCACTGTTCTGGTGACTAATATGCCCTGGATTTCTGAGCAAGCAGACTTGTCGGTTTTGCTGGAAAAGGGACAGGTCAAGCTCGCTGAAGCACAGATCGGGGTTATGCGGAAACCTATTGCTCTCGCACAAGTTCTGAGTGGTGAAACCGAATCCGAGTCCCAACGCAAAGGAGACACGTTGAATGAACCGACCCAAGCAGCGGAAGAGAAGAAGCCTAAGGATATTGTCAACCAGGAAATGAAGGCCTCTGGGAAGGTTGGCCGTCTAACCTGTATGACATACCCCAATATATGCTGTGGGAAATTTGCTAACTGACGATTCTAGTCCTGGAATACATGAGCTACTTTGGGCATCCATCTTTTGTGGTTCTGGTTCTTGGAACTTTGATCATCACTCACACCTTGAGCTTTTCCGGATCCCTCTGGCTTTCTGTGTGGGTAGACGCATACAACAACCAGGCTCATGTTGATATTGCCTATTACATGGGCATCTTCGCCGGATTAACTTTGCTAGATATTGGTTTCTACTCTGTTGTCATCATCATGTTTGAATGGGGTGCATGGCACGCGGCAAGACGCCTGCACAACGACTTCATCCGGGCAATCATGCGGGTCTCGCTGTCTTGGTTCAAGCATATTCCTATTGGGCGTATCACGAACCGCTTCTCAAGCGATATGGCTTCCATCGATGGCACTCTCAACAGTATGCTTAGAGCTACGCTTGATGCTATTCTCATGATGCTCTTTCGACTAGGTGCTGTCAGCAGTATCATGCCTATATTCATGGTCCCTGCCGCTTTCACCTGCCTCTTTGGTATGCTGATTGGCGAAATGTACACACGCACTGCAGTCGTCGTTAAGCGGTTGGCCTCCTCAGCTCAGTCCCCTGTCTTCTCCCAGTTCGCTGATACCCTTGCGGGACTATCCGTCATTCGGGCCAGAGCAGGTATGTCAGAGGCGTTCAAGGAGGAGTTGGCGGCCAAGCTGGGAACCTGGACCGCGGCCGCTGAGACCCAGTTCAACGCGAATCGCTGGGTCGCAGTTCGTGTCGACTTTGTTACAGCGTTAGTTGCCTTGTCCGCAGGAATCATCGCCCTTTCTCAAGCAGGTGTAGTTGCTGCCGGACTGGTTGGTTTTTCGCTTAGCAATGCCAATGGATTGAGTCAGACGATTTTGATGTTGGTCAGAGCCATGAACGACCTTGAGGTGGAAATGCAGAGCGTGGGTTTTTAACGCGGAACCTCCAGTTGTTAGAGTTAACCCTGACATTGTCTAGGTCCACCGTATTAAGGAATACGTCAAACTAGAGCCAGAGGAAATGGGCGATGAAACTTACCCTGAAGAGGGAGAGTATACGGATGACCCATCGCACATAATCCCCAAGAATTGGCCCCGGTGTGGAGAGATTGAGTTCCGAGACGTTACAATTCGATACGATCCAGACGGACCGGATATCCTCACCGACATTAATCTCAAGTTTAGAGCAGGTGAAAGAGTGGCCATTGTGGGCCGAACAGGCTCAGGCAAGAGTACAGTGAGTATTAGGAAGACCCTTTCGTCCATGGCACTTTAATCTGCTGACTATTGGTGGTTCTAGCTGGTGCTATCACTCCTGCGTTTTACTCATGTTGTTTCTGGTCAAATCCTCTATGATGGCGTAGACATTACCAAGGTGCCTCGGCACCGCCTCCGCGAGGGTCTTACCATCATCCCACAGGAAGCCGTTCTCTTCAATGGCACCGTCGAATCAAACCTCGACCCTGGTGGCAGTGTTCCTAAGGAGGTGCTTGAAAAGGCCCTGGAGAACTGCAAGGGCATCGCATCATTTTCTGCTCATAACTCAGATGATGAAGAAGACGAAACTTCCGGCGCTGGAGAAAGAGTTCATGGCAACGCTATCTCACTAGATGCGTGTGTTGACCCTCGGGGCGAGAACTTCTCACACGGTCAACGGCAAGTTCTCTCGTTGTGTCGAGCGCTTATCCGGCAGAGCAAGCTGATGCTCCTCGACGAAGCAACTGCCAGCATGGACTACGAGACCGACCGAGGTATTCAGACGGTTCTCCGACACGAGCTCCAGGAGGCTGGGGGTGGCCGCACACTCGTCACTATTGCACATCGGCTTCGTACTATTATCGACTACGATACCGTTGTAGTTATGAGTGCCGGACGAGTGATTGAGTGTGGCTCGCCACGAGACTTATTCAGTGCTCGAGGGCAGTTTTATGATATGGTGTATCACAGCGGTGAGATGGAGGACTTAGAAACTATGTTGCAAGAGTATTAGAGAAGAGTAAGGTGAATAAAATATCGGGAGCATGCACTGTTTGGTCATTAATCCTAGCGAAGCATCTCACCACCCATGAACCGGGGGCATAAAGAGCAGCCAGGTGCGTTCATGGCTCGATGGATATGGTTGATTATGATAGAAAAGGCATCACATTAAGAAAGATATGGGAAATGCTCGCGAAATGACAACGCAATACTAAGTAAGCATACCCTTTAATGACTTCGTGACATGAACTGGTAACGACTATATATAGAGGATTCATTACTGAGATGCAGCGCGAGATGGTTGTTTACCACTTTCAGTCTGTCATATTGGACGTTTCCCTTTGCACATCGGCAGCGGTTTAAAGCAGTACCCTCTATTGCTCTCTTAACCCAGCCAGGATAAGCAACTAAACAAGATCAATACATATTAAGCTTCCCCAGGCCCAAACAAGTTGGGTATACTACCCTACACCTAAAGTGGTCGGATAAAAGGTTTGCGAAAAACACGAACACGGCGAAACGTCAAGTAAACTTGAACGGAAAGACGTTGGTAGACAGCAAGAAAGCTTCCAGATTTCATGATTTCCACAGCGTCGTATATTTCTTTTTAGGCCAGTTGCATCATGAAAAAAAAAAAAAAAAGACAGAAAACTTTACAGAAAAGGAGGTAGCTAAAAACAAGAGAAACCACCAACCCACCCCCCGTCTCCCCAACGCCAGTCGTGCGTTTCTGTGTTCGAGTGTGTGTTTTCGTTAGTCTGAGCGGTGCCTTGGTGAAGTAACGCATGTGTTCGTTCTCAGCAAAGAGCACAGGTGTGGATGTGGATGAGCGTGTGTATTGTAGTGTAGTGAGAGATTTCGTGGTATCATATACGTCTTCTTCCTCTTGTGCGCCCTAGAATCACCCCCCCCGAATAAATGGGAGTATCCTTCGTCTATTGTCCGTTGTATTGTTGCTGGGCTTCGAGGGGCACGCCAGACTCAACGTTGTGGTAATCGAGAATCTCGGAGTACCTGAAATGCTAGTTAACTAATCAAGTTCCAAAATGCGATCGAAACCGTTGTAAGAGAGCTTACATCATGATCTTCCAGGTGTCGACGGGGAGGTCGGCATCGTTGAAGCTCCAGTCAAACTTCTCATCGGAAACAGGCTCATCGGTAGGATCGTGATAAGGAGCAAGGTACTCATGAGCTAAGGCCTCACTAGCAGTTATTCGCTTCTTGGGGTCGAAGACAAGCATGCGCTCGAGGAGATCAATAGCTGCGCAAAGTGTGTTAGCAAATAGTCTCGAGATCACCGTAGCTGAAAACTCACCAGCATCATCAGCATTCTTGAACTTATTCCTGAGAGGCTGGCGCTCTCGCTTGGGCAGTGACTTGACGAAGCGCAGAGTCTGGAAACGAATCAATAAGTAACCTATTCAAAAGTCGCATTAAGCAAGTGAATTCTGGTCGACTCACGTTCTCACTAGCAATAGTGTTGATGACGTCGTCAGGAGGGGTGCCCAGGAGCTCAGTAATGATGGAAAATTGGTTCACGTGGTCCTTGCCGGGGAACAGTGGCTTTCCTTCAAGCATCTCGGCGAAGATGCAGCCAGCGCTCCAGATATCAACCTCGACATCGTATTTTTGCCAGGTGAGCATAATCTCGGGAGCTCGGTAGTATCGGGTAGAAACGTATCCAGTCATCTGGGGGTCTTGGATTCGAGCGAGACCAAAGTCGCAAATCTTGAGATCACAGTTCTCGTTGACGAGGATGTTACTGGGCTTGAGGTCGCGGTGGACGACGCCAGCCGAGTGCACGTATTTGAGACCCCGCTGCGAGGGAGGTCAGTGGCGCAGAGGCAGTGGAGAGGGGGTTATTGAGCATACCATGATCTGATAAAGGAAGTATTGAATGAATTGCTTCTCGAGAGGTCGCGAAGTCAGTAATCGATGGAGGTCAGTGCCAAGAAGCTCTGTCACGAAATAGCTATAAAGCGATTAGCATGGAACGTGTAGAAGAGTTCGTGGCTGAGCTTAGTCTGGATGCGTACGTACATATCTTCGAGAGGGGAGATGAAAATGTCGCTGAGGGAGATGACCTGAAACGCAATGGAGTTAGCAACCGCAAAATCGAAAATAGAGTCTATAATACGCGCTGGAAAACAATGGGATATGCTTACGTTCTCGTGCCTGAGGTGTTTGAGCAACTTGAGTTCACGGTATGTTCGCTTGGCAAGCACGGGAGTGCTGAAGGGCTTCATAATCTTCTTGACGGCGACATTTTGGTTGGTGAGTTGATCTCGAGCGGAACTGTATGAGGGCTTTAGTTAGCAGATGCTAGACGGAGGCGAATAGGAACGGGGATTGATTGAGATGGAATGGAATGATGGCGATTTGATCGATGGCCATGGTGATGGGCAGAACGTACCAGACGAGGCCGAATGCTCCCATGCCTACAGGCTGGAGATCCGAGTACCTGGAGATGGAGTTAGCGATGTGCGATGCAGGACGCACGCATGAGTGGCCATGGCGTCGCGGCGTAACGGATGAAGTAGGTCGTACCTCGAGGTGATCTCGAATGTGGTGCCGAAGATCTGAGCGCGGACGAACTCGGCCATGGCGAAGGCGGGGTTGAGGGCAACGAAGTGGGATGTGAGATAGAGGCCAGGGTCGAGAGGAAGAAGGGGAGCAGAGGGATGCGCTTAAAGAAAGGCCTGAGGTTCCTGTATTGGTCGATGGAATAGGAGATCGTTGGAGGAGTTGGAGGAGTTGGAGGAGGAGAGAAGAGAGATGCTACGAGGAAGACGAGGATCGGTCGGTGAAAATCAAATGGACGATTTGAGAGGGGGAGGGAATGGGGGATGTGGATATTGGTGGTAGGTCCGGGTACAGTGGGTGGTCCTTGTAAATTGGGTACCGTAGCGTCTAAAGGTACATAGGAGCGTAGTTTTTGTCTTCTGGAGGAAGGGTGGGACGGACAGCAGCGCCTCAGCAGAGCAGTCGAGCCTTTCGCTGTTAAAGCGGGGTGATGAGTGTGTTCGGTAGATGTCGCTGAAATCGCTGCAATCGGTCAGGAGATGTTGTTAGACTATGCGCGGGCGCTTTCAGGCGAGAGGCGTTGAGATGTTCGCATTTATGCTTTGCGACGATCGTTCTGGAGGGTGAGTTGGGTGGAGGAAAAGTCGACTTGGACGGTCTCGTTGTGGGTTAGCGACTTCTCAAGATAATTTTTGGTTTCCGTTTTTACCTTTATTTTCTCTTTCGGAGGGGTTTTTATTTATTTATGTTTATCCTTCTCTCGAAATGAAAAAAAAAAAAAATTGAAGAACTGTCGCAAGCGGAGGCGTCTGCAGGACGACAACGAAGCGTCGGCGAGCGTGCTTAATTCGTGCTAGAGCTTGAGGCGCTGCGCTTGCGATGGCTTTGCGGTAGGGAGCGTACGTAGTAAAGTTGGCTGGGGGCGGCGGGGCTCGGTATATAAGAGGGAAATTCGACAACCAGAAACACGGCGTTGAGACAACTAAACCTGCTCGTTCAAGTTAGCAGTTTATTTCTTCAGTCAGACCGAATCGTGATCTAGTGACGGGAAACGAAATGAAACATGTTGCGGTGAGGAAATTCGTGTTAAGATCTACAACGGGCAGACTGAGCACGAGCAACCATAATGTCTCCATTCCAAGCCCATGCTTGTCCCTTTTTGGCGAGAGCGCCCTCTAAGGTTCCGGCGACGGTAGTTGGCCATCATGAGCTGACCCGTGGGGACCAAAATAATGTTAACAACCTGTCTGCAGAAGGGTCAAAGGGCCAAAGGGCCGCTGGGCGCTGGACGCTTGACACTGAAACCGTAGGTTTCGCTCTGGCGGTTGTTCCCCCTCCCCATCTCTGCGGGCGAGGTCCGTGACAGCAACTTCGCACGTTACATGACTTACACTGTGATTTGGCCCGTGGCGGATGTAACGATTGTTCGCAGAGAAGGCGAAAAGGAACAGCCGCGAATGTTCCAGATCGTGGTAGGGGTAGTGCAGAAAAGGGAAATTGGAGCGCAGGGAGTGGGGGAAAGTTTGGAAGTGGTAGCGGTGATTGAACTGACTTGTTCCCCCCAACGTACCTATCTTGGCCAGTTTCTCTTCAGCGTGATGTTATCACGTTGACGTAGGCTTCTGTTTGTTTCCTGAGTTACCTTTTGATCGTCACTTTTAGGTATTCGTCTGGTGCTCGATCTGGAAACTCCTATTATCAGGGATCGAGGTTTGAGCTTTCCTTTATGGGCTGCCGTGTTGTTCGTGGACGTGATTTTTTTTTTGTAGGAGGAAGCGAAAGATTGGAGAGGTGCCAAGAAGGACAGGAAGACGCAAGAGAAGGAAGGAATTTCTATCTAATCTAAGGTCCCGGGCAACACTTCTAACTTATGCATGTACGCTGTCGCCCCGTTTCGTCCTGGTTGATGGTAGACAGGCGGAGATGGATGACCTCCAGCCCTCCACTTCCTCTCAACCCCTCACTCTCAGCCATGGTCGCGAGCGGATGTAGCCGGCGAGGTATAGACTTGACTGCTTTTATCCTTTCCAATTGGAACTTGGCGAGAGCATGGGGCGTGTCAGGTGTCAAATATGAGTTGGATGGGATATCATGTCGGCCTCGGATATTCTCCTGTGCTGTCTTCAGTATGACGCATTGTCAACTTCATGAGAGATCAGAAAAAAAAAACCATAAAAACCAGAGCTCTCTCTTTTGCATATCAAACTTCATATTGCGAGTTCTTTTAAAGCCCCATGACTCCCCAGAAACCTGATAACTCCCACGTCTTGGACTTTCACGCCTCATTCTCGCATTCTTCCCAAGTCGTGGTGATGGCCCCCATCCATGACGTCATAGGATCTTTGTCCCTGGAGCTACGGCGATACGAGTCAAAAAGGCCAGGTCAGCGAGAGCTCAGGAGGAAGAGAGATGGGGGGGAGGAGAGGAGGAGAAGGAAAACTTGCACGCGGCCCGCAACGGCCGAGACCTTGTCAGAAGGCCAGAGCCGGAAGTGTATTCGCTGGACCTGTTGAAGCGCGCATGAAGATACAAATGCTTTGTTAATGACCCCTGATCATGGGCCCTGGTAAGACTTCTCTCGAGCATCGGGGCCGTAGTCAGGAATCGGTCTTTACGGCTCCAAGTGGGGGAGACACCCCTCATAACTACGTAAAGGCAAAAAAAAAAAAAAAAAGAGGCGCACCCCTGGTCGAGGGAAAAGCCGACTTTGCGTTTGCTTGAAATGTTGATGTTTTCCTCTTCTTTGCGTCCCAGTGGCTTATCCGCGCAAAATGGCTTGGTTTCATTGACGCCAACTTTTCTGCCTATTTGGTATCATGCATGTATGCATGCATGGTACGAGTCCCTTCTTCCTTGACCTTAGCGTTAATTATTGTAAGTGTCATCATTTCGCCCTATTTTTAATGTTATTCTTTCTTTTTCTTGTTCCTTTTCATCCTCTTTTCCCTTCAACCCCGCCGACGTCATCTTGCATCAAGGACCCCTTGGCCCCCGTTCCGCCCCCATCCTCATACCCTGTGCAGATTACCCAACACCAATCCCCGTTAAGACGCCATCCGTCTAAGAAAGCTATTGCCAGCACCAGCACCACTTTCGTGGTTGTGTTTATTCTTGAGGTCTACAGAGTTTGGAAATTGAACCTTATTGAATGAATGGGACTTGTTCACATCTCGAGATATCTCGAAAATTAGATACTGTGGCTTTGCTTTGAGGGTACACTTGACTACTGTAGTATGAAAACCTAACTTGGTGTCTCAGAGTAAGTGTAGGGTTAATCTCTTAAACTTGATACGAATCAACTATGAGGCATCTTAGATAGGTAATACCTTATATCAGATCAGATCATCTTCAATAAAGCTCTGTTCCCCATCTGCCCCTTCTGGATCTTAACTTTTTGAACGCCCTGTCGATCTCCGTCTCGTAGTTGAATAAAACCCAACAAACCCCTCCTCCCCTATCATGATACTGCAACCAGTTCAACTATGCCGAAAGTTTCTTTTCCTGTGAGTTTTACCGGCACTTCATGACCCTGAGGATCGACGCGACCAAGCATCCCCCGTCGCTATGCCTCCCCACGTGGCAACTTGTTCACTCCTACCTGTGGCTTCCATCCCCATCCTGGAGTCTCCTGAATTAGGGTCCTGGGCACGACCCAGCCAACCGGTACCAGTGTCCACTCCTGCTAAAAAGAGACATGCTTTACAGCAGGATACCCATTAAAGATGGTGCAAGTTAAGAGCGTGCTGCTGGGGATGCCGAGTTCTCTAGCGGCAGTAGCTACCCAATACAAGCCATCCAAATCTCAGCCCACGTTTAGAAGGTATTGTATGTCAAAAAGTACTGGTGGACACCCTCTTCTTTCTCTTTAGGACGCGTGACTGCAGATCTTCGACTTGCAATAGCTTGATTTCATCCTTGGCGCGGGCTGATCTGTCGCGACACTCCTAGCCCCCTGACATCGAAGGAGGCTTTACTTGGAAGGGAAACTTACAGCGCCAATATTGGTCGTAATGCCCCATTTTATTTCTAGGACAGTTGATCTCGGATTGTTGGCTTGCACTAAACGAATTTCATCATCAGCGCAAGACCTTGTCACGATTTCTGAAGCCCCGGACAACGAGAAAGCTCTCGCATGAGAACTTGGGGAATCACAATATAAGTCTCTTGCTAAACAATGTTGTTTCTCTTTTAGGACGATTGACTTCAGTTTCGTCGACTTGCAATAAGACGACTTCATCATTGGCGAGGCTGCATTACGATTTTCAGAGTTCTCTAGGAAGAAGGTGTATGTGTCAGCGCGGAACTCATAGTAACAGTTTCTAGCTGATACTCTCTTGCCATCTTTTTTTTTTTTTTTGGAGATAGGTCTTGGATTGCCTTGTCTGGTCTTAGATTCTGCGGATAGCTTTGGGGTACAGTCACGAAGCGTGATGTAGGGCCTGTTGTGATTTATCATATGTGATTCATATTAGAACAACTGTGACCCTCCTCTCTTCAATTTTCTTCCGTCCTTCGCCCGAGTGCTGAGGGTCGAACCTTGGTATGGAAACTAGTAGTTGCAGGTGTGGGTGTTGATAATGGAGAGTGCGAGCGACACGCGAACGTAGATAGTGGCAGTATCAAGCATATAGTTTCGAGGGCTACAGGCTAGTGCGTCATAGAGACCAGGAGGAAAGCAGGGGACTGGGGACGGGTGAAAGAGTTACCACAAATAGGCGGAATTCATTCAATTGCTCAATGCCATCTTCATCCTTTCTCTTTATAAAGCGTTATACATGGAAAACTATGTGCAGGGATAGTTGATGCTGTCTAATAGTTGAGTGAACAGGCCGCCGGATTTTATACATCTGTGGTGCAGCAATCGTCAAGGTACGGAGCAACATTCTGAAAGTTTAGGGATTTCATTGGATACCCTTGTCGTATTATCGGGCTCTAAAGTGTTGGGTGCTTAGAACTGATTCAATCGTTAACATTATGCTGTTGATGACTGGGTTGACGACTGAGACAAATCTTTGGTTTTAGAGGCAGCTAGAACAAGAGGATTATAAACACATACGTCGTATTCGCTTTGTTACAAAGAACTCAATCAAAACTGCCGCCCCCAACTTGATCAATTTGCACAGGGTCCATATCATCTGTTAGGTCCAGTCTTGTCCGTCTACGAGTCCCGTCTACGAGTCTATTCCTCGTCTTCAAACACCTAGTCTTGAACGACAAGTGGCTCGACATTCCAAATTCCTTCCGCATACTCATTGATGCAGCGGTCGCTGCTGAAGAAACCCATGCGGGCCACTGAGATGATTGACTTCTTGATCCACTCTTCCTGATTTCGGTACGCCTCATCCACCAAGTGATGGGTCTCAATGTAGCTGTGGAAATCATCCGAAACTAGGTAGTAGTCACCATGGTTACGAACAGCCGCAATCATGGCACTGAAGTCGTTGGGAGTACCGAAAGTACCCTTTTCAATCTCGGCAAACACATTCTGCAGGTCGGGGTCAATGGCGTGTTCACCGTAGTTGTGGGCGTGGCGCAAGTCCTCGACGTCCTCGGCGAGATTACCGAACAGGAAAATATTGTTCTGACCGATTTCTCGGGTGATTTCAATCTAACCAGAATTAGCGCAAACTACTTAGAATGCAAAAGAAGGGGCAACTAACATTAGCACCATCACAGGTACCAATGATAAGACCTCCGTTGAGGACGAACTTCATGTTGCTAGTGCCTGACGCCCTGAATTTAGTTAGCAAGCCGTACGTTGGGTGGGTTCGAGTTGGCTCACTCGGTGCCAGCAGTGGAAATGTGCTCGCTGAGATCGGACGCGGGGCAAAGAACCTCGGCCTTGCTCACGTTGTAGTCAGCAACGAAAATGACCTTGAGCAGATCACCTATGTCCTCATCATTGTTCACAACAGATCCAACACTGTTGATAAGGTGAATAATTTGTTTCGCCATCCAGTAACCAGGAGCAGCCTTGCCTCCAAATATGGAGACGCGTGGTTGCTGGTTCTTTCTCTCCTCCGGCGTCATGGCCTTGAGAGTCAAGTAGCGATGGATGACACCGAAGATGTTGAGCTGTTGGCGTTTGTACTCATGAATGCGCTTGACTTGGACATCAAAGAGGGCCGCGGGGTTCACGGTCACGCCGGTAGTTGCTTTAATGTGCTTTGCAAGGCGAACTTTGTTGGCGTATTTGATCTCGTACCACTCTTTGCGGAAATCCTTATCCTCCGCGTACTTTTCAATGCCGTTTAGAAGAGTTAAATCCTTCAGGAAGCCATTGCCCCCGGTCTTAGATGCGATGAGCTCGGATAGACGAGGGTTGGCTTGGTGAAGCCAGCGGCGAGGAGTGATGCCATTGGTCACGTTCGTAAATTTGTCAGGACCGTAGATCTCGACAAAGTCCTTGAATATGGTGGTTTTGATGAGATCGGAATGCAACTCTGCAACACCATTGACCTTATGCGATCCAACAATAGCCAGGAACGCCATCCTTACCATCTTGGGCTGAGACTCCTCAATGATGGAAACTCGTCGGAGCACATCTCGGTCATTGGGGAACTGCTTCTCTACCAGTTGAAGGAAGAACAGATTGATATCATAGATAATCTGCAAATGTCTAGGCAGGAGATGCTGCAATAAGCCGACAGGCCACTTCTCCAGAGCCTCTGGAAGAACGGTGTGGTTGGTATAACCAAACTAGAATAGGGTCAGAAAGCATATATCAGCCTGGAAAATAGTTTACTTACTGTGCTGGTGACGATTTCCCACGCCAAATCCCACTCCAATCCCTCAATATCTATAAGGATTCGCTGCAACTCGACAATGGCCAAGGTGGGATGGGTATCGTTGAGTTGGATGGCGACTTGATCGGGGAACTCGATCCAAGGACGACGGGACTTCTTGAACCGTCGAATAATATCGTAAAGAGATGCAGCAACCCAGAAGTATTGTTGTTTTAGGCGGAGTTCTTTGCCTCGCTCAAGGTTGTCGTTGGGATACAACACGGCGCTGATGGTCTCAGCTCGTTGCTGATCCGCAACTGAGCTTTCGTAGTCTCCGCTATTGAACTTCTGAAAGTCAAATTCGCCACCAGAGGCCTTGCTGGACCAGAGACGCAAGTTATTGGTGGTAGGAGTATTGTATCCCGGGATGGGCACATCGTAGGCCACGGCTTGGACGATTTCGCCCCCCTCCCAGATGGATATCGTCTTGCCATTGGAGTCGGTAGTCTTCCTGACTTGTCCAAAGAATTGAATCTAGACTATAGTGTTAGCCTGGGAATAGTGGCTTTTGCAGAGAAAAAGTCCTTACGTCGACTGTGACATCATGACGAGGGAACTCCCAGGGATTGAAATCAAGCCAGTAATCGGGGACCTCGACTTGGTATCCGTGAATAATCTCCTGTTTGAAGATTCCATATCGATATCGGAGACCATAGCCCCAGGCGGGGAAGTCGAGAGAAGCTAGACTGTCAAGAAAACAAGCAGCAAGGCGCCCCAGACCACCGTTGCCCAGAGCAGCGTCGTGCTCCTGCTCAATAATATCTTCAATTCGAAATCCGAGTTGAGCGAGTCCAGCTAGCGATGCATGTTAGCACTTGTGGTAGAAACAAAGTGTATATGAGAGCGCAGCTAACCCTTGGCAATGTCCTTGTGACCAATATTGAGCATGGCGTTGTCGAGGGCGCGGCCCATCAGAAACTCGAGACTAAAGTAATAGACGCGCTTGGAATCGCGATACGTTTGTCTTTGCTGAGTCCTGTTCCAATCGAGAATGAGACGGTCACGAAAGGCCAAGCTGGTGGCCGAGTAGGCGGCATTCTCATTACAATTGAACATGCTTCGAGCGAGAGTGGTTTCAACATGGCGGACGACTTCTTTTTCAAAGTCATCTTCTCCCCTGAAACCAGTGGTCTGAGCTCTCTTCCAGGCCTCGCGCTGAGGCTCAGGAATAGAGGCTGTTTAAATATGGTTAGCATCATGACCCGAAGCGCCACTTACACCAAGGGATGGTGTGGTGGATGGGTTGCATCTGGGTGAGACTATGACCAAGTGATCACAGCTCATTGTCGCAGCCAATTGCAACCTAATTAGTGACAAGACGGCTAATAAAGTAAACGTACCTTCGACGCTCTTGATCTCGCCAGGGCCAAAACCGGTGGCAGTTCTGGTGTGTTTGGGGCGGGAGATGCCGGCGGGTCCAACAGCTCCCTGAATGTCGACGATCGGGGCTCCCATCGAGGGACGCCTCTCACGCGTGGGCAGTCGCTGCGGCTGTTCGGACGACATCTTGCTGATCTAATTGGGTTCCTAGTCAGACGACTAGAGACGAAGAAGAAAGGAAATTGGACATGGAAAATAAAGAGAAGCAGGAAGAAAGGAAAAAGAGTCACAGGGAGCTTGCGATTCGGGTGTTAAGTACCCGGACAAGCACCCTCGTGTCTCGGTGAAAGCGACATCAGATCAGACCAGGTTACTGACCAGATGTTCGCGCAAGAAACTGACCGAGTACGTCAGATAAGGAGATCCGCCAGGACAGGACGAGGACCAAGCAAGACGAGACGCCGGTCAAGGTGGGGGAGCGGGGTCGAGGATTCACAGGGTGTGTCGCAAGGTAAAGGTGCAGTAGCTTCGTTTGCGTTATGGAAGCCTTGCTCGATGGAATAGGCGTCGGGGTTTGGAGGGAGGAGGAGATGGGATATGAATTGATCGATTTGTAGGGATGAAAAATGACAAAAGGAATAAAAAATAATGAGAAAAAGGTGGATAGCCAGAAAGCTAGTAGGTGAGAGGCAGCTTTTTGTTCAGCAGACGAACGACCCCCAACCTGATCTGATGCCGGATGCAGCTGAGGAGTTAGCTAGCTAGCTTGGTCGTTAGGTGGGCGAGACAGTTGAATGCCGGGATAGCTAGCTTGGCGGGTCCAACATGTGGGAAAGGTTGCAAGCAGCTGAAAACGGGGAAGGCGAAGAAGCTGATGCTGAAAAAGGAGAAATGATGTGAGAGAGGCTCTGAGTGGGATTGACGTTGAAGGGCGAAGAGAATATAAAGATAATGAAATGTAGTGGTAGGGGGGAAGACAATTTTGAGGAGGGGCGAAGGGGGGGAAGCTTCCTCTCTACCCAAACATGTTGGAGTAAGGTCAAGGCACGATTTTCATCAGGTAGCTTTCACAGAGCTCCTCACTCCCCACTCCATCTCGTCTCCCTTTGGTGAGAGGTATGCAAGTCCGTCCCCGGACACCTCCATCATGACATGTGCTAGAGATGATGCTCTGGACCTAATGGTTCGTGTGGGTGCTTCTCATCATGTCTCTCCCTCCAACAGAAGCTGTTGCTACGTGACTATTCCTCTTCTTACTAGCCACCGTGCAATGCCCATTCATGTCTGAGAAAGCTATTCGGGCTTTACGCTTGGTCTGCATATATGCATGCTTTCCAACTGTACCATGACGACATTGTCGAAGCACCCGCAACCGTCCAGTTTCCAACTATCAGCAACCAACCATAACACGGGATCTGGGATTTGAAATTGGCTGGCAATCTCTCCATTGCCCTTTCAAAGTATCAAAATGTTCCAATGTTCCCTCTTCCCTCCTCTCCCATCAATGGATCATCATATTCCGTATAACATCATACCTTTTCGGTTGCTCCCCTCCCTCTCAACCCCGCTCACGACACAGCCCAGACCCAACTAGCTCCATCCAAGCCAGCAAAGCCCACAATTGTTGGAAGCCCTCGGACTGCGGGGCCGCCACGTCCGGTGTGCCACTACAGTAGATATGTATGAGAGCTTGTTGAGCTTGGGACTGGTTCTCGCCGAGATCTGGATGTTGGTTCGGAGCTTTTCTTTGATCGGTGGGATGGGCACCGGTAGAACCAAAGAGCAAATATATTCAACTACATACTGTAAATATCTGACCTGATCGTTCAGTCTATCCAAATCTTCCCAACCCTACCAAGCAACCCCTTCGTCGCCGCGACGCCAGTCAGTGTGGTGTTCCCTATCCACATCCACCCTCACATATCCGCAATCCTCTACGAGTGACCACACATTTCGTGATTTGCAGTGATAATGGTGGGCTGATGGTACGCACTGAATGCGGCCCTCGTTGGTGAAGTTCTTGCATACCCTCCCATCTAGCACTATTCTCCTCCTCTGTTCTTGGAAGCTTGCATGGATTATGGTTACACTGCCAGCCAACCAACGGACGTACGAATAAACCCCTCTCGAATAGTTTTATCCAATTAATCAAACTCACCCATCGCGGGCGACCCTCTGACTGACTCCTTGCAGTTGAGAGGGCCCAAGCTCCTAAGCCATTGTCCACACAGAAGCTAACGCCCACTGAGCTGGCAGCCTCCGTTGGGCAAGCTAACACTCGAAGTATCTCAAGCCCTTCATCAAAGACGGCCTGTTCATGGCTTATGAAATGTGCCCTGTCTCTGCTAAAGCTACCTACATTTAATTCACCAAGGGAAGAAGGTGTGACATACGAAGCTTGGGGGATGATACAAAGTCGTATCTCCCGAAGCGCGGTCTCCCTCCATCACGATCCTGTCGTTGTTGGAATATAATTAGGAATTCTGCACTTCACGATGAAATTAGGCAATTCCATTTCCTTTCACACACTTCCATCCATTCATAAGCTCCTCGCTAAAAGACCCCTGGGTTACTCTTCCTTGTATAGATGGACTATCAAAGGACGGAACAACCTTCCAAAGCTAAGGATGTTGAACAGTCACAATGCTTCGATTCGGCCAGCTGATAGTTCATTCTCTTCCTTCGGGCCGAGTAACTGCTCGGAATAATATTGCATATTCATATGCCTACAGCCCCGTCTCCTAAGAAATATCTATTCGCTCCATTAGACTGTCAATAATAGCCAGCAGCTCCTGAACGGTAGCCTACCGAGCTACCAACCGACCATCTTGGCATTCCTCATGAGAATGGAAAGTTAGGTGGCATTCTCGCCCTATTCTCGCCCTCTCTCCACGTAATTCCAATTGCATCGTTCGCGGCCTGTCGCCTGCCGCTTGCACGCCTCAAAGACCGAACGAATTGAGGTCCGCATCATTTCGATCAAAGCCGCCTTCCCAGAACCTTCCATCGTGCTTGAGCAAGCAAAATCCAACGCTGCAAGTCTTATAGTCCCACCACATCTATTAGGCACATTCAGGCCATAAAACGAAACAAGAAAGAGAAGTATATAAACATAATGTCGTAGTACTGAATGTCGCTCTCGTTCGGAGTGAATCGTTCGAGGTGATAACAAGTCGTCTGCATGTTGCCAGTCCTAACAATGGCCGAATCGCTGTCTCGTTCGATTGCGGAGGCCCGCCTGTAGGTGAAAGGGCGAGAGTGTGTAAAGAGCGTAACGTAAACCCAAGAAACGCCGCGTCAAGAAAGAACCAAAACCAAACAAGGGCTGCGTAATAAAAGTCGTCCTCCCCCTAATCCCCAAAACTCCAATATATGCTCTCGGCGCCAAATCAGACAGTTCAATATATTTCACGTCATTGATCGAAATCAAACGATTTTTTTTTTCGCATCACAGAATGCCAGAGTCCTTTAGGGCATTATTGAGGATAGTCTCCTTGACCGCTGCGAAAACGAGTCGAATGTTTGACGTATCGGTTGCCTGGGTTAAGCTAGAACAGTTGTTAGTAATAGTTATCCTCGCCTTGGCGCTTTCCATCCATTGATACGTACTGGGGATATAGATTAAGATGAGCCCGATTCACTTGGTTGAAGCGCCATAGTAAATACTTTGCTGCCTTATTGACATCGTTGCCGCCCGAATAGTCTGGAAAATAGTTGCCCAGTGGTGACCGTCCCAACTTTTGTTTGAAGATGTCAACCTTGTTTAGAAATAGGATAATGCTGGTTCTCATAAACCATCGAGAGTTGACGACGGAGTCGAAAAGCAGTAAACTTTCCATCATTCGATTCTTTCAAGTTTGTTAATAAGAATGATACTTATTATCATCCCGTTTAGCGTGGCGACATACCTGACTACTCTCCTCCAGCAAGACTTGGTCGTATTCGCTCAGAGCTACGCAAAAGATAATTGACGTTACATTCTCAAAACAGTGAATCCATTTTTTTCGCTCGCTTCGCTGTCCGCCAACATCAAACATGCTACGCCATGTGTCAGTAATTCGGCGGGAAGCTGGAGTACGCGAACCAGAAGGCTTACTGGATGCTTAATTGGCCCATTTGGAACCTCGTCTCGTAGATGCCAGTCGTCTTAGTTCGTGCTCGAAGGACGTCCATCTCATTGGGGAGGTAATCGGCCGCAACTATTCGCATTACTTCCTGGAAGAAGCTGAAAGACTGGTTAACCATTGTCACGCCATGGACAATTTATGCGAACTCACTATTCTGCAGAGTCCATTAGGTAAAACTCAGTCTGGTGCTCCATGAGCAGCTCTTTGGCGGGATCATCCCACAATGATTGTACTGCGACGCCGACTTGGGGGTCAATCTGTGCCTGGGGACCAGACTCGGCCTGGTACTCCATCAGGAATTCCGCGTGTGCTCTGTTGTCTTCATTCTGCGGTTCAATGTTAAACTGTTGCATCGCAGTGATGACAGCTTTGGCGCATTCGACGAGGTTTTTGAAGACGGTGGGCCGATAATTGAACAGCTCATCTTCTGAATATCCCTTCAGGTGGATAATCTTCATCTGTTTGACAATTGTCGACTTGCCACTCTCACCACTTCCTAGAGAAGGAGTCAGTCCCGAATTTTTGGGGGGATGCAGCGCAGCGCAGCGCACGTCGCCGCGGTGGCTCCAGTCGTACCTAGTAGCAAGATCTTGCATTCCTTACGTAACCGCTTCGAATCTTCCTCCAGGATCTTGTCGATGGCCTGGCTCTGCTTCTTCTGCTCCGCCTCCTCATTGTTCGAACTCATACAGGCGCCCATTTGTGGCGATTCTGCGGGGGTGCCCGGCGTCGTGCCTCGAAAAGCGGCTAAGCTGGCTCGACTCCTGTCGAATTCAATACGGTTCGGGAGTTCGCGATAAGGTCAATCAGCGTCGCATGGCTGTCGGGGTGGTTTTCGGGATTATGATAGCTTTAAGAAATGGATAATGGCGGCGATGATATTGAGTGCGGGAAGAGAAATGCTGCTGTTTTGGGGGAAATGCAAGCTGGACCGGCGGTTGGATTCGGAAGAAGGCTGGTGAAGGCGGAGAAGTGGAGGGAGAGGCGGATACGGAAGGGACGGCTTGGGAATCCGGGTGGTGTCGAGCTAAGAGCGTCCGTGGTGAGAGCAAGAAAAGTCCACGCACGAGTCGGGTGGCCGAAGACAGCGAGGTACGAGAGCAAGAATGAGGCCCTTTGGAAGGGAAGAGTGACCGAAGCCCAAGAGATGTCGAATAGATGGCGTGTGAAAATTCGAGAGCGATGTTGGGGCCAGGAACAAGGAAGGTCTGGCGGTGGGCGACAAGAGAGAAGGATAGATGGTATGGATTATGGGCCTCGCCCACTGCAAAAGTAATGGTTGGCCTTACCCGCTACTGTGATCGGGAGCTCGTGCAGGCATGCCGGGCGTCCTAGGGCATCGCGCAGGCTCAGTTCAGGCGCAGGCGCAGGCACAGGCACAGGCACAGGCGCACTGAGTACAATGCCTCGAGAATGACGAGACAAGCTGGCGACCCTAAGAAAGGGTGGCACCAATTGGCGCTCGGCGGGGAGCAGGGGTGTGAGGAGAAGGATGATGATGGGTGGATGATGGATGGGGGGATGGGGGTGGAGGCGTGGGTGGGTGTGAAGGAAGAAGGAGGGAGTCTTTTAAGACACACAAATCAAAAGGGACCGAGACGAGCTTTTCTTCTTCCTGACTGATTGAGGGGAAATCTTTGCTTTTTGTCGATACTCCAGTGGAAATGGAAGTGGAGATTGCGGGAACGAAGCAATTGAAACCGCAGTCAAATCACATCTGCAGCGTGTTACGGATGGTGATGAGTTGGTGTGCAAGGTTCAGTTGAAGCCCAAGCAAGCCCAGAGGCGCTGTGCCTTTTCAGGCAGACAGGCATTGAGGCAGTCATCGTGCGAAGGCATTTTGGTGGTAGGTTTCGGAAGGTCGTGAGCATCAGCGTGATTTTGAGCCTTGGAGAAATGCAGCGGTCCGGTCGATGAGGTAGTGCGCACACACACCATTCGAACGACGTTGAGTGGATAAGCCTTTCGTCTGGGCAGCCTTGATGTGCGCAAGCACTGAAGAAGAGTGAGTAACCGGGCCGGTCACATTCGCCACCATGCTGACGAGAATATATTTACAGCACACACGTACACCATTAAGCTGATGTTGAAGTCGGTGATAGTGATCAGAAGGTACGGGAGTCGACCGACCGCCGCAGCCTTCTAAATCCGGGACTCGCAGCGACCATGTCTGGATCAACTCTCTCTCATACCCGAGTGTGGATAATGTATCCATACTTCAGCTGACTTTAACTACGTGATGTTTGTGTTAACTTAGAACCCTTTTCCGCAATTCTCAGCTGTCATCTACTTCCAGCTTACCGAGTACGAAGTACACTCGCACAGATTGGGGCGTGCGCATGTCTACTGGCTGGCCTGATGCATCGCTGTGATTTAGTTTAGTCGCTGCAGTCCAATCCTATATTCGAGAAGCTTTCTGGATCGACAATGGTATCCGTTATCTGCCAACTGAGAGGCTGACTGCAAGCAGGCTCGCTGCATCTTGCAACTTAGCTCCCCCGTTGTCAGCTGGACAACTTCGCTGAATACATAAATCCACTTAAGACAGCCCACTGATGATATTTTATGCCCTTTTGCAAGACATTAGGTGCAGGCGCAGCCTCTGCCTAATACGACCCTCCTTTCAGCTTGGCTACAGACAATGGTCGAATAGGATATCCTGGTGGTGGGAGGCCTGCTTTCTTTTTCCTATTTCCAATTTTTTTTCTTCAATAATAATACCTAGTAAAGTTCTGTTATGTACCTCGACAGAGTCTACCTTAGGCTTGGACGCTCTTGGCCCTTCCTTCGGGGCCTTTGATGAACCTAGTCCATGCATGCATCCTTACCGTTCATCATGGACCACGACTCGTCGGCCAAGCTGGCACCTAACATAGACGAGAAACAAGAGACGAGTCCCTTAGCGTTTCGGAGACCTATCATATTCTCTCATCTCTAAATGCCTACATCGTTTCCTCGCCGTGAGCAGAGCCGCCTGGCGCAAGCCTCAACCT
Organism: Mariannaea elegans; assembly: GCA_930272665.1. Classification (NCBI taxonomy): domain Eukaryota; kingdom Fungi; phylum Ascomycota; class Sordariomycetes; order Hypocreales; family Nectriaceae; genus Mariannaea; species Mariannaea elegans. Next base: position 502,921 of record CAKNEU010000010.1, on the reverse strand, counting down.
GTCAAAAGCTCAAGTCCAGTGCCCGATCACCCGATATGTCTCACATTGTTCCTAGTGGCTTGGCGAAGGGGCTGCAAATTGCGCTGGGCTGTCGCGACAGCCCTGTCCGCGCTTCCTCCATTATCACAACCTTACCCCAAAACAGTATAAGCGAACAGAGCAGTCACCTAAACTCGCAGTGCAGAACCAGCCAGACGCGAGGAGCGCCTAGCGAGTGGCATAGAATGAATTGAGCTGAGGGTTTCGCTCTAGCCGCTGTTAGCTCAAGACGATGATGGAAATAAAGGAAGACATTGAACGGCGGAGACGACGACATCCTACGTGCGTATCCGTATACGACATCAGAATTTCCATTTTGACTTCAGCTCCACTGAAGGATCCGTCATTCCGTCAAGCGACATGCTGTCCCGGATCCATTAGAGTCTCAACGACAACGAAATTCCATCCCAGTGCCAAAGACTCAGGGCGCTGCCCGTGGTGAAGCACCTCGATCAGGCCAAACCTGGTGGAGCATGGGCCGGCGCCCCGATTGTTTGTTCCACGTTTCCACCGACCGGGACGGGGATGGACGGTCCACCTAAGAGAATGTAAATAGACATAGACAGGAAGTGTGTAGATAGAGATGACAGAATGGCAGATTAGAGATGAGAGATGAAGAAGATTTGCAGAAACGATAGTACCTCGTACTTCGTACTGCACCCATATGGAGTACGAAGTACATCGTACGCAAGAAAGGCAATAGGAGCCCGCCAACGACTGAGCGGCCAGCCGGGCCTGTGAACCTTACCAAGGACCAGGGTGGCATATGTCCCCCTATGGAGAGTCGAGACAACCAGCAAGGAGCCAGCGCCTGTGAATTGCCTTGGGTCCAAAGATGGAGGCCAGGGTTGCGTGGGGGCTTCGGCGTGAAACGACTGCGATCCCTTGTCCCCCCTCTGTACTACAATAACTATGCTTCGTTTGGTTCCACCTGCAGAGTGGTTGATCGCTTCACCTCAAGCGCGTAGGCATATTGGGTGAATTGCAGGGTATCCTGCAGTGCATTCTCTTTTGACGTCCAAGTTTACCTCTGGCTTTGGATAAGGTCCAGTGGAGATGGTTGTGTACGAAGGTTCGGGGCCATGCACAGGCTCATCTCACCTCACCTCATTGCACCTCGCCTGATAAAGCAATTTGGGACACAATGTGGGCGGCACCGTCCAGCAGGTACCAGCTGTCCCTCAGCAAGCCACAACCTAATTGTATTCGGCTCTATTGGATAGCCCGACCCAAGCTGAGCCCAATCCTTCAAAACCCCTTTTTGTTCATCCAGACACTCGGTGACAATTTGAGGTTTGGTCCAGCAGTTCATCTCGCCTCGGGACTCGCTCTTATTCGTCACTATCAGCTGAAATGACTTTTTCTCCTCTTTTCCAAGGTACTACGTGTCAACGCTGAGAGCAAGTTTGATCTCAGCTGGCCTGTCGCCCGCCCATATGCCTGGCCATACCTCCCCTGATTTCTCCCTGTCAAATGATCGCCTTGATGCAAACAAGGGGTTGTGCACATTCCTCTGTTTCCGACCCCCGACCCTGGGAATCTGTCCGTGATACCTACTTGGTGCAGAAGCGCCAGGCTGCACCAGGGCATCCCCCCCACTGATTCACTAGCGAAAAGCGCCTCCTGTGTGACATGGAAATACTTTGCCCACCAAGTATCGAAGCCAACTTCGATCAAATGTCAGCCGCGTTCGATGACGGTCAATTCAACCTTTCTTTTCCATTAAGCTTGCAGCGACTTGCTGATTCTCCATTCCAATTAAAGAACTGCCCTAGTTCTGATATGCTAGAGTCGTTGGACCTCCTGATGCCGGACTGGCACGACTAGGAGGACACGTGGGTAACAGCTCTAGACTTTGTTTTCGATGAGAAAAAAAGCAAAACAATGAGAAACGACGAAATGCACCAGGCACCCACTGCAGTAGCACGACGAGCTTAGACACTCCATGTCGGGTAGTCAAAACATCCGGGGTAGGTCCCTGAGACCCCTGGGTGTTAGTTGCCCAACTACGTAGTGTTAATAAAACCGGTAGCTGGCGAGAAGCGCTTTGTCTTGTCGAGAGTGAAGCTCAATGATCCGATATTTTGTGTCTGTCATTTATGGGATGGATGAAAGGAAATTAGATAGTATAAGGATGATAAGTCCATGTTGAATAGAACGAACACCTCCACTTCTCAACAGTCGCTAGTTGGTTCTGAAGGCAACGATCCATCTCGAGATTTCCCCCTTTGGGTATGAGGATCATCGACAGCTCACCGGGGTGCTTCTCCCTACAAGGGAACTCGGTAGCGATGAATTGTTACCACTCGCTTCTCACTTCTCCCCTTGGAGCTCTTTACCTTGTCAACTACTCTCCCCGGTTTCCTGATGAGGAAACATCTTACCCCGCTTGTAAATCAGTTAATATTACACTGCACAGGATAAGCCTTTTTTTTCTTTCTTTCTCGTCCATTGATGACCCTTCCTCGACGGTTCTTCACGCCGTTCGTAGCACAGAAAGGAGGATCTTCGTGGCCAAAACAAGGGGAGCCTCGGAAAACCAGTGCGGATTGACGCGTCCAGGCGCAAAAAGGAAGTGTTCCAGAAGGCAGCTAACGCCCGACCCGGTTCTGGTTCTAGCTGCATAATAATGGCGCTAGGCCTAAACGGCGCCCCGGAGCCCATCGCCCGGCGACTCCACACGAGCTCGCTGCTTGGACGCCACCATCAATGCGCCGCCCAACTCAAGCAGCGTACAGCTTCAACTGGGCGTACAACATCCCACGAGCATCAACTGTCGCTGTTCACCAGTCCTGTCATGTCTCAGCCACTTGCCTCACCTCAGCAGAGCTGTGTGTTACTGACATTAGATAGCCCGAGAGGATTTGTCCGACGTCTCGCCACAATCCATGGGCTGTCTCGAACCCTTCAATGTCACGCCCCAGCGGAAATGGCCAGTAGCGAATGCCTTGCACTCATCACACGAAGTAGAGCGACCGACACCTACCCCGAACCGACCTTGGACTGTACGCCTTAGTTTCCTTTCCCTTGTGAATTAGAGGGAGGTTGTGCAAAGCGCTCATGCCAAGTTTCACGTTGCCCCGTTTCACCCACCGTTCGCCTCACCCAGGACTTCCTACATGACGGCTTTAGTTACCACTGGTCAGATTTCTCTCCTTAGTAGCCAATAAAGCAAGAAATCATGTCTATCGTCACGCTTCCCCTTTGCTGGCCAACGCCACCGTACCAATGCTGGTCTCCGATCTAATTAAGTCTCGGGCGGCGTTCGGGCAAAATCCTTCCGAGGTAAGCACCCGATCTATCACCGATTCTAGGCGCATTGTAGTAGGTATGCCTCAGCCACCAGCCTGTTTCCAGGAAGCCGAAAGTATCGCTGGCAATGTGCAAGGCAATGGCGCAAAACCCCGCTCCTAGCTTAAATGCGTTTGCAATGACAATCATAAGCCGGTTGTACAAATGCGGCAACTGGATAAGACAAGGTTTCCAGCTAAACAACATTACAATGAAAAAAAAAAACTCACTCTGCCTGACAAGAGAATGAGAATAATTTGGCTTCTTTGCCCCCTGCTTTTGAGCATCCCAAACACGGAATGCTTGCTGCAGCTAAGCACTTCGTCTTAGACACATTCCCTAGTTCAAAGTGATCGTCTAAATAGTGGCCATTTTCGACTTAATATAACCTAAGCTTATTTTCAGGAGTTTGTCTTCTATTAAGTGGGATCTTCCGACCTTATTATGTCTTGTCTCTTAATTGTCCCAGACTCAACTATCCGTACTAACACATTTCTCATAAATGGCGAGTAAATCTCAAGTGACGGGGTTGATCAATGGTGAGATCGGAACCTCACTATTGTCACGACAAACGATGAACAACAGACCGCCAGAGTCCAGCCACATCGAGACAGCAATACGCGGGGACTTAAGAGGGATCTCACCTAAATTCTCATTTCCTGAATTTTGTCGGTCATTGGCTTCGATAAAGCTACGGTTACGGAGTAGGCGTGGCAAGACTCTTTCGAGAGGAACAATTCAGTAGATAGCCCTGAATTCCAGCTCTTGCCGTTAGTCTGGCATTCCCCTATCAACTACCATACTAAATCAGAATCGAATCGTAGGAAAATTGGCTTAAACTGCCATCGATCCGCCCTGGCGAGCGCGTGGCCACGGGCCGGGATATTAGTCCAGGCCATTCCGAGCATGTGTAGTTCAAATCCCCAGATATCACATAATCAGAATCTCCGGGTTGAGTCAAGTCTCGTGAAAACTGAAGGAAGTTAAATAACAGCATTCCCAAAGATAAGATCCTGAGTATGCTTTGGGACCACCATTGACCGGTGCCACGGTTATTCGGATTGGAGTAGTGTCTTTGCTTTCATCTCACATTGTCTATTGGCTATGATAGGCTGTTGGAACTATCATGCCGACACTATTGACTTATACCATTAGTTGTGCGTGAGGTGGAGACCGTTGATATGTTCCCACGGTTTATATGGTTGTCACCTAGTTGGTATACGCTTCATAATCTATGCATCAACGGTTAGTTAGAATGCTGTCAGTCATGCTGTCCATCGACTAATAGAAGCACCTCAAGTACAAGCATGCTCCATGTCGATATGAGTTATGAACCACGTTTGTTTGGATGCTTATCGACTAGGACAAAGTCAAGTTTTGACCTGGTTGTCAAGACTATGATTCGGAAGTTTCGGCTGGAGCTAACTCATGTCTTCGTTCGCCCATGACAAGCACGTGGTAGACAAAAAATAGAAGCACACTTCTCACTACCGACCAATTTCCATGTTAGTGCGATAGTCGTAGAAAGCATGAGGCTCTTAGGACCTATGCACCGGGTGAACCTTGACACAAAGAGGCCACACTAGTGGATAGAGAACAAAGCAAATGGTGCCCATATTCCGGCATGTTTTTTGATACGTCAGATACGCTGAAAACCAAACTTGCGATAGAAATTGGCAGTTCGCGTAAAGCTTTTTTAACTAGTGGCCGGTACTCATTGACCTAATGAGGTACAATATCCAAGTGACTACGTAAGCTCAGTTATAATAATTGGCGTTCAGCTTCACCCGAACGGAAGATCTAAGACATGCATTATCTTTCGATTAGATTCAATGAGATAATGCAAATCCCTTGTGTATGATGTGAGCTGCGGGTGACCTGTGCAGTCAAGGAAATGTACATAGAGTCACGTCTAATTCGGCATTCCCTCCTCTGGCCAAAAAAGGATCGACACCATACTGCAGTGGCTATACCGAGCAGCATGCAAGACACGTCGGCGGGCAGAGAGTCGTATGGTGCGCTGTGCGTGGTGTGTGCTCGCATGCGATGTAACCCTCATATCCAATGGAGCACGGGTTAATGGGAAGCCATGTCGAATCGTTGACGCCCACGGAGTCAGTCTTTTACCAAGATGCTGTACAAGCGATTGATGGAGGGAGGATTTGTTAGTCTATGAGATAACTACGTGGACATGAATATGAACATGGGAGATAGGCTGGTAAACAGTTGCTTACTATGGGCGCTCCTTGTTGCCGAGGGTGCATAGTTAGTTCCTCAAGGTTCAAATTATTCATTGAGTCAGTCAGGTGAATGACACCTGTTTATTGCGACGAAAGAGGCTCAAGAACGGACCAGGGTTACTCGAACTACTTCGTAGGTAGTTAGCTCGTGGTGACGTGGATGTGATGCCACCCTCCGGGAACAGGTCGGTCACATCGAGAACCGTGGGGAGACGGGGCACGGGGGGGTTGGGATTTGATGAACTTGCACCGAGGAAGAGGGTAGACGATAAGTTGTAGGGAGTAAACTAGGTACAGTGAGGGGAATCCGGCTTTGTTATGTGTGTTAACCTCTGTTTCCCGTGATAGATGATGTAAGCGTCCGTTGTGTTTATCATAATGCCAACGCACAGATGACGAGTGCCGAAGCTAGTCTAGAATAGCAGGTTGGTAAATTACAAAATAAAATAAAACAACAAAACCTGCAAAAACATGACATTTCTTTCGAGAGGGATGATAATGGACGAGTCGATGGGCATTGAACAATCAAAACTAGGCTGGCGGGGTATTAATTACCTTAACAGCTTAACAGCACTAATCAAGTAGTGGACGGGACTAATCAACCTGTACTCTGTGCTGTACTCAGTACTCGGTACGGATACGCACAGCACGGGGAAATGAAGCTTGAAGCTTAGAGCTGCGAGCACCGCGCTGACCGACGCCCCCGGTCCACCAATCTCATCCAATGCCATCGAGATGTTCGATTAAAGCATTGGCACTGGTGTTTTAATTTAACACACCCAAAAATCCTGGCAGACTCTTCCTCAAAAACTTTAACTTACTCCTTTGACCATCTCCCATCGTCATCTTCCCCCATACCTTCGACGTCAACATTTTATTTCCGAATCTCCCCTCCCTCACATAACCATATCCGCTTCTTTTAATTAATTTGCCCCTCATCACCCTTGACACTCCTGCCGGCCGCAGCTTTCCCTGTCGTGGCACCAAAAGGGTCCCAGCTACCTGGCTCCTTGCGTGAGCCTCAAAAGCCGGCTCTTGACCGCCTCCGCCACACTTCAACCTCCCTCCGCGGGGTCAAATACGATACTTTAGACGTTGTTGTGAGCTTCCCGACCATCTTCGTCTTGTTTTTTTTACCATCGACCCCCACATTTCAACTCCCAGACATCTCTAATTCTCTCCAGAGCCAGCCGGTCCCCGCCAAATCGCATCCCGAAACTCTCCACTCTTAGCGTCATCGTCCCCGGACAGCCGCAAATCCGTCACTTGACATCACAAAGCGTTCCCCAGGGAAACAGGTGCCAGACATACCGTATATGGCAAGATTATAGCTACACTTAGAGCGGGAATCTAGCATCGTTATCTGGCGGGCATTCACGCCGCTCCCGAGTCGCAATGAGTTCCGACGAGTCCAACACTTCGCTCAATGCGCCTGATTCCAACGATGATCTTAAGCCCGTCCTGTCGCCCATCGAACCCGCCTCGCCAGCCTCTCTAGCTAAACTCGATTTCACTCCTCTGGTCACCGTCGTCGGCTTTCATCATGCGAGGGGCCCCGAAGTTGAGACCTGGTTTGGTGCGGAGGAGGGGACGGATCCCGCCACGGATTATGGCTGGTCTTTGCTCCCCTTCATGGCCTTGAGCGATGGAGCGCATGCGTGAGTTTCTAACCACGGCCTCCGCGCCAGATAAGCATTGTCTTAGTGGCATATGTACTCACACAGACCATAGCTCTGAGGAGGACTTTTCCTACTTTACCTTGCTCCGGCCCGAAACAGAGACAGCCCCCGCGACATCACTCTTCGGAATTTCCTGCACACGGCAACTCGATGCGAATCAACTCATAAATCGACCCGCCGACGTCACCCGTTCGACCGTCCAGAAGGCTGTAGTAGTCATTGCCGATAGCCCCCAATTCTTTGGTATCTTGCGCCAGCGTTTGAGCGTGGTCACCCAAGCTTGGTTTGCTCAGCGAGAATTCACCGATGTTGAGATCCTCCGCAGGTTCCAGGAGAGCCTGGCCGATGAGAAGAAGAGGGGTGTGTTGAATGACCAAGTGGATCGGGATCAGTACCTTGGCATGAGCTTGCGAGAGCTCATTCATGAGTTCAAATGGCAAACCCTGGTCCTACTAAAGTGCTGTCTTCTGCAGCCTAAGGTATGCTGGCACAGACCTTGTTTCCGGATTGATATTAACTCCTGTAGATGCTCTTCTTTGGCTCTAGGTGCGACCGGTTATGCATGATGCAATTTTCCCTCTTGTCTTTGATACCCGGCCTTATTCGCAACCTTCAAGACTGCGCCGACCCGGAGTTGAACAACTACGAGAAAACCCTCACAAAACCTACGAGTTTGCGGACTAGTGATCGCAACTCTCTATTATGCTACATGGGTATGCCGCTCCAAATCTTCGGCAAGGTAAATACGATAATTCCAGGAAGTGGTTTGATGACGATTAATTAACTTATTGCGCAGGGAAGTTTGTATGGGCCTTATACGCCTCTTCAGCAACTTGACATCCTTGCCGACTTTGGAACCAAATCTTACATTGTCGGAAGCACAAATTCACTGCTCCTCCAACAAAAGGACCGTTACAGTGACATCCTTATCAACCTTGATGAAGATACCGTCAATGTTACATCGCCTTCTTTGAGGTCTGCCCTGACTCTGACTGTGGCTGATCGGAGGTGGATTGACTATTTGACACATGAGATCAACGAGACGTGGGATGAGGCCAACCCCAGTCGACCGAAGACTCTCAAGTATATCGGAAGCGAGGAGTTTATTAGACTTCAGTTCGAGGAGTACATCCTCGCCCTCATCTCCTCCGTTAAATACCACAATTACCTCACCTCCAGCCCCAACAACCCCAAGGCTATTCTCCCTGAAGTTGAGGGTGACCCTACTGTCGACTTCGGATCCGATTGGGTAGAGGCATGGAAACGCACCGAGAACTACCGCATGTGGAATGCCAACACCGACTCACACCTCTTCGATATTGTTGACCCTCGACATCCTTGCGCTGGTGGCCTAACCATCGACGATGTTCAGCGACGCATAGCCGAACAGGTCAAGGAGCTGCACCTCGACGAACGCTTTGCTCAAGGGCGCGAAGTTCTTGGCCGCAACTTTGCCGCGGGTCGCGACAAGGCATCTTCCGTCCTCAACAAGCTTTACGCTGATATGGAAGCCCTCCGTGAAGCACAGCGTCGCCGCGCCGAAGAGGCTCGCATCGCCCAGGCTAGTAAGCCTCCGGTCGAACAGCAGCACGCTAACGGTGCTGGCTACGGTGTCGATATTGGCAAGGCTGGACAGTCCGTACAATCTGCCGGTGCTAGAGCCGGCGCATACATGTCGAGCTGGGCCACTTGGGCAGGCGAGAAACGCCGTACCAGTGGCTGGGGTGCCGGCTGGGGCCGCAAGTCGACTCCCAAGTCCGAAAAGTCCATTGAGACACCTCGGTCTACAAGCCCGATCGATAAGGACTATCAGATCATCAGCGACCCTGAATCGCGCGCCACCTCCTCAGATGACCCAGCCACCGGCAGACCCAATACTGGCGTTAGCTTTAGCGAGAGCATCCTCTCCGGTGTGAGCGAGTCACCCGGCAGACCACGCACAGGGACCTATACCAGGTCCAAGAACGACGACATTATTACTCCACAGAAGAACGGTGTAACAAAAGGCGACGGGTTTCATGCAGAGGACGTCGTAGGATCGCGAGATGCACCTAACGAAATCAAGAGAGAGCCGGAAGCGAATTGAAATGATTAAGGCAGAAAGGAAGGATTGATGATGATACCATGTCACAATTATTATTTTGAGAATGAAGAAAGGATCTGAGAAATTTTGGGGAAAATGACATTTTTTAATTACTATAGGGCAAAGGTTAGATAGAATGGGGGGACAGCGTCAACATGTCACATAATGTACACAGTTCACAAAATACAGCAGCAACCATCACGTCCTGCAGATCAAGATGTGCTAAGACATCACACTTATATCTCATATTTGCAGATCTAACTCCATCTTAGAAACAGGTCTGTTCCCGTGTGTTATTTGCTGTGCGTGCAATAACTTCCCAATGCGTATCCTCCCAAGCTTTTGCAGCGCGCCGCTCCCTGCTCCCGCAACCTAGCCCGGTCCGTTTCCCGATTTACCCCAACCCCAAGGGAACGTCATCATAAAAGAAAAATAAAACAAACATGAAAGGTCGGCAAGGGTATGAAAGAAGGCTGAGCGGTGAGAAAGTGTTGACTTGGAAGAGAGTTCATGTTGCGCTTGACCATGCCGATCATCTATCATATCCCATCCGTTCTCCGATGCCGCTACGGCTTCTCGCCCATAGAAATAGATAAAGGGAATAGCAGCAGCATATGTCATAGCTACCAACCTAAGACGCTGCTACCTTAGCAGTGTAGCCAAGGTAGTGGCTCATTGATCGCCAGCGAAAGAGTTTAGCACCGGTTCTGAGGTAATGAATTATTTGAACGTTGACCAGCCTCTCGTTTAAGCGAGGTATCCTAACTCGTCATCCTCAAGACGTTCCAGGTACTCCTTGTCAAGAAGGATCTCAATACACTTCTTGATATCGCCAACCTTCGGCACAAAGCGGGAACGGATCTGGTTGATAGTCTCGCTAACAAGCTGGGTGTGCTTCATCTTCTTGCGTGCCTTCATGATTCGGACGATGGCGGACTAAATAGGAGGTTAGGAAACGGATCTGCTCCAGAGCGGTGAAAATGATACATACCTGAAGGACCAGCTTTCGGTCTTCCTCAATAGTCTTGTTAGTTTCTGCCTCTTCTTGCTTCGCTTCCTTGATGCCGCCTAGGTTCAGGTTAACGCGAATCTTCTTGCTCTTGAAATCGTAGTTAAGATGGAACGTCTTGCCGGGTCCTGGCTTCCCTCCCTCCGGCATGGTAAGGATCTTGGCCTTAAGAGGGACGCCTAAGGCACCGTCTAAGACATCTGAACTCAGCTGAGTCGCACTCAGCATGTCTTCGTAGGTGTAGGTATCCTTCTCGTTAAAGAGAAGGAGAATGGCCATCTGATAAATCGACACTTGGAAAGTGTAGGGAGTTTTGCTGTTTTTACAGTAGCCCGCCTTGATCTCACCCTTGCAGAGGTGCCACATCCAGGTCAGTTTACGACCATCGTGCTTGTGCTTGTAGAAGCGAGTGAACCGTTCGATCTCAGCAGCAATCTCCGCAGGAGGATTGAAATCAGTGGTAGGCGCTTGCAAGGGCCAGAAACCGGTCCCCAGAATGGAGAAGTGAGAGTCGACCGACTTGGTGTATTCGACGCCTTCGAGATGATCCCGGAATTCTTTGTTCAGGTCCTTGGAAATCTGCATGTCTTGGAACATGCGCTGGAGCTTGTTGGTGTATTCGAAACCACAAGCCTCCTTCAGCTTACTGATCATGCTCGTTTCAGCGTCATCAGATGACGAATGAGATTGAACAAGACGTCGAGCGAGCATACGAGAGTAAAACTTTTGGAAAACGTCCTTGTCTTCGATATACTTGAAAACAGTCATGATCTGGCTGAGCGTACGCTCTAGCTCTGCTTCCTCGATGCTGGTACTGCTCTTTCGAAGAAGAACATCGACATATTTGGCCAACAGTTCTGGTGACTTATTGGAACCAGCTTTACAGACTTCGTTCCGGTTGACAAATTCTCGACATGCATTATCCAGTGAGCGAGTGAACTCAGGCTCATCATTGAACGCCCTCTTCACCAACCCTTGGTACTGAGTGTGGATCTCCAAAAGGGCATCCACGTAAACCTTAGGCTCAAGCTTGTCGCCCTCGGACGAATTCACCTTTTGGACTGCTGCCAGACCAGCCTTCCTGACATGTGTTTCAAAGCGTGCCCTCAGGGGCTCGAGACCATCTGGAATACGGGACAGGAGGTTGTACATTCTAGCCATGTCTTCCTCACGGTCGTTGTCAAGAAGTACTTGGAACTCCTCCCGGAGCAGGGCCGAGTGGTCAGCAATAAGAGCCTGATTGCAGCACTTCTTGAGTGGGATCGCGATGTCCTGGTGAAGGTACATGTGAACGCGCTCCTCTTCTTCAGCCAAGCGACTCTCGGCCTTTTTCATGTACTCGACAACGCTGTTCTCTGCCACAAACTGCTTGGATTCGGCAAGATAGAACTCCTTGGTCGCGGCAAGGAAGGGGCGCTCGAAGTGGAACCTATAGACATCGAGCGTTGACTTCGAGGGGTCGGCTTCATCCAAACCGAGAGAAACAAAAGAATCGACAACCTGCTTAATCTGGCTATGCTCGATAGTCTCGCCATTTCGTTGCTTCTCGACCAGCTTCAGCACAGCTTCCATCACCTTGCCTGAGACCTGCTCGAAAAGTACGCGACGCCACTGCACTAGGTGTAAAGTGTAGACATCGTAAATGTTCTTCTTTCCCTCGTCGATCTCTCTCTTGACCCAGTGACGGTTTAGGTACCGGAAAAGGTGGTGAATGTACTTGGCTGCCAAAGTGTACCGACCCCATTCTTTGATATAAAATGAGAGAAGAGCCTCATCGGCGTGCGCCTTGGACTGCGTTACGAGATTCTCGAGATGTTGCTTCAGGTATTCGATCAGCTTATTGTAGAGCTCCTCGCCGAGAAGATGTGCTGGGATGTGTCAGCGTAAACGTAAAGCGAAAATGCGTTGGCAGGATGTACCTCCTCGGTGGTTGGAGTGCATGGCTGGGCCGCCCATACCAACGGCCTTTTGTGATGTACAGAAATTGTGAACCGCACTGCATCAGGTCAGCATCGAGCGCCAAACGAGAAGATGGATCGCAAGCAACGTACGTGTAGACGCCCATGTACATTCCCATTTCAATACCTTGGTCGAGGTCGTTCATAATACGTGAGATTCCGGCTTGAATGAAGGTCCATCTATCGAACGGTCAGCACTGCTGAGCAACACGTGCGCGCTCAGCAACTCACGTTGCTCCGATATCCTCCCGATTCGGCATCGGGGGCATCTGGCTTGGGGAAGCCATCTTGGCGGCCATCGCGGATCTCTGTCTACGGACAGAGAGGGGCAGAGCGGCTCAACGGGGATTGATGGGAGGTGGGGTCGAGATCGAGGGGTTGGTGTAGTCGTGGTGGTGGTGTCGGTGGAATGGGTCGCCTGTACGTTCCCCGAAACAAATACGGGAGCGCGCCGGGAGAGAGAACCTTGAGGTAGATGGCTAACGGAGATTTGGAGTATACGTGTCGAAGAAGTCGTCTGGTGAGTTGGGGAGTTAAATAGGAATCGCTCGGACGAGGTTTGGCGGTAGGGCAGGCCAGAAAAGACCAGTCGGTGGAGAGGGAGAGCGAGAAGGAACGGAGACGCTTGGAACGGGGAACAAACGGACAAATGATAAGTTGACCACTTAAACACCAGGCCGGCTGAGTCACCGAACAAAAGGGAAAAGGAAACGGAACAGGAAGAGGAGAGTCGATTCGGATGGGAGTCAACCTATTCGCTGTTAGAGTAGCTGAAAGGAATCAGGCAGTCGGATCCAGCTGTCCCATAATGTTACAAAGGCCGCTGGCCAAAGCGGCCTTGCGTCCAAAGCTGCCTAGTCGAATGTTCTGCCGCACTTTACCGCCTAAGACGGGCATCTTTCAGGCAGTGAGAGCTAGGGGATAGCTATTGGCTGCAGTAATCGGGGCAGCGTCCGGGTACTTTGCGCTAGGGAAGCCGCTGGTCGTCATGGCCCCAGGGCCTGGCATGACCTTCAACTTCATTAGCGATTTGGCGGAGTGTGGGTTTTTCACCCACTATCAGGCGCGCCACTTCTTTTACTCATTCACTCAGTACTTTGTAAATGAGAGCATCCATCCATCCATCCACGTAATCTTAACCCTCAGTAAGTCAAATGATCATTAGGCGAATAAAGTAATGCTATTGGTGTCAGTTACGGCCCATCACTAATTCCCAGAGGCAACGTAATTGGCCATTAATTCTTCCTCACGCCATGTGGGTAAAGGAAGGCATCAGCCCCACGCCCGCTTCGCGTTGTCGATTGATAAGATCTCAACTTTTTGACACCGAACGAGTACTATCTCATGCAATAGAAAGATTAACGTATCGTCAAGCTGAATATTCCATAAATGAGTCGTTCGATTTCCGTGATACCACACTCGGTGGCTGCTTCTTTCTATTCATTACGTTATGAGACTGACTGATGATAAGAGTACAAGGAACGATATAAGCTATATGCTCGATGCATTTTGATGTAAACGACCCATCCTTGTCGACCAACAATAAGACTCAACAGCGACGAAAATACAAACATAGAAAAAAAAACTCCATGCAGGAAGGGGAGGGGTATTATGACCAGCGTTTCATCTTCTTAGTCCAGTGTCTTCGCATCACGATTTCCTATCCATGTACAACGTCGTCCTCGCTTCCACCTAGCCGTTCCACGGTCCTAAAGATGTTAACGGCAAAGTTCATCGTCCAGAGAATCAAGCCTATCAACATGAATGCTGCCAGAGCCTTTGACAGTTCTCGCACCTCGCCATGTGCCAAATTATGGTACACCAAACTCTCAAATGCGAGGGCCGTGCTCGCAGACTTAAAAATGATGAAGAACAAGTCTAGCAAGATCAACGAGATCTTGGAAATCACGGGCCGCAGGCCCAACGGTTTGCCCGTATATTCATCCCAGATCATGTAGCCAAGGTATGGAATTGCAACACAATCTACTGCCACTGCCACTATAGATTGTGTCTCCTCAGCAGTTTCCTCGGAGTCCAAGTGTTCGATGTTGTGAATTCGAGCAGCGATTCCAAGGGCAAGTATTGAGGTAACCATGACGCTCAGTCGGAACAGCAGTGGAGCGAGAGTATGCCGAATCATCATATTCCATACGCGCTTATACGGCGCAACCGCAAGAGCACGCTTCCTTCGCGGTATCTTGGAATCCAGGACACTATACGGTTCCAGGGCAGGATTTCCGAAATTCGGTTGAAGCCTGGACATATCCTCATAATCCAACACAGTCGAGTTTTCGTAGGGCATATGCCCATAGGACGAAGACTGAACAAAGTCATGCCAGGCTATGCTAGGCTCCGTCGACTTGACCAAGGGACTGAAGCTCGAAACGATAACAGGCTCTGCCGACCTTAGGTGATCCCATTTCCTCCCCCGCATTGATGCGCGCCCATATCGAAGAATATGAGGGATTCTTCCCCTTGTTCCCCTGGCCTGGCCCTGGAGCGGGTCATCGAGTTCTACAAAGCCATCTATGGAGACGCGACGCTGCGGATCGGTTGGGGATGAGTTGTGTTGCGGTTGAACAGCGCGAGTAGGAGGGCTTAATAATCGAAGTTGATCGTCACTAGCGGAGCCATATTTCTCGTCATAGGAATCTATCCAGGCTGGCGTAAAGTTAGCTTCATGAGAGGCACAGAATGGGGAGGGGGCCAAAATGCGTGCTTACGTGGAAGGGATCGAGGAGGACGCAGTCGAGCAGCTCTGCTATTAACAGAGGTACTCCCGGTCCTCACAGAATATTGAGTCGCATTTGTTGTGGGAGTGTCGATGTTCCTCGGGGGAGAAGAGGACGTCATGGCCCAAGGAGGCCGTGGTTATCGTGGGGAGGGGGAAAGAAGCTTGATTCAATCTGTCGGAGCTGGAGAGTACGATAGCCCAGCATAGTCAGGAGGACAAACTCGCATCGCAAATGGAATAGATCTAGCACAGCTAGCACCGCCGGCGCACGCGGGCATGTGCAGTGCAGTGCCGTTGCAAATTGGTGCGAAAGTTGAGCAGAAGGTGAGAGAGAGGCTATTAAAAGTTGGAAAGATCGGTTAACTAGTCACTCGGGTTGGGCGGCAGAGCGACCAAGTTGAGCAGGGCACCCGAACTTGGGACTCGAGCCAAATTCGACGGCATGACGGGTTGGCGGCGGTTTCTAGGGCGGGCGGCTTTTGGTGGCCATTGGCCCGTGCGACAGCGACCCGCCCATCAACGGCCTCCAAACAATGGGAGTTCGTATCTGGACTCGGTACAACTCGATCGAGGTAAGCTTAAAGTGAATTGCTTCATTACGAGACATGGCAGGAATGGTTCATCAACAGAAACTCGATACAAAGATTAGAATAGTAAATAAATTAAATATCTAAATTAGAATTTTCTATTCGCTAAGGCACACATACCCGATGCATAAAATATGCAATACTTCATACAGCCCACAATCTGCAAGCCCTCGGCGCTTACTCCATATAAGTATTGCTGTAGTTACGAATCAGTCAGATGAAAAGGTCAAAACACCTCACGCGAGCGATGTCGTACGACTCCACTCGGACCACTCCCCAGGAAACCCTCCCCAGGATCATTAACCAATTACTCCGTCTTGTAAGCTTCAAGCTGGCTTAAAATGCACTTCAAAAGAAATACGTGGTACGGAGATTCGAAGCTGAAATGCTACCAGGAGAACTGCCCTTCGCCAACCTCTTCAACATATGATGTCTCACCTCCCCATGTTATAATAACCGCTACAAGCGATGTCATGCACCCTAGTCATGACCAGGGAGACGTGGTCCTGACAAGGGATAGAATTTAGAGCTAAGACAAGTGTCCCGGACTGTAATTTTGGTCTTCGATGTCATCGATGATGAAACATGCATCAGGTTCAAGGCAACCGTAAAAGGCAAATTCCGACACGTCCGATATTGGCCCAGGAACTCACTATTTAGTACGCAATGGAGAAGCGTAGTCTCAAGTTTTCGGCATGACAAGATTTTATCTTATCTATCAATACTTCCGCCTCGTGCTGCAGCACTCAATCGTCTGCGCAAATGCAGCTGCACGTCACTCTCAGACATCAGAAACTCCCTACAATATATCTCGAGCTCCCGCATTGACACAGTCATGGGGAGTAATGACATGATCGATTCTTTTTATATGTTTCACAAATGTAGGCTACAATAAAAACACATGGTCTAACAGGATATCGATCTGGGGAGCCAATTGCAGGTGCCGCACGCGCGGAGACATTCACGTCCGGAACTACTCAACCACCTCGTAGTACTCAACACTCCAGGCCGCATATCTTCAACTTCATATCGCCTTGGAGGATCCGTTCACCACCAGAATAGCCTCCAGAAGCTGAAACTTGATCCCGGGCCAACTTATCTCAACCGTTCGACACATCCCACCCGGGCGTCAGTGACTGAGCAAGAAACCATGCGGTTCCAAGAAAAAGAACAATCGCACTGCTTGATCAATCACAGGTTTTATCATGTACCGCGTGTTGAATTTATAGGGTGCATTGGGATATCGGTCGTCGTGTCTACCGGTCGTGTCCATTCTCGGTCTTGTGGAAACCCAGCCACTCTCCTAGCATACCTCCAGGCTTGGGCACCGGACACTCCCGCCGGGAAAGCCTCAGATTCGCTTGCTCAACCTCCTCGGGCGTCGTGTCGTTGAATTGCACAATGCCGTCCTTCACTTCTGGGCTGGTGTCCTTCCTCTTCCACCGCATTCGCCGGCCGTTCTCGTCAACCATAATTTCTCCATCGGCGAATCGGGCTCGTGGCACAGGGCAGGGGAGGAGGTGTGGAAGCGTAACAACGAAGAAACAAGCGGCGACGGTTGTGGCGAAGAGCGACGAAGTCATTCGCGACTTGGGGTGAAGGAGTGGTGGCATGATCCCACGTGTATGGGGGGTGTTCGAGGGACTCTAGTAGTCTCAATTGGGTGTCAATGAGTGATTCAATAGATTTTTAATGCCATTGAACTTACATCACGACCGTAGCATCGTCCTCCCGAGGCGTAAGGGCCGGGTTGACGGCGTCGAGGGATTTGTACGTGTTCCGTGGGCCCGAGGCTTGATTTCACGAAAGCAGCTCACTCAATTCTGAGTCTTGGGCTGCATGATTGTTTTACTCTTCTTTCATTGGCTAATGGTACTCGGCAGTGGTTTATCGGCATCGGCATATCATAAACCCGACTAACCCTTGCTCTTCCGCGGGGTACGTACCGCCTTGATGGTTAGGTCAATGCTGCATGCGGTTCGACTCGCGAAACCGCGAATCAACCTAGATTTTTCAAAGAATCGTCGTCTTAATCTTCTCTAGCACTTTTAATATCTCCCTCACAGCGACATAAACGAGAAGGCATTTTACGACATGTTATGATCGCCTAATCTGGCTTCATTCATATATCTTAGCCGCCAGCGCACCTCCCGTGCAGGTTCGCCCCCATCATGAGCGACCTCGACCAGTGAACCTCTCCCACCACGACCTAAACATGTTCAATAACGAACTAACGTCCATCTCAGAGCGATTGCGCAACTCCGCGCATGTCGTCCGATTCCCGAAGCGCAAGTCCGCGAGCTCTGCCACAAGGCACGAGAGCTGTTGATCGAGGAGGGCAATGTTGTCACAGTGTCGGCGCCAGTAACGATATGTGGTGACATCCACGGCCAATTTCACGACTTGATGGAGCTATTCAGAGTGGGCGGCGATGTTCCGGATACAAATTATCTCTTCATGGGTATGTACCCAACCTTATCCATATCATCAGGCTTTTGACTCCTCCGCTAACGCTCCGTTTCTCAGGCGATTTTGTCGACCGTGGATTCTACTCACTCGAGTCCTTTCTCCTTCTTCTCTGCCTTAAAGTCCGATACCCTGACCGTATGACCCTTATCCGCGGCAACCACGAATCGCGTCAGATCACAACCGTGTACGGCTTCTACGACGAGTGTCTACGAAAATACGGTAGTGCGAACGTGTGGCGATATTGTTGCGACGTCTTTGACTACCTCGCGCTCGGCGCTATCGTCCTGGGAGCTTCCAACACCCTCTCA
Organism: Mariannaea elegans; assembly: GCA_930272665.1. NCBI lineage: Eukaryota > Fungi > Ascomycota > Sordariomycetes > Hypocreales > Nectriaceae > Mariannaea > Mariannaea elegans. The sequence continues at coordinate 484,524 of CAKNEU010000010.1, read as the reverse complement.
CCAGGCGCTGAGCCCGTCGACGAAGAGACCGAGATCGAAGTGTGCGACCAGAATGGATCGATTATGAGCCGGTTCCCTAGACGTCGACACCCGCAGAATAGTAATATTCGAGAGCAGGCGTCGAGTCCTACCACAGGTGGCGAGAAGAATGGGCCACCGGGATCCGGTGCATCAGGGTCAAGTGGTGGTTCTGTTGGTAACCCAGCCGGAGCTGTGCTCTGTGTTCATGGCGGCCTGAGCCCCCTAGTCGACACAGTCGATAAGATCAGATTGATAGACCGGAAGCAAGAGGTGCCCCATGAAGGTGCCATGTGCGACCTACTTTGGTCCGACCCCGACGAGATCGATGGCTGGGGCCTCTCTCCACGTGGCGCAGGCTTTCTCTTCGGCGCTGATATTGTCAAGGTTTTCAACCACCGCAATGACCTCAGTCTCATTGCCCGCGCTCATCAGCTAGTCATGGAAGGTTTCAAGGAAATGTTCGATACCTCCATCGTCACCGTCTGGTCGGCCCCCAACTACTGCTACCGCTGTGGCAATGTTGCCGCCGTCCTAGAGCTGTCCGAGGATGAGTCTGGTACTGGCTTATTTGCACGCAGCAACGGCGACGTTAACCGCAGTGACGGCGGTGTCATGATGGAAGGGGATACTGTACCTCGGAGCGGCCCCGCGCGCCGGTACCGTGTGTTCCAAGCCGCGCCACAGGACTCGCGAGGCATGCCGGCCAAGAAGCCGGTCGCCGACTACTTCTTGTGAAAATGGTTTGTTTCTAATATCGTTGCTGCACGGACTTTGGGGGGTTTTGTATCACGAAGGACAAAATTCGGGATTTGGGTTACGGGATAAGCAAGGAGTTCACGAAATACATATTTCTATCAATTGAGGCACTTTTGAAATGTCTATTCGTATCATATTCATAAATTTATCCCAAGGAGCTCGGAGGACAGTTTAAGCAGGCATTCCGGTTTGAACCAGCTCCCGTCGAGCCCAGGGTTTAAAGCCTCGATACCGTCGACGAACACTTTGCTCCCCCCCAAGAAAAAAAAAGTCAGGGGTGGAGCTCTGACAATGATTAATTCATGACAATTACTATGTACGCCCCTAGTAAGGAGTTTCTATCGAAGAGCTTAGTAGTCTGGCGGAAGTCTTCGACTGCTTAGTCAATGTCTCGGTAGTCATAGACGCCTTGGGCCGTAGGTCTTCCTCCCTAGATTTGCCTCTCTGCTGAAGGGTTGTGCTCAAGCGCTCCCATTTTTGGCATCAGCATTCTTGTTCTCAATATGTGCAGCGTCATCGTCCATAGCCAGCGTCTTCCCAGCACTATCCTCTCCAGCATCGGTCTCCTTGTTGAAATCAGGACCATCCGAATCCTCTTTGTTGTTGGAATCAGGACCGTCAGAATCCTCTCCGTTGTAGCTATTAGGATCATCAGAATCCTTGTCATCATCTTCGGATTGTTCATCTGCGGACTCCTCGTCGGATCCTTCGTCCCAAGACCCCTTCCAGACATCAGAATCCTCGTTGCCCGACTCTTCATTGTCGGGTTCTTCATTATCACATTCTTCATTGTTAAAGTATTCGTCGTTAGAATCCTCTTCCTCGAGTTCCTCATCTTCAGATTCTTGATATTCGAGTCCCTCTTCGGCAATCCTAGCATCTTCACCGCTATCTCCAAGGTGGTGGTCCTCCGAGGAGCCAGATTCTGTGTCACCAAGTTCAGGAGGACTCCTTGGTGAGTCCCGGCTTTCTCTTGGATAGTCATCCTCAGAAGATCGATCCTCTAAATCGTCATCTTCAGAGGAGCTCGACTCAGTATTACGGAGCTTAGGGGCGCTCCTTGGTGTGGCCCAGCCGTCCGGTGGAGAACCGTCCCAAGTGGTGTACTCTACAACGCCATCTTCCTCGAGCGAGACGTGCTCTAAATCGTAACGACCTGAGGACCCAACTTCTGGATAATCGACTTGGGTGGGGTTTATCGGCCGTGTGTTAGCTTCCTGGAGATGCTCAGCTGTAGTAGTGGGATTCAGAAGTGTATGATCTGGTGAGTTACACCGCGAATATGAAATATGATGAGCTCGCTCAACTGCTAAGAGCTGCCGAGACTCTCCATAGTTTCTCTTGAACCCTTTCCAAGGCCCCCAGATCGGTGATAGCAAAGCCCTATCTTCCGGTTTTTGAATTTCGAGGTTTGATGGCGTAAGCTGTGAAGGTGATGCCTCTCTTGAAGGTTGTGTGAGGTGAACTGCTGGAACTGCTGGAACTGCTGGGTAGTCTAAGTCCCGAGACCACACCTTGAACCTGGAGCAACTAGGTTCATTATCAAGTATTCTCTCGAAGAGTGATTTTCTCTTTTGAAGAAAGGGAGACCCATCCGAATCATCGCTTGGATCGCTGTTTGAATCACTGCTAGAGTCTATTTCCCTGGAAATTGAGGCTGAGCATGCTCGCTTTCTTGTTTGAAAGTCTGCATCGTCGTCGTTGTCAATCTCGCGCTTGGGTGGAAGTGGGTTGCTACGTGCCCGTTTGAACGGCTGTGGGTTGTCCCCTTTGTCATCGGCTCGTGTCTGTTTCCGGCCTGGTTGAAGACCTTCGATACTTTTGTATACAGATTCTAGGTTTATGTCGACTTGTTCGTCCTGTTGAAAGCGGGCCTCGCATTCGGCCATGGTTGCGTTGAAATTTTTGATGGCTCGTATAGTTAGTTGTAGGACGCATATGGTGATCACAGATCTCAGTGCAGCTTGAGACGTCACATAGAAATCACCCACAAACACATTTTCGACACTATGTTCTCGTAACATTTGAACTTTGAATCATATTCAGAGCATAGCGCTTGGCTTTGCCAATTCTGAGAAACCTGTTCTCTCATCAATGTCTCATGCCTTAAGAAGTGCATTTCATTTCCACACATTTCTGTTCCCGAACCCATCCTCCCCGGCTTGAGAGATCGCATGTCCCAACCTCATACTCCCTGTTCCTCTTAATGGCCATTCGGGTATCTTAGTTGTTGCCATAACGTCGGGAATGATGCGCAATTCGGGCCATATTTCGAAACCGAGAAAACATCACCGTCAACGCTCTCGGTCTCGGTCTCTAGTGTAAATTCTCGGAACCTAGAGCATACTCGTGCAACATTCCACCGTGTGAGCTTCGCTTCATTGTCCGGACTGATTTAGTTGCTGGGTTGGTAGAGGCATCTACGAGATCTAAGTTCAAATCCTCAGACGAGCTCAGCGGAGCGCAGTTCGGATTGATTGAAAGCCGTTAGTAGAGCCTCGAGGTCCCATTTTCGTACAAGTTGTATAGCGATGTCCCGGCAGGTTATGTCCCATCCCGCTGTGGCATCCTCTACCTGTCAGCAAGGTGGTGGACCAGTCTCCGGATTGGTGCCCATATCACCAGCATCCGGTCCACCAGGAGGCTGGAATGGCTGCATAGGAATCGTGTAGCTCAAAGCTGATGAGCTGTCATCGGACATTGGTGTTAAGGAGTAGCTATCCCTTCTTTGGTCCTCTATCAAAGATACAGGAGCTGGAGACTGGTGATAGCTTTCTCTTCGAGGAACTTGAGGTCCCTGGAAGACTGATGACAAGTATGGCTGGGGGGGGAGTTGGGAAGGGACTGTCGGTCGAACCAGAGGAGGTGGAATGTTTGAAGGAGGGATGTTGGAGGGAAGAATGTTCATGGCAATAGGGTTGTTAGAAGATAACGAAGCAGTGGGTGGGAGATGGGCATTGGAAGGTAGAGGTCGCGAGAAAGGATGCCCCGGGTGGATGGGTTGTGCTGGCTGCCAGATCGAGCTGGCGGATGTTACTGGCAGACTGGCAATAGATGTTTGTCGGTCCTCTTGCGGCGGCGGTATCGGATATAGCACACCGTGGTCAAACGATGTTGGTCTTCGCGGTGCCAGAGTTTGTTGTAGTGTCTGAGACACCTCGCTAGGTGCCCCTGGCATGAATTGTGATGATTGGCCATGTTCAGCCTGCGTACCCGCACTGGAGTGCAAATAGCTCAGGATATAATCATCGCTGAAGCCGTGTCTGTTGAGTATAGTGCGAAGCTGCCTGTTTTCTTCGGAAAGCCTTCTATTTTGCTCATCCACTCTTCTAGCGGCCTGTTGAACCTCAGCTGAGGCCTCGATACCTTGGAGTTCATAAACTCGGATCCTGTGTTCGAGCTCAATCAGGTGTTCTCTCCTACGAGCTCGGGATCTCCGTTGGTTATCCCTCACTCTCTCAAGGTTCTTTGTCTAAAGGCAAAAAAATTCCTTCTATCAGCAACAGTGGTAAACAAAACGGGTATTACAAAGGAAGGGTGGATAGGGTGAGCCGCTTACGTCCTTTGCTTTTTCTGACATTTAATCGTTGTGTAACTTGCTAGCATGGATATCAAAGGAGCGGGGGTAGCTGAGGTCATCTAGACCGGATCGTAGTAAGCGAAACAAAGTTTCGAGAGCGTCGTGAGAAGAGTATAGTCAGGCCCTTGTAGGTAGCTAGCAGGGCGATCGAAGAATGTGCATGAGAACGGGGGTCTGGAAGCTGGTGATATGGATAAGTGAAACGCCTTTCCTTTTATTGTACATAGCGGCCGAGAGTGACCCCCAGTAGCACATGGAGAAGTTGGTAAGAGATCGAGAATAAACCTCCGGTGTAAACGGGCTCTCGTCGGCACTTAGCAAAGCCACAGCCCGACTTCAACTTGTTGAAGAGGGCGAAAAGAAAGATAGTCGGAGCTTATTGGATGTAACAGTACCTAGGGGCAAAAATTAAAGACCATGATGATGCATTGGCACTCCATGAATGCTAGATAGAAGGCCGGTAAGTGGGAGAATTGCCATGCTTGTACCACCACATCTAGACCACTGGCTCGGGTATGCTCATGACTGTGATGCAGGTCTATTCTGCAAGAGCTTCAAAAAAGCAAACCGAAAGGCATCGTGCCCTTACACAGTAGTCTCTACGAGAAGGAAAAAAAGGTCACACCTACTGCGGGCCAGGAGGCACACCCAAATTCCTAAAGGAGAAGGGTTCAACATCACAAGCCACTGCGTGGTGTAAATGATGATTGATTGACCGGCAGAGAAGTACATGTACTATTTCGTAGTCAGGGTGGGCTGGGCGTGCGATGGCAAGGTGTATGAATAAAGAAACCGGCAGGTCGGTCTAACGACAAGCCTGTGGCCCTTTGATCAATGGCTGGGAAGCTGAGCTGTGGATGCTGGAGACAGGTGAACAAGGTGCAAACGCAAAACAAGGGTAGAGGCGTTGACGTGGCTGAGTGCATGAAAGTTTCGGCGAGTGCTCCAAAACTGACATGGAAGCGGCGCAGGCCAGCTCAGGTCTGATGACTTCCGCAACAGAAGAGCACTTCGGGTGCATGCATAATGTCTCCCAAGCGCTTGAGATGCCCGATGTCTTTCGGAGCGCACGACATGCCCGATGTTCTTCGGAGCCATGTGCAGCGTTTTTTTTTTTTTTTTTGTTTTTTTCTGCAAGAGTAACAGCCTATGGTAATCCGCAAAAGGCATTGAAGACGACTTCAATCTACACACCACGCAGCATCCTGTGTCACACATCCACGGAGTAGTCGGGGAAAGCGGCTGGTGGAGACTGTAAACCGCCCAGTGCCTGCGAAGCATGCGCTGTGAGGCGTGTGGTGTAAGTCGTAGGTGGCGTATAAATCCACAGAGAGCTTTAGCGGGACATATTCGGACAAGCTCAGGCAATAGAGCAGAGTTTGGACGCCAAACCATGAAGTCTCTGGCCACTAATATCGGTATGTGAGGAGTAGGTGGTACTTCGTTCATCGTAGCGAAATGGGGTGGGAGAACGGTGTGGAGAGTCTTGAGGGGGGAAACATCGAAATAATCAAATACCGAACCTACTGATCATCAGGTACCAGGTGCAATTGGCGTGTGTACATAGGTATTGTCTTGGAGTGGGCCCAGAAGCAGGGAATTGGGGTCTGGTTGGGACGCCAATCACAAGATGCTCCACGCCGTCGAACCGAGAAATTTGACGTTGTCCAGGATGTTGACTCTTTGCCACTGGCGATTGATTTGCTTGGGCTGAGGGAAACCAGGTTGGTGGGTGAGTTCCAGCGATGAAAGGCGAAGCCAGGGAGGGAAGTGGCTGGATGGCAGGTGGCTTTCACCATAGTTGATTATCCTTCCTTCCCAACGGACACGGACGAGATACTATGCACTGTTAGGTGGGATATTGGGTCGTTGGCAAGTACAGATGAGGTACAAGACGTTTTTAGTCCGCCGAGCTCAAACCTTCCTTCCCGAGACCTGGTCCCTGTGGACTGATCCCGGGCCGTATAGTAGGAAGATCACAGAGGCTTGATTCAGTGGCTTTGGGGCTGAAATCTGGACAATTCATCCATTATTCTCAACGGCATGTACCAAGCGTTGTAACCATTTCCCCCACTTGCCCCATGGATATGTCTCAGTTCATCGCTTCCGCTGCCTGGGAAGTAAGAAGTAAAGCCCAAGGAGACGATTTCGGGTGAGTGCGCAGTGGAACAGTAGAGGAGGGGGGGTTCAGGGATGTGTGGGTGTGCGTACGTATGCAGACACAGCTTTGCAGGTGATGGCGTCCCATCTTGCTTACCGCCATGACGGTTACACTTGGGGTTTGGATTGGAGGTCGGCCGTTGATGTGAACACGAGAACACAACAGCCTGATACCTTACATGAAGCCCTTCTCCATTTAGCCCAGCACATTACATCGTTATTCTTAGCGCTAGCTCTTAGTTCACGGATCAAGACGCCATCCCCCATAATGCAGCGCGTGTGACTGGTATCGGTAGTCAGTACATATTTCTGAAAGTTACATCGTTCCCTGGGGCCTCTTTGGCAATATGCATCGGACACGGCGATGGCGATCGAGATGGTGAGGACACGGCAGGGATACATGTCGTTGCAGCTGCGAGGTAACCCATTCTCGGGCCCCCCAGGTCGGGACCAGTAGGCTGCATATGTCTCGAACAGCTCCCACGCTTTCCCTAACACGGCTACATGCATCTCTCCGGGTGAGCGTTCCGTACAACATGGGAACGCTCGCTCTGTCACCTCTTCCAGCGTATTTGTCCAGGGTGTCGGAATGTCTGCAACTAACTTGATCGTTACCGACAGCGCGGTTCAACCGTCCAGTATTTTGAATGAGGCTCAAGTCCAGGTCACACAGCTTTCAACTGTGGATCTTATTCAGCTCAGTCATGGGCTTTTAGATGTCATATTTGGAAACGAAAAAAAGAAAAAGATCATCATTCGCTATACTAGTGGAGCGATAATTAGACCTTTATCTTGATGAATGACAGGTCACTTAAACGATTCAGGCATTCGCCCCCCCGACAGGGGGGCTTTCAATTATGTAGTCTACGTACCTAGTTAGCCAAATTCATGCCATAACACTATTATTCTCAATTGTAAGTCCTATACTCCAAAGTCGGTTGTGCACCGATCTAGATCGGCCCGAGGATAGTCTCCGTTCCCTCCTATCCCGTACGGTCACCAACTCGGCAGCCAAGTAGCGGCGTGCCTCCGGTAGACACCATCACAAATCACGGTCTCAAACTCCTCGCGCCGTTTGAGCAAGGCTTCCCCATCAACGCTTTGTTTCGTGTTGTTGTATCGTCTCCTTGCATTCCGGAACAGGCCCGCTGCTAACCGGAACCTGGGTTTTACTTCTTCGGAGAGACTGTGCTTGTGGCACGCTTGACAGATGCGCGGAATGTTGCCACCGTCCGGGAGCGTCGCGGGCAGAAAATGAATGCTCGTCTGCGTCAATGGACGCAACGAGATTGCATGCCCACATCCCGGATACGTCAAACTAAGTCGACAAAATGGACAGGATTTATTCGCCTCACACCAAGATCCGAGACATAGGGATCCAGCCGCATGCCCGCATGGCATGATACTGAAGGTGGAGTCATCTATTTTGCTATTTTCGGACTTGATGTCCCATTCCGCTTCGCGACAAATCTGGCACCTCAGCCCCCGGGGCTGATCGATTAGAACAGTAATCTTGGGAAACGGGAAAAAGCACTCGCCCGGATTGTATTTGCGAAATGCTTGAGACCAGGATAAAAAAAGAGGCAGGACTTTGGATCTCATCCATGAAGTTGGCTCTCCAGTCGCACTCTGGTTGTTAGATGTTGCCGTCTTGTTGATGTTCGTCTGATTGGCTTCCGATCTCCTGGTGCGGAGATATGTTCCCGTCTTGGAAAGGGTGCGTCGTACCGTCATTTCGTGGTTAGATTTCTTGAGTAAGTATTCTGTGGTTGTAGCCTGATTATGAGTTGCCATTGGAGGCGAAATTTGAGACCCATCGACGATCCATCAACATAATGTACTGTGGCGAGCCTCGGGTCGGATAGTGTGTTCAGGTTGGATGTTCTTTGACTACATGGCTTAAGCTAAGGACAGAGTACACCCACTGAAAGGCAAAACACACAAACTTATTCAAGGGAGGCAACACAATAGGAGATGTCCAACAATCCGATCAACAAAACAAAAGCGATTGCACGGATTGGCGACGAATAGTATCAGCCCCTAACTAGTGGCGACTCAATTAGAGAAGCCACCCATTGCATGATGTCACATCTGGCGTGACTGGCTGACTCGCTCAACATCTAGTCCCACCTCGATGTAGCCTAATAAACCACGTTTTCATGGTGTTTTTCAGCTTTTCCAGCAAGGCTGTATCGGACCGATATAACCGCTGTCACTTGTGTCGGCACGCGTCAGCGCCTCACCTTAATTAAAGCATGCTCAATTCTCGATCATGTAAAGGTTCCTGAAGCTAAGCAAACCCGTGTGTGGCGGTGAAGGATTGGTAAATCGCCCTTTGAATGCAATGCAATGCCAGCTCAGAAGACAGTTGAGGCTTTGGAGACCAATAATATATCAAGCACTATCGGTGCCTGGGTGGGAATAGCGCCAATTCCCGTTCCCATCCAGCTGAAAGGTCAGACTACGGCATGGCCGTGGGAGGCGAATAAAGCAACAAGAGCAAATAAGCACACAAATTTCAAAGTGTGGCTCGAACGCGTGCTAGTTGTGTAACACCGGGACCAGCGTGGGTGGCTCCCGGCCCCGAGCCGGCGGACCAGGATGAATCGGCGTACGCGGCTCCGGAAACCAGCCTTCGGATAGTTAGTCGCCAACACACAAGGCGGATAGCCCGAAATTAACCGCAGGAATATTAGCCCAAATCGAATTTTTAATAAGAAGATGTATTTTCAAAAGTTATCGATCAATTACTTCTCATCATTCGGACGGCAAAAACCGCCCACACTAGGGCTAAGACCTCTCAACTGCGAGCGGTGAAGGAAGTAGACTTATCAAACACCGGCCAGAACGGCCCCAGATATACGAGCGGTTTAACAGAGAGCATCCAGGGCGGTCGGTCCAGAGCCTATAGGTCCATTACTGTATGAAACTCAGTCGTCGGAAGAAAGTGAAAAAAGATTTTATGTACTTTATGAGAACCTTTGACCGGATACGCAAGAAGACTCCACCTTAACAAAGGTTTGCCAGTTTCAGCTCCAATACTGGCACATACAAAGCAGGGGCTAAGTTCAGACATTGCGAAACTTTTCCTGAATGGAGGCACCGAATTAACGACTTGATTGTACTACTACTACTATTACTACTACACACTTTATAAGTAACTAAAAAAAAATTGCTCAACACCTTGTTTTTTGTCTTGTCCGAGAATCAAAACATCCAGATGAAACTCGCTAAGTGAAATATCCAAATTTCCTAATTCGTCATCATCTCATGGCCGATCCATCCTTTGAGCAACAAACTCGCCTATTATCCTCTTCCACTTAGACTTGACCCGCTATCATACTGCACGCTGCCCCGACGAAGAAAGGACATGGGACTATTCAGACGTTTCGCTCCAGCACCACCATCACCAACTGCGCCGCCAAGCACACCGGGCCCCAGACCTAACGTCGGGATACTGGCCTCGGGCACGGCTTCGAGAACGGTGGGGGCGACAGCTGTGGCAGGGGTGCCCTGGACGTCGAGGCCCTTCTCTAAAGCTTCGTCATAGAAAGCCTTCAAAGCTGTGGCGTCTTGACAGAACACTTCGAGCTCGGTCGCGAGGAGCTCGGGATTGGGCGCAACGATGGGCGAGCGGCCTGGGTCAACAGGTTTCAGAGCGGGTGATTGGTAGTAGTACGAGGGTTTAAGAAGGGGAGATGAGAGCGGGGCGGGAGAAGAGTCCTGAGGCATGCCGTACGAGGCGTAGGACATGCGGCCAGAGCGGTCCAGGTGCGGCCCCGGGTCAGAGGCTGTGGTGGTGGAATTGGCAAGGCCGCGCATGTCCTTGTCGCGGGGGTTACTCGGTCGATGTGTATAGAGCCGATTGGCAAGGAACAAGAAGTCGCCCTCGTCTGTGACTTGGGCAATTAAGCCGCCGGAGCGATGAATATACTGCGTGTACCTGAAGTCGGGTTTTCCCCATGAGTAGGAGACGTCAACATTGCTGGGGAAATTGGAGGCAGCCTCGACGTCAAGGACAAAGTCGAAACGCTTGAGAATGGCAACCTGGTAGAAGTGTTTGGTCGGTGCCGTCTGCGGGCCGAGCGAATTGGGATCTAGATAGGTGTCTGGCTTCTTCTCTGGTGGCTTTACAGCAAGCTTGACGAGCAAGGGTTTGCGGAAAGGGTTCGTTTGGACTATGGCGCATGCCTCCTTGATGGGTACCTCGACAAGTCGGAGGCCGTACTGACTGGCCTCACGAGCCCACGCTTCAACGGCGTCTTCTACCAGCTTGGCAGTAATATTCATCCAGTCAATCCTAATGTGGAAGCAACTATCTGGGTTGTGCAGACGGTCATAGTGTAAGTCGATCCGCTCCGGTCTATACGAACGCTTGCGGTGATCAACGTCGTATTTGATGACTTTACTCAACACTACTCTGGGTCGCTTGCCATTGTGAGACAGAGGTAACGTAGGAGTAGTCGATGTTGAGGCCGGCGAGTCTGCTTCGCCGATAGAAGTAGGCCGTGCTAGGGTTCGAGGCGAATCTCGATTCGCAGGCTCAAGAATAGGGGTAGCTGGGACGCCTCCTCTGCGACTATTGAACCAGCCAGGATACGGCTTGGCGAACTCGTTGGCAATCTGGTAGAAATAGTTCCCATCACGGAAATTGTGTCTTTTTTCGACGTGAACGAAGAGCCCCTTTTCTTTCTCATTTCGTGGAGTACCAGCCTTGCTTTCATCAGGCACCATGAGAGCATTACCAAAGGCTTCAGCATCTTCGCGGGTCTCAAGATCCTCAAAATTGTCTAGCAGCCACGTGGTCATCTCAGAACCGATAAAGCATGCGTAGTGGAGTCGAAGATGCCAACGTCGGTTCTGAAACCGGACACCTCCGCTTTCAATAGGCTGCTGCATTGCTTCGGCCAAAGTCGAGAGATTCAAGTTGGCCTTCTTAAAACGCTCTTTGCTTGACACGAGCCCCTTGCGTGGAGCTCCCTCCAGACCTTCAACCAGAGAAAGAGAATCGACCTCGGCTGCAACAACCACGGATGGATCCTCAGTCTTGTACACAATATCCAACGGATTGGGGTCCCGTCGCCCACGGTTGCCCACTGGATGAAATCGGCGTTCAGATGGGGGAATATAGCGATATCTCTGCCAAGCCTGGGTCAGGCGCTTGATCCCTTCGATTCGGACCTCTTCAGGATTATCTCCACTTTGGTTCCTTTGCAGCAGCGTGGTCTTGGAAATGATTGGGATGAGCACGAAGCGCGCCCGCCAGAACCTTAGGCTTTCCATCATCTCATCGTGATGGCCCGCCACGTACGAATCGATCGTGTTCCAATTGCGATCCGGCCGGCTATTGAATATCTCAATCTCCTGAGTCTCGTAGGAATCATCCAAAAGTGTGCGAATGGCCGGCTTGTAGATTGGTGAGAAGTGCTGCGAGGAAGAAAATGACGTGTCTGCGGGCTTCCGCATGAAGATGTTCACTTCCACTTCTGTGCCATTTACACAGGACAGCTGATGGATGATATTGCCAACTGACATAAAAACGGTAGTGCCATCCTCTAGAGTCTGATTGCGAGAAAAGATGTCCCCGACCTTTATGGATTTTTGTCCGAGAGCTTTAGCGACCGCAGGGCCGACAACGACCTGGAACCCTTGCGAAAATCGCAAACTGATGAGCTCTTGTATGAACTGCGAACGTGTTTTGGGCTCCTCGGCCATCTCGTCATCATTGTTCTGGTCGACTGTGTAAGGATGTCTGGTATATTCCGTGTCAAATTGTGTCTTGGAAGGGAAATATTCAGTGGTAAGGGGTACTGATGCGGGACAGCAGAGGGCCTTCCACTTCTGAACCTTCATTTGAGAAGTCTGAGGGAAAACATGCTGCCACCGGCTGTAGAGGATCGTGTCATCAATCTGATGGTTTTCAGGATTAGATGGGTTCAGCAAAGTCAACCATGGAGTGATGGCCGTGGTAGGAGATAGTGTTGTGGGTAGCTCAGACACCACACCAGCACGTAGCTTATTCGTATAGACCTTTTGTGCATCTTCTGCTCGAAGAGCAGTTGAGTATCGTTGGTCTCTGTCTTCTCCATACCGCTCATGTCGAGCGTTGAATGGTGATGGGACAACCGATGCATTTCTCAATTGATTCGCAGCCATGTCTAGGTTGGAGTTGTTTCTCTTTAAAATGGGGATACTCGGTGTTGTCGGGATTCCTTCGATGATAGGCTCGGGAGCATCAAGCCGATACTTTCGCGCAGATAGCGTTGAAGACTGACTTGTAATTGTTTGAGGGGAGCTAGGGCGTAGCTCTGGGTGGATTCGGGGTGTGGATGGTGTCCTTTGTCCAGTTAAAGACGAGACCCCGGAGGCGACGACAGTCTCAGCTTTGATCTCTGCCAACGCCACTTTCGGGGCAGCGATGCCAAATCCTCTCTGGCCAAGACTGATCTGTCTCATCAACTTCGGCTGTTTCACCGTTGTCGTAGCCTTTATAGGTTTGGGAGGAGGGTCTTGTGGTTTCTTGACAGACACCAGTGGCTTATCCACATCAGCTATATTCATGGACAACTTTCTTGTAGATGGTCCAATCATGCTGGCTTTCTTCTCAGGAAGCGACGTCCCGTATAGACCAGAATCCTCGGCCAACTGTCTCCGAGTCATTTCATCCAGGTCTCTGGCGTGTCGTGAAGAGTGGTGGTGACGCCGGCTGCTTGAGAGCTTAGCCCTGCAATCATCAAATTCCTGTAGCTGTTTCCATAGAGACTTTTCACCAGGCCTTGCTAGCCTATCGGGCACAAATCTCGCGAATCCATATACGTAATCAACCAGAGCCTCTGGAGCACGGCTAGTAGGAATGTAAACAACGTCATTGATGCCACCCTGAGGTTTCTTCTGTGTTGAGGAATCGGTAATGCTGGCAGGGAAATGAGGATCAGCTTGCAGAGGAGTAGTTTCGATCTCGTTCGTCTCAAGAAGACTCCTCATCTGCAAGTCGTACATTCTACACCGAATATTGAAATCATTTTCATCATCCTGCTCGACTTTGTTGGATACTGACAAAGCAATGCCCTGATAGGAGAGGGCGTCATCGTCAGCACCAGTCCAATATGAAACGTGGAGCCACTGCGGGAGTGCATAACACCACTCATCACCTTTAGACATGGATGGGTGGGGGTCCATGCGACGAGTGAGACTATTGCCCTTGGATGGGGAGAACGATTCCCCTAGGGACTGATAGCTGCCGACAACAGGAGTAGGGTGACTCGGTGTGCTATCTCGACTGTGGAATGACCTTGACAAGCCAGAATGATGGGGAGTACTTGAGTGGTGACCGCGGTCATCTGAAAATTGAGGATTGCGGTATTTGAAAAGGGGGACTGAGTGCAGTGGCATTTTGGGCAAGCAGATCAGATCAATACCGATACCATTTCCCACCAAGGCCTCCGTTGTCCTCCTCAAAGTCTCGTAGTCAACCTCGAAGACGCCCGATCCGGGGCTAATGACGGCGATGGAAATGCCAGTCCTGGTCAGATCTCTATCAATATGATCGTGGGCGAACTGCGAGGAGGCTAGATTGATAGCTTCCAAGACATTGCCATACATGGAAAGGGTAGATTCAGCCTTGACTGTGTTTGGAGGGGTATCCTTGGGGATCTGGCCTCCCTCAAGGGCAGATTGTGCAAATAAGTTGTGATGGTGGAGGCTGATGTCTCTCCGGAAGAAGTTGAATTCCTTTTTCAATTGGTGCAGAATCTTGGTCCATTCTCCACTGCTCATTTCGCTCACGACAACACGATAGAAGTCCTTGAATGGGCGGCGAAGTCCCGAAGGTTGAATACCGGTGTAGTAATCGCCCTCTAGAGTGTCAAATTCAGCCGCCAGTCCCGTGTCGTACTCGACTCTTGCGAAAAGCACGATGCTGACGAGATGTTTTGCATTCAACTTGGCCCATCTCTTAAATAGTGCCGGAAGGAACCCATTGACGACCTTGTTGAACATAATTTCACCAGAACTCTCTGAATCGAATTCCCACATTTCACGAGCCATTTGAATGAAGAGAACATACCTGGCCGACTCGCTGCGGAAGATGGGCCTTGTATCACGCATAAAGAACGCTGAGTGCACCTTATCTCTGTCGGCGTAGATGGCAGTGACCTGTGCTTTGATGGTGCCCATGAATAGGATAGATTGGCCCTTGTAGACCGTTCTCTCTGTCAGCTCCCCGACAGTCATTCTCCATATGTCGGCCCTCGATAGATATTGATCCTTGAACGAGAGTTCCACGTGGGAAGCTTTTCTCGCTGGGTTATTCTTATCCACCTAGAGAATATTTAGTACGAAATGATATAATAGTTCATTTGCAAAGTCTCGTACCGTGGTTAAGAGAACCTGTCCTCCTTTTTTCATACCGAACGCATCTGCGATATGCTTTACGACATAAACCTCCACATCCGGCTGACGCGCCTTCATTTCCTGGGGCATATCCTTTGCGAAAAATACATAGTTATTGCCAGCGCCATCATCATGGCCCAGGGTTGCCGATGCGCCTTTGGGACCGCAACTGTGGTCTTGATTAGACGTGGGTTTCCGCGAGTCATCCTTTAGAGCTACGATGCACATTGGCGCGCCTGGCTTCACATCGCTAACGAGGTCCAAATTGAGTAACACTTCATCTTTCGAGTACCCCTCGTTCACAGCGACCGTGCATCGGCGCTCCAGCTTAGCTCGCTTATCCTCCCTGACAGTGGAATGGGACTGTGTCGAAACGCTGGCAGGAGAGGGCGACACCTCAGCGGGAATACGCTCTAGGCTCGACCTGCTGAATTGCCGGAGATGCGACCAGTGCGGCCCCTTGCGCGGGACGAGGTTCCTTGCGACACCATTTCGAGACATGGGGAAGCTTTAAGGCGGTCGTCGTTCGCTACTGCGGTAGGTTCGACGGTAGACGATGCAATCTCATGGATCGCATGATTATCGCGATGGATTGATTCGGCTCGGGTAGCTCGGGGCGAAGCGAGCTGGTGGAAAAGCGTCAAGAGTGTTTTTATAGGGATCGCAAGATCGACGTCGGTACTATGATAGACGATGCGAGATGATACCGTGAGGTTGGTCGGGCCATCGCGGCAGAATTGAGCTTGGAGCGATGGGCATTCCCACCGCCTTCCATATTTGGCAATCACCTGCGCTCGTCTGCCGCTATCCATCGCTCTGTCGGCAGCTGTCGGCTGCGCAATTTGAAATATTTTTTGACAAAACGATGTCAATGGCACGGACTTTGGATACAATACTCGGATCATTTCAGTTGGGAAAATATACCATTGATCGAGCTTTCAATTCTCTGTCCCGGATGGCTGGGTATTGTAACGAGAACGACCTTGCCCATCCTACATGGCCTGCACAGTGACGATATGATTACAAGGCACCTATTGGAACCCCATGAAACTTCGTATATTGGACAGTAATTCACAATGCGAATTGATATTTTATTGCTTGTGAATCTGATAAACCGTTCAATCCACTTACCGGATTATCGTGCTAGATCACCAGTCTCGAACCATTTCCCGTGTCTTCCATGTCACGCCATCTGTGTATGCATCACGGTCTGATGCGACACAACGAAAATAACGTCCGGTTCCTGCGGCCGAGGCCGGCAAGGAAGTAGTCTATACCAAATCACCTGGTTCTGAATCACCAGACATTGTTGATCTGAAGAAAACCCTGTGACCGTGCCATGTCCGCTCGTTTCTTTCCTCTCCAATTTACCCCTCGGTGCCCCTCGTGCATCCCAATGTCAATGTAGTCGTCATCGAAGAACAATCCCGATCGCCACGTCCGTTTGCCAAGGACAATTGGGAGTCGTTTCGGACACTATATTTCTGAAGTTGTGATGACCGGGCTTAATATGTACGTGTTGGTCTCTCGCTTGCTCGTCGGCTCGGCAAATGCAATCTGTCAATCCGAGGTCTGGTGTCCTGATCAAATGTCGTACAGAGAACCTTGATAACCTAAGGAGGTGTCTCGGGTCTCCATTTTCTGACTTATGAATGTAAGTGAAAGACCTGAGTGTGAACGCGCTGGGATAATGAAATACTTACTCTTTCTCGTAGGAGACCAAATCACCATCATTAGCGATCAAGCCGACGCGAAGGAGTTTTCGGGTTGGGTTCCATCACGCACCCAAAAACGTATGCTTGTCGACGACAAGTTGTTTCTGAGTATTTAAGTATATAAATGCCGAAACCTACTTCTTGGTCGATGTCGCTGGAAATCAACGAAGGATTCTGCGCTCTTCCATTACTTGCCACTCACAAACGATACCACGACCAACCAAGATTACCTTTGTGACGAGAGATCATCTACAACATGGAGGGATTCAAAATCACGCGCAAACAGCGGCTAATATTGACCATCGGCATATCGTTCTCTTTCTTTGTCGTCGAGCTCGGAGGTCTGTATTGTCGGAGCTGAAACAGCAATCACTAGGCATCTGTTAACCTCGAGTGCTTTGCAGTTGGGTTCTACACACACTCACTGGCCCTTGTAGCAGACGCTTTCCACTATGTATGTCATTCGGTCGTGGCTAAAAGCGATATGCTAAACCTTGGTAGCTTAGCGACTTGATCGGAATTGTGGTGGCGCTGGTGGCCTTGTTGGTTTGTTTTACTTTTTAGGTATCCGTCTCGAGCTGCTAGATGCTGATTACGACATAGGCTTCTGAGCGAACTTCGCCAGCGCCTCAAAAATATACCTTTGGATGGCAGAGGGCAACACTCCTAGGTGCCTTTTTTAACGGCGTGTTTCTCCTCGCACTGGCTGTTAGTATTCTCGTGCAGGCCATCGAACGGTTTATCGACATCACTCGTGAGTTTCCCCTTGTCAACAGACGTGAAATCGAGGAGAGAAGGGCTGACAGAAAACTAGCTATCGAGGATCCCAAGAAAGTTCTTATTGTTGGGTTTGTAGGTTTGGCACTAAATCTCTTGGTCATGTCGTTTCTTCATGGTGAGTGGCTCACCGATCCTCAAGCATTAAGCGGCAGCACTGACCCGAATTTTAGAGCATGACCACGGCCACAGCCATGGACATGGGCATGGGCAGGACGATGAGGTCGAATCCAGCCACACAAATAGCCAACACCGAGACCTAACTGACACGCCAAGTTACGATACAAGAAACGAGTCAGAGGCTCGTTTAACGCCGGTAAGCCCACGCCTTGCGGATGATCTGTGTGAGTTGTCACCTCGCGTATATGCTATGCTAAGTATAGCAACCCCCCTCCTAGAGCCTGAGTAGTCATCACGAGCACAAACACAATGGAGTTATGGACATGTCGCCCGGCAGAGACTTGGGCATGCTTGGCGTCTTCATCCATGTCATGGGGGACGCCGTCAACAACATCGGTGTTATTATAGCGGCAGTGATCGTCTGGAAGGCGTCAGGCGAGGGCCGATACTACGCTGACCCAGCTGTCGGTGTCTTTATCGCCTTCATGATCCTCTTCTCAACCCTTCCATTGGTCAAGAATAGCGGTGCTATCTTGTTGCAGATTGCGCCGGGTGGAATCAACTTGGATGACATCAAGCACGACATCGAGATGGTGAGTAACTACGTGTCTCGTCTCAAGCTCGCTACTGGCCGAACGGTCTATGCTAACGCTGGTCATGCCAGATTCCTGGAATCAAATCTGTCCATGAGCTGCACATTTGGAGACTGGACCAACGCAAATCTATCGCTACCGCCCACGTAGTCGTTGATGGTAGAACCGTCAAGACTTTCACGGACAAGGCGAAGATCATCATGGAGTGCCTCCACGCTTATGGGATTCACTCTGCAACGCTACAACCGGAAGTATCCGTGGCAGGCCCCGTGACCCTTTCTGAAAACGTTCAGGGCTCTCATACCACCGCCGCAGAGGTTGGATCGAGCTCGGCTAGTCGCCGGCGAGGAGCAAGCGGGCAGGAGCATTGCCAGTTGATCTGTGGCAGCCTGTGTGATGGGATGAGATGCTGCACGAACATTCAGATGCAGTGATCGGCGCCTCTGACGTTGACGTTGCTTCGAGTTGGTGGAATAACGATGGCGGGGGAAAGAGGGGTTGGGGAGATATGAGGCATGATGATTACTGCGTTCCAAGCTTGACCCTTGACCGTGGGCTCTGTGGTAGTTAGCTGGTCTACCCCTGCGTGCTATGAGGAAAGATCCTTGAGGCCTAGTTGTTGAGTTTTTGAACCACGAGGTTTTTTTGGAAGTAGAGAGGCGAGGGTGTTCACTCTTTTCCATTCAGCTTAGATGGAATTTCCCACCTTTTCCTCACGAGTGGGTGAACCTGAGGGATAGGTAACAGAGCCATGAGTCTGATCATGGGATGTGATACAACTTGTGGTTGTGTCTAGGTAACTAGGGTGAAATAACGAAAGGGTTGCATCTCTCTGCTTGAGAGCCAACACCAAGCTACGACAAGCCACATTCCCAAATGGTTTCCCATCCCCGAAGTGACGCAGTCACACCAAGCAGCCAGCAAGCGACTACTGGCGTCCGCTGGCGTCCAGCCTCACGATTGGCATATGCGGAAATCGGACCATTCTTCTGGAAACCACGAAGACACAGCGCGATGCCTAGCCTCAAAGGGGCAAGTCGGTGAGCCACGCGTCTGGAGATCTCAGGGCCGGCGATCATCCGACGGGGGGCTCTGCCTTGGGACTGCTGTGTACAATGTGATGAACAACTACGGAGATCAATTACTGGGACCCTGGGAGATTCTGGCGTCGCATTGAACGGGGCTGCAGCCCTGGTGCTGGGCATGGAGCACCTAGTCACATCCCGGCTGGGAGAGAATTAGGCCTTGGTAAATGGGTTGTTAATAAGAGTTGCGCTGCTGGAGAGAAGTCAAGATCAGATGGATTGACGGGTCGATAACGGCAGAGGGACGGGCCGCTGGTAGTTCAGTCCAATAATCAAGTATTTGAAAGATGAGTGTACGCACCTGGAGCCTGAGAGTGTAATCGCTTTGCAGTGTGTTGACGTGTTAGTTTATGAACGAGACGTACCTACACAGTACATCATAACGAGAGAAGAGAGAAGACGAGGTAGCCGCAAGAGTAATTAGATTCCGGTACCTGAACACATACTGTAAGTTACCCCTCCCAGAAGTGCCCATCTTAAAGGTGGAATTGATTCTTGGCATCCAATCTTTAACTCAAAGGGCTTGCACATGGTCACCATGTAATTATACGAATGGCTCTTTGCGGATACGTAGCTATGGCGGGCGCGCTAGAGCGCCAGATGGAGCCCATGCCCTGTTGTAAGCTGGAACCTCTAGCGAGGGCGACGGAATTCATCAAGACCCATCACGATCCCGCCAAAAAGCCCTTGAAAGAGCGCGAGCCGAACGCAATCTGGGTTCCAAGCAGCCGGAGGAGACCAGCAGCGGGCAGGGGTGTGGTTGAGTTTTGGGGTAAATTATGATATGTAACAGAAGCCCAGCATGGGGGAGCTCATGCGGCCGCTCCACGCGCCGCCGACTGGGGTGCCTCATTTCCAATCAGCGTCAAAGGTTCAAGACAATTTGATTTGGTCTCAAGGGTTGTGATCAAATGATCCTTCAAAGAGCTTGCAGTGCGAAGTAGAGATCGTGCTTACTTGCTTTGCTCCTAAGGGGGCGGTGAGGCATTGCTGAGCTGGAGCTGAAGGCGTGGCGTATTATTAAATGGACGTATCCGTACCCCGTGCGAAGTACATAGTCGTGGCCTGGACGGAGTACGAAGTACGGAGTACAAATTCGTTGCCAGTAGCTACCCCTTGCCCCGCGACTCGACGCCACGGACTACGGGCGAAAGATCGGAGCCGGGCATGGTATACAGTAGACCTGGCCGAGTGCTACTCCGTACTTTACCGGTGTTTACATTGCGGTTCTATGTTGGGATGTTTAATTAGTAGAGAGACCACCAGTTACCGGTATGAACGGCAAACGGCTTTCGCATTGCTTCTTCCTCCGGGAAATAACGAGTCCCTTGTTCCATAAGCATGGGACAATGAGATTGTCTATGAAGTACCTACCTAGTTGATATTTCCCTTCTTCTCACACACTCACTCTCCCTTGCGTGAGTGGTATGAAACTGCAGATTTGCTGCAATACACAGCAAGACACACCCAGAAGCACTCACGCGTTGGTGCTTTCAAATTGGCCGGGCCGGCGTATGTGCCTAGGCTCATTTACAGTCTGTTGCTGTTGTTGTGACTCCTTAACCTCGCCCACTGCCTTAAGTAGACGCAGACCCGCATACAGGAGGTCTTGTGGCTTGTCTGCAACGCTACAGCCGCGCACATGCTGACGAGGGATGTCAAGGTGGATATGGAGACGCGGGCAAGAGAGGATTGTATCCAGGGTCAACAGGACGGGATGCATAATCCAGGAGTAATAGTGCTATGATCTGTGCGCAGGTGTTGATGAGGGGTCGGTTGTAGCTCTCGAAACAATGAGCTGATGTCATCGTCATTTCCATATCATCGTTAAATGTAAAGTTCTCACCGCCGTCACGAAAGGAGCATCAAGACGTAACAGGGAGGTACAATATTTCGTACATAGGGTTAAAGCTCGATAGTGCGGCTTGACAAGGTGGCCAGGACGGCTAATCCTCCAATCACCGGGAAGCCGATTCTCATGATTACGAGCATTGCGCAGAAAGTTTGAGACGCTCCCAACCCAACCAACCCTCAAAAGGGTCAACTCGGCTGCCGGCGGGATGAGGATCGGCAACCCATTCAGGTTTGGGAGCCGTTACAGTAAACGCACACGGCCGAGAATCCCCCTTTACTGTGAGGGCGGACGGATCATATGTGACAGCATGTACGTTTGATGTGCCTGCAGATCATTGAAGCTGGGGAGGCAAAACAGAAAAACCACAAATTCGATGAGCTGCTCAACAATTACGTAGCAAGCGGGTCAAAAGACGGCGGAATACCTTTTGCCGTTACGTTACAGTGCTTGAAAAGTATCCATAACCCGCCCTCTTGGCTCAGAGCCTGTGTTTTTACAAACAAGCGTGCTGATGGATGGGAAGGACCCTGATCAGTGAAGGCGAGGGGGGGAAGCTCGACCAATGCCTCTGACTTGAGTTAGTGAGTGGGCCATTCTTCGGCAGAAAGCAAGCGAACCCACAAGACACAAGAGTAGCGAGAAGCGGATGAGTTGGGAATGAAGAATGGAGAATGGTAGAGGGCCCACCTTGATGTAGCATCTGAGCAAGGAGGTTGAACCGACAATTGCTCCCCAAGAACGTGTTGGAGGGAAGGGAGGATGCTGGCAATCACAAGGCTGAGGTTTTCACTTCACAGGATTATTATCGTTGACATCTTCGAATCTTAATTATCGAGCTAGTAAGCTTTAGTTATACCCATTGGCGTTCCTTGGGGTACAGACCTTTCTTTTTTCTTCCCCTCCTCTTGCACCAAGCTAGCGTTGACAAGCAACGAATGACAAGCGGATGAAGGGAGTACTCGTTATCCGAATTCCTGGGTCTACTCCGTAAATTGACAAACCTGACAAAATCTACATTCTACCATCGCCGCGGCAATAAGCTTGGGGCTCTTCTATGACCCAGCAACTCCCGATTTTTGCCTTGAATAAGCATTGAGCTTGACTCGAGATCCGCACCACACGCACGACTCGAGTCGATCTCCGATTACGTACAATACGCCGGTACTTGGGTGGGTGTTCGCCCCAAAGCATTGACAACGGCTTCCGGAGGATTTTTGGTACACGGCACTTGAGGTAACAGAACCGGTGGGTGTGGTGGATTTTGGGGCATGTCGAGGCGAAGAGAATCGAGGTTGCCAAAACAAAGTCATGCTCCCAGAAAGATAGTGTCCCATATTGCATGGGTGTGTGCAGCTAATAAACCTGCCAATCAATGGCCGTCTTCAAAGTCGTTATCAACATACAGTAGTGTCATGTGTGTGCCCTCTTTCTTTCCCACTTGGACCAGCAAAGAAGGGTGACTGGGCAGTAGGTAGCAATCAGGACGAGGTTTGAGGGGAGACCAAAAAGCAAGTGATGGCACCAAAGTGGAGGATGGAGAAGGTGGGCAAATGCCATGCTGTGGCGACTAGGATACTGGAAAAGCCGGCGATTGGGCGTCACCACTAATCTATGCGGTTGATGCCCTACGGGGTTGGCTTACACAGATGTACGGTAGTACAGCTTCCTCAAAGTGCTTTTTTGCATGTCGAGAACCATGGATGGAGATCACGAGTACGAAGTCACTATGTATGAGGTACCAGAACCCCATTGTCCATTGATGAGGTGGACGAAATCGGAAACTAAAGCTCCATTACGGCGGGACCGTGACCGGCGGCGTCGTTAAGCCGGGGAGGGGGGTTCAGAACAAGAGGTTTTTATTTCATTTTTGTCAAGATTTCCTCCATTGTTCTCGGCACATCTAGCCTGGCCTGGTCTGGCCTGGGTCTGGCGCGCTCCGTAGGTATTTGCTCGTTGCTGCGCCCTTGCGCCAACGCCGACGACCCAGCATGAGCCCTGGCAATACTGGATTAAGCCTGGAGCCGGGAAGACCCTGGTCATCCCATCATCGCTGCCCGGGGGGCTGTCTTTCACCGCATTTTGGGGGCCAATGGTTTGGTATTCCAGCATGGAGACATCCTCTTTTCTTTCCTGCAGGTGCCGGGCGAAGGCGTTTGAGCTTGCATTTTGTATCGTCGATGAAGAAGTTGTGGCGGCCTTGGCTGAGGATGGGACCTGGGGTTGACGTTCTTCACGGAACACCATCTTCTATTCTTAACCCTTGCTCATAATCTTTTAGGGTCTGGAATTCCTTCCGGTCAATCAAGTTCCTTGCTTTTCTTCTTCCCGGACAGCAACAAACGGGACCGAGGAAGTCCGGTGTCCTGAGCAGGGTAGGTATTCTGTTACGCCGCTACGGAGTTCTGTACTCCGTAGCTTGGCATCCGTTAAGCTATTATGGAATGGAATGGCTTGCTCCGGAGTTGTCCATCCCACCTTACGACTAATTGTATTAACAAGCAGCATTTTCCCATTCCCACTCTTCTTTTTTAGTCTGTGTTTTGTGCGTTTCTCATCATACCCTTTTCAACAATGGACGGCCTCCAAACCCGCCCAGGCGTCAACTTGTGAAACTCCTCTTGACTCAAAGCATAATGAAGAGATAGCACTGGATCGGGATCGATCCAGTTAGTTCACGGTCTTGGCTCCCCGCTTCAGTGCCGGCTGCCCTGCGTGTGCGGCGTCCTTTCGTTGCCTCGCTCCATTTCTCGCCACCCCTCCGATCTGTCCACTGCCCAAATCTCCACTCGTCGCCACAAAGGATATCGACGCAAGCGATTTGTCTCAAGTACTCTGTATTCAGTTTGGATCGTCGTACTTCATACATACATGTCCACCATCTGCCTGTTCTGCTTGCGTGGGTGAGTGGGTGATTGGGTGGTTACCACCAGGCAACTTGCAAATTTGTGTTGAGAGAGCACCCACTCTCTCTCTCACTTCGCACAAAAGCAAATCGTCGCCTTAAAAGCTTATAAAGCCAGCCTCAAAAAGCCAAAACACCAAGACCAGCACCACCCTGGGTTAGCAACACTCGCCACAACGATCCAGTGTAGAAAGGTACGGGCCAGTCTAAAAGGACCCTGGGCTTTCAGTTGGCCATTGCCCGCCTTAGCGCCTCCTCTTCATCGTCTTTCTCCTCCGCCCAGCCCCGCCAGCAACGCCGCCGACGCCGCCGCCGGTGCTTCCTCGCTGGGGTGGACACTACTGCACGCTTTTGCGTCGTACATTTATATTTGCAGCAGCACAACCACACCTTCAACAAGTCCCAGGTCCCGCGCATATTATTGGCACTGGGCTAGTCTACGGAGCTACTAGTGCATCATTCAATCTTCAGAGGAGGATTGTCTTCAGCACGGCCCTCCACCTCCACTAGCCCTTGGCCCTGCCACTCACTGACGTTGGCTTCCCACTGCCACCCGCCCGAACCTGGCGGCGTCGTCCCGGCCATCTGGATCAACCACCAAACACCCACCTCACCCCTACAACTTGCTACATCTCCCTGAGCGACTACCTTTACTCCAAACACCTACATCAAATGCCAAACACTCCGTAACGAGGCTTGGTAACGTCTGTTTGCGCCGCCTTCTCATCTTTATCCCTTCCTCTTCTGCGTATTCTTCCATTCTTGTACAAGAACTCTCCCTTGCCACAACTTTCGTCTCCAAGCCGTATGTCAGCCTGCCACGCTGTTCGCCCTATTTCTTATCTCTCACCCTCGCAACACCCGCCTCGCCAGCTCACCGTCGACTCTCAGCCACACATACGTTAACCATAAGCCATCTCCTTACGATAATCTTCCAGAGTCCCCTCTCTTTCTCTCTTTCTCCTTTCGCCCCTACCGAGTTCATCTTCTTCAGGACGGCCTCTCTAACAACCTTTCCCCCTCTCACCCACTTCTCAGGCACGCGACAGCCCCAACACCTCATCTTGTGTCCCGCTCGCGCCAAACCTACCGCCACCTCAACGCCACCGCTCTGTTTCCCGCGGTCTTCTAATATCTCCCTTTTGAGCTTTGTCTATCACCGCTTCAGCCGAACCTTGTTTCTTTGCATTCCCCTGGGTTTACTTACTTACTCTGCCTATTTACGGGTTATTTGAGTCTCAGCCCACCACTCTGTTGAGCCAGTACTAAACTCGTGTCGTCACTTTTCACATGCTCCTCGCAAAGGTTACTATGCGCCCACGCCAAGTTCAAAATCTGTCGTCCAACTGTTTAAGAATGGCCGACCGTCTGAATTGACTGTAGCGGTCTCCCTCTTCCCGCCTCTCTTCTGCTGTCCCCAGGCTAGTTGCGCTTCTCCGACATGCTCGGCCGGCTCTTGCACCTGGGCTCCGGCAGCTCTTCTGCTGCACCATCTCAGACAGCATCCAAGATGTCAAGGCCTGTGTCCTCGCTTGAATCTGTCCAGGAGGACATTCACACTCGAAACCTCTTGTTCCCCGATGCTCAAGCCCTCTACCAGCACCGCAACGACCAAGTCTTTCCTCTTTCTACCACCCTCAGTACACCAGCCAGCTCCACCGCCAATGCCTTTGATTACAGCGGCGATGTCGACCTCGATGTGCGCGATGTCCGTGTCATTATCATGCAAGATGCCTTGGGTCCCTCAAACGCTTCACTTCTCTTCGATAGCCATCCCGCTCCACCGGCATCACCAACTGACCGAGCTCCTGGATCACAAGATTTCCGAAGGACCCCGACTTCACCTCGCAAGAGCAGTCTTGGCAGCATCACACGGCCTCTTGTCATTCAGCCCGACACTCCTCAGCCTGCGCGGCAAGGTGCCTTCGATCGCAGGGCATCCTTGCAGGGTCGGAGTCAAAGCCATGCAGAAACAGAGATGCAGCGAGCCTCGCGCGAGTATCGAGAAGAGCTAGCCACCTTCTCAAGTTGCATCTTCGGAAACTCAGAATTAATGTCTTACAAGGGCACCTCAACCAAAGTCCATGTCGTCCCTGGCGATTCTAGACCAAATGATATGCCGAGTTCGATTATAGGCGATGGGCGTAGTTCCATTGGCCGTTCAAGTGCTCGTTCGAGTAGACTCTCACAATCTTATTCTTCTCAGACCCTCTCACCGACCACCTCTTCATCTTTCGCTAATCATCATCCTCCGCGTCAGAACGAGAAGAAAAAAGTTCTCATTACGCGCCTCTTTCCCGTTAATCTTGTCGTAGATGACGCAGAATCCAACACTACACCCCCAGGCGTTTACTCCGACGAGAACGCAGGGTTTCCGTTCCCGCCACCAGGTGATGAGTCTATCCCGAAGAAGAAAAAACCGAAACAGCGGCGTACCCCGATGTATGCAGTAGTCCTCGTGGTTCAGCTTCCGTCACCGTCTCCAGCTTCACGTCCACCCCCAACCTCGCAACCCAAGTCATCACAGCGCGAGTCTAGCTCGTATACTGATCAGGAGTTCTTCCCTTCGTCTTTCAGCTCAGCTCGCCCATCTGGATGGACTATGGTTGGCTCTGGCGCATATGATAATGTTGCGGAGTCCGCCTACTCAGTCGACATGGAGGATAGAATCGATTCTCTAACACAGCATTGGGATATCATAATGAGGACTTTGACGCATCTTCAGTCCATCGTAGCAACTGTATTGGGAACGATGCTTAAGCAGGTTGATCTCGCATCCCCCGGACCATTTGCGAATTCGCCAGTCGCCAGTCACGGTTTCAGAGTCCCTTCCTTCTCAGAGAGACGCGGTGTTGAACCTCCTCGGGTTAAACCACCAAAGAGTACCACCAAGTTAGTGTCACTTTGGCCAAACTGCCTCGCGGACGATAAGGATGTCGCGGGTGAAGTGGACGCAGCTAGACACAGAATCGTCATGGGGCTGAGCGCAGCCAGGGTCGTAACTGGCCAAGGGCGATGGGGAATTTGGCGGGATGAAGCCCGTTGGACTTCAAGATGGGCTGCCAATGTGGATCGGGAACAGTTCTTCTACAAACTCTTAACTGGTTTCCTCGCAACACACACCGATTGGCTTCAAGCTCTTTGTCCACCTTTCTATCGAAGGCGGCTCTTCTTGCAGCAAAAGAATAGGGGCGAAGAGGACCTATCACTCCCAGCCCGAACTGTCATTGTATCTGAGGACAAGATGGTCGCACGCCGTCTCATTTTCATTCTTTCTGCCTTCTTACCCGCGAACCAGCAGGTCTCTACCACCAGAACACATCGACCGAGCACCTCAACCTCCGTTGGAACCTTCTCTAATTCTCCTCCAACTTTTGTCATCCCCGTTCTTCGAGAAGAATCTCTTCGTCGCAAGATCAACCGTCGTACCGGCCCTCGTCGAACTTCTCACACCCGAACGGCAAGCCATAGCGCGAGTGTAAGAGCAACCGTCGTTCCTTCGCAACTAGCTCACCTATCGATGGATCGAAAACACGAACGGCGTGTTTCGGATGCCGCGTCGATACGGCCCTCACATCTTCCAATGTCTGGCAACGATCTCATTAGCCGAAAGAGCAGCGCCGCCACAACTACCACAGTGACGCCGGAAACGACGATGCCTCACTTCTCTACCGTGCAACGAGTTGATGGCCATAGGAGGCCTCGTCCCAGCAGCAGCGGGAGTGTTGCAGCAGATGATTTAAAGCGATCTCTCAAGCGCGGGGAAAGCACCGGGCAGCTGAGTAACACTAGCTCTGATTCTCGGAGTCAGAGCTCAAGATGGGGTAGCGTCATCAGCGGCTTGTGGAGTGCTCGTCGCCGTGACTCTACCAATCTCAGCAGCTACGGCGGGTCCGACCCCAAATCACCCACCAAGTCCGCTTTCCCCCGAGCAGATAAACTCACGCAGATGGTAGAGGAGGCCGCAGCCGATGAAGCACATGCGTCTTCTTCCAAGGATACACGTCCATCAGTGGACAACCGCCGCACGGGCACCCCACGAGACTTTGAGAATCGCACTCGAGAACCATCCATCCGTCCTGAGCGAACTCCAGATCCGAATGGTGCATTCGAATCTCCCGTGAAGACCTCTATCAACGCTGATGATGGGATTATTGACGTGGATATCCCTTTCCCCGATTACATGACATCGTTTGAGTCCGCCATTAGCTCACCTTCGAGCAGCGGATATTTATCTACTCCCGGTATTTCGAATGGATTGGACTCGTTTGAGCAAGCCTCTAGGATGTGTGTCGACGGAGATCTACCACTAAATGCGGCTGGGTGGCTGAACAGATTTCATCCGGACTTTGCTATACAGGCCGTCCCTCCTCAGGAGGATTTGATGAAGCAAATCAAGGCATCTCTTCGAGCTGAGCCTACCCCAGCCCCCCTTCACCCACTCAGTGGTGACCTCAGCGAGCGATGGGTTGATGTTAGCTGCGTCATGATTGCCGACAACACCAAGAACTCGATTACACGCCTCCGATACCGCCGCCTTGTTAAGCCAAGATCAGCTGCGGATCGCCAGCTGGTTGTGCAAGCTGGTTTGTCTGGCTCTCAAGGAAGCGCCTTGCTGACGCCTTCTATCCTGCCGTACGAGACGCAGCTTGAGGAAGAATGGATTGAAGAACAAGTTGCTCATCCTGACGATGCCCTCACCGAAGCCGTCGAAAAAGTTGTTAGCCTTACACAGGAAACAAGCAAAGACCATTCACTGGCTTCTTCGCAATCTCGTAGCGAGAGTGTTCGCATGAGCACTGACGTTGAGGAGCCGGTGTCCGTGACTGCGCCAGAACCACCAGCACTACCGCAGATTCCTCTGGAAGTCCCTCGAATGCAGTGCAAAACAGTCGTGCTGTCCTCTCTTGAGGATACTATTCGTGAGGTCATTGATCTCCGAGAAAGAGGCGAATGGAACGTCAACGGCCGCTCGAGAGGTGTCAGGTCTCACCACAACTTACTCCAAGAAGCGATTAATACCTGGCTGGACAACCTTGATCTTGCCGACTCCTAGACTCCTCGACAGGAGCTGGAGTCCTTTAAACAATGGATTCAACAATCACCATTCGTCCCTCTTATTTCCCAATTAACTTACCTTCCACACCACGAATTTTATCTAGCTCATTGATGTAACACCACTTATTTTTTTTTTCTTTAAAGACTATCGATCGAATGATACCCCAGTGCGATATACGCACATACGATATTTGGAAGTGGATTCGGCACCGTCTGGGCAAGGGAACACGACTACATCTCGGGTTTCATATCTTATCCTTGCTTTATTTCCTAGTTATCCCGCCCTCTTTCACTTTTTTATTTTTTTTGCTTTCCTCCCCTTTAGGCAGGCTCATGTCAGACCTAACTGGCATACGGACTCGACTAGGAGCATCTCTTAGGAGAATCTTGCTGGGGCTTCCTGGCGAAGCCGGCCTTGGGAATGTTTGGCGTTGCGTGAGGGATTGGAAGCCGTGACCTAGCGAGCGATTCAACACGGCTAGTACAGAGTAATAGACTACATACTTTCTTAAGAATTTGAATGTGTGCGATTTTTAATCGTAGCTCTGCGTGCAAACCCAGACTTTTTCATCAGACATGTTTGACGGTCAAATCGCCCGAGGCCAAACAAATGACGTAGCGGGTGACCCGAGCGATCGGGACGGGAACCATCTCGCAGCTTGCATCCGTGGCGAAACCAGGTGTCTCAGCCTCGACGCGTGGGGGTCACAACGAACACTACAAATATAGACTACAAATCCAACGAAGATTCATTCGCATGCTTTTCTAGAAAGGACACATGTAAATTGACAAAGACCGCTCTTGATTCCATCGTACTTTTTTGCCTACAGATACCATTACAGCTATGTAACGTCCACAGCTCCTTATTTCTTGCCCTTCCTCGGCATCCGAGCATTCTTCGCCATTCGCCTCTCTTTTTCTTTCCTTGCCTTGCGAATATCTTCGGCGCCTTTGAGTTCCTTCTTGCTTCCCATACCATCCTTGAACCGACCAACGCGATTCTCGCGGGCCTCTGCAATACGTTTCCTGCGCACGTGGTAATCGTCGCGGAACTTGTCCGCCTCCTTGGGTGCCTTCTCTTGGTTGTGCTTGTAGCGAACGCCCGAGGGGAGCTGGGCTCCAGTGCTAGGCTTCTCGGACTCGCCAACATGTGGGAGCTTGCCCATGCGATTTGCTCGCTTCCACCTGTCGAAGCGGCCGCTCTGGAAAGTTGCTGCGATTTTGACGCCGGATTCGCCGACAATCATCTTTGCGCCCTTGGAGCCGTCTTCGTCGTTTTCGCGGGAGACGTACTTCTTTGACTTCTTGTCCCAGCGCATTTTGGAGCGGGATGGAAGACCAAAGGCCTTTGCACCGTCGTCATTGGCTAGATCCATAGTTACATCGCGGGCGGCTTCTACGAAGCTAGAGCCTGCTCCGCCGGAGTGAACGCCGTAACCGCGCTCTTCGGCGGCGTTGATCGTTCGGGGCGTGTAGGACATGAAAACCTCTGAATCTCGCCAATTTGTCTGGCCCTTCTTGGAGTTGCCTGTGTTGGAGACAGTTACTTCCAAACCGTCGTCGTCATCACTATCCGACTTATACACGCGTTGGTCGCCGGTCTCGTCGTCTTCCTCCTCAGAATCGACCTTCATTTTTCCGCCAGATATATCATCGAGACCATCAAAGTCATCCTCTTCCTCTTCCTCTTTCTTCTGTTGTTTCCTGGGCGTGATCCTCTTTCGTAGTTGCTTCATAACCTCGGCAGCGCCAGATGCAGCCTTGTCTTTGTGGCCAACCTCAAAAATGGTTTCTTGAGGCCTGAAGCCACTAATTCTTGCCAACATATCCACACGAGCTTGTTCTAGTCCATCCACATCCTCTCCAAAGAGCGAGTGTAGTTGCGTCCATCCCTGTGATGCTACCAACTCACGTGAACGCTTCGCGCTCTGGCTTGCAGCCGAGTTCCTTGTCCTCAAGTAAAGTCGCTCAGCCTTGACGGCAACTCCTCTTAAAGAATGAAGGTCGGTGCTTTCTTCGATAGTCTTGTTAAACCACTCCACATTTATCTCAACGGCATCTCGCTTCAGTGCTCCCACGACGACATCATCAGCGAATGATGGATTCATAGATTCTTGGCCAATAACAAGCTTCTTTCCTAGAAACAGTTGGAGATCCAATAGATATGGCGCATCAGTGTCTCTTACGAGACTGTAACTCCAACCTCGCTGACCAGCACGAGCTGTTCGGCCAACACGATGAACAAACACTTTAGGCTGTGGGGGGAAGTCGTAATTGATCACGTTCGCCAGGACTGGAATGTCGATACCTCGGGCGGCAACATCTGTGACTACTAGAATATTTGACTTTCCCCGTCGGAAGTTCTCGACCTGCAGCCGTCGCGCAGTTTGGTCGAGGGAACCGTAGACGTAAGAAACAGCAAATCCGGCCAGAATGAGCAAGTTCGCCAGATACTCAACATGATGCTTCGTTGCGGCAAAGACAATAGTGGAATGCTCTGTTGGCTTGGCACCTGAACCGTCAGCACCTCGTTTCCTTTTTTTGGAGCCTTTGTCACCATCTTGCTCATTAGCTCCCTCAGGCAACCCAACAGGCATCTTGATAACATCATGAAGGATGTGTAACAACGAGCCCTCCTTCTCAGCGCCTTTGACGGAGAAAAAGGCACTTTCCAGGTCAGGAGACACCTTGGTTTCAGCATCGAGTCGTACCAGACTAGGATCCTGCAAACCAGCTCGTGCAAACTCAACCAAGGATGCGGGTAGAGTCGCAGAGAAGAGCAGACTCTGCCTAGAGGGGGGCAGAGCATGAAGAATCTCTGTCAATTGCGCCGCGAAACCCATTTCAAATAGTCTATCGGCCTCATCGAACACCACATATCGAACCGATGAAAGATCCAGAGACATCTCAACCTTGAGATGAAGAAACCGTCCAGGAGTCGCAATGACAATATCAGGATTGGCTGCCATATATCCAAACTGCTCCTCCAAGCTATCACCACCGACGAGCAGGACAGCTTTCAGATCGGTTCCACGGCCCAATTCCTTGACAACTTTTAGAGTCTGGATCGCAAGTTCTCGAGATGGCGAGAGAATAAGCGCACGCGTTCCAAATCTAGCGCTGTGAGCACGAAGTCGCTCAATCATCGGGATCACGAAGGCGGCAGTTTTTCCAGATCCAGTCCTCGCCATTCCCACGACATCTCTTTTGTCAAGTATCAGAGGAATCGCTTTGCGCTGAATAGGAGTCGGGACCGAAAATCCTTTGCGTGTGATAGCTTTGAGAAGATTGCTGCTAAGCCCTGCGCTAGGTTAGTATTAACTGCTGAGGTTTCGGAATAGAACATACCCATTGCTTGAAAACCTCCACCCTTCTTGACTGATCTCCCTTTCAAATTGGACGCTTTTCTAAAAGAAGCGGCCTGCTGCAGGGCAATGAAGGCCTCATCACCATCCTCGTTGCCAGGCTCCGGGCCATTCAAGAGACCGTCAAAGTCGAAGTCGAGACCAGAGGTCCCGTTGTTTTCGCCATTATCACCATCGCCGGGGTAGATGGAGTCGAAAATATCGGCTTCTGCCTCCGAGGCAGCAGGAGAAGCTGCACGCTTAGGCATCGTGACCGGCTTGACAAGTCAAGGCAAATTTGAATCTCGAGTTGTTACTGACTATGAAAGCTTCAAAACTGACCGCAAGCCTTTTTTTTTTCTGGGGCGCCCGACGTTATCTTATCGTCGCGGGGCATGTGGGTCTTCTCTAGTCGCCTTAGCCGCCCATGCGTCCCTCTTCCAGGTCCGACCGGATCCAAACTTGCAACAATACTTCGCCTCTGCAACTTCCGACTATCGAATTCATCCCATTAAACACCAACTACCTTGCGCACGCCGGACGTTCATTTTCAGTGCATTAGAAATGGCCAGCAAAGAATCAAATGAGGATAAGGATGCTCTCAACACCCTTGAGGCAGAGGCCAAGGAGTTCGACAAGGTTCGCATTCGACCGACACTTTTAGTGCTTGACTCCGACTGACCTGCCCGCTAGGATGCCGAAATAGATCGAATTTTGAAGGCGTTTCGCCTTGATGCGTAAGCTCTCACTCATTTATTATTACCCAAAATAGCGCCTAATTATGTTGCAGATACTCTGTGCTAGACCTTCAACCCGGTGTCCCAGAGTCCGATATCAAGGTCGCCTACCGCAAAAAGTCACTCCTCATCCATCCTGACAAGACAAAAAACCCACAAGCGCCCGATGCCTTCGATAGGCTGAAAAAGGCTCAGACAGAACTGATGGACGAGAAGCACCGCGCGCGTCTAGACGAGGCCATCGCCGATGCGCGTATGCTCCTCATCCGCGAGAACAAATGGACAGTAGACAGCGAAGAACTCAAGACAGAGGAATTTCGCAGGATGTGGCGCAACAAGACCAGGGACGTTCTCATCGACAACGAGCATCGCCGTCGTCGCCAAATGAAGGCCCAGATGCAGGAGGAGGGTCGTGAACAACGCCGGGCCGATGCCGAGGTGGAAGAGCGAAAGCGAAAACGCCAGCACGAGCAGGATTGGGAGGCCACCAGGGACACGCGCATCAGCAGCTGGCGGCAGTTCCAGAAGGGAAAATCGGGCAGCGAGCCGGAGAAGAAGAAAAAGAAGAAGCTCAAGCCCATTGGTTAAGACAAGCTTGCAGAGAAGGCTGCTGGTTATGACCATGATACAGAAGAACAAGCATTTACTCGACATTACGATGCTCTGGACGGTCTGTGAGTTAAATAACGATAATGAACTGTTTGGGCTCTAATCAAAGCAGGCAATATGCCATACTTTGGCCGCCGATTCCCCTTTCTTGCATCAAGAACATAGCTACGTCAGTTAAGCTGGGTAAGTATGGTGCCAACATGTGATGATATGCGATGATACGTGGTGATATGATGATATGCCGTAGTTTTCATTCATTTTTCCCGAGCCGACGACTTTTGGTGATCACGACGACGGCTTCGAAATGATGCATGATTATACTGACAGTTTATATGAGGAGAGTGGCCTCCATTGGAGCATTCAGCGCGCTCTATCTATGCTACAGGAATAATATACAAGATCTGAAGCACTGGCAGATCTACATAAGTAGTCGGGTACATGGTCGTTGACCCTCCACAGACGCCATACAAACAATATCAACCTTTTGAACACCAGCCAATGCGCTCCACCCACCTCTAGTATGTCGGTTCAGATTATGATATAGGCCGTTGCAGACAATTAGGCAGAGCCTTATCTAGATGCCTTTTTATCAGAGTCATCCTTGGACTCGCTCGATTTATCGTCAGATTTGGAGGATTTCTTGTCGTCTTTTATGTCTCCTGTGGTCTCCTCGGGCTTTTGATGGGCTGGGTTGTTGGTCAAGGTGTGCCACATCGACTTCAGGAAACCCTCGTTTTGGTGTGAATCTGCGTCAGCAGAGCCGTCTTGTGAGCTGCTGGGGAGTCAATAGGGGTGTCATGTGTAGCAAAAACATGGATCGCTTTTACCTTGAAGCCCTTGAAGCAGACGAGACGTTCATCACACGCTTAGCTGTCTTATCGCCCATCTCGTCTGCAAGCATCTCCACGATTGTTCGCTGGTTTGCGCTCAAGTACTTGGGCATATTAACCCGGAATTCTACCTTCAAGTCGCCACTACCACCACGTCGCGCACCCAGTTTCTTCATGCCCATGCCCGTGAGTGTGATCTTGTCACCAGTGTTGGTACCGGTGCCGACCTTGACATTGACCGACCCATCGAGGGTAGGAATATTGGCCTGGCCGCCGAGAAGAGCTGTCGTCAGGGGGATGTTCGCGGTATACAGGATGTTGGAGCCTTCTCGGCGGAACTTAGGGTCCTTGGCGACTCGGACAAAGACATAAAGATCTCCAGCCTGACCCCTAACGTTGGGGTCGGCAGAACGTCCAGTGGCGGCAGCATCACCGGCTCCGTCCACTCTCAGACGCATGCCGTCCTCGATTCCTGCCGGAATATCGACAGTAATCGACTTTCTCTCCCTCACCACACCATTTCCTGAGCAAGTTCGGCACTCGGATCCCTTGGGGATTGTAGTACCAGTTCCGTCGCAAGTACCGCAGGTAGACGCCATCTGAAAGCCACCCTGCATGAAGTGCACACGAGTTCCCGTACCATTACACGTCTTGCAAGTGCCCCTCTGCGTCCCCGCCTTCAAGCCACTGCCAGTACAGGTTCCGCAGGTCGATAAAGGGGTGATATTAATTGTCTTGGTTGTACCCTTTGCGGCTTCCATGAAGGTGATGCTGGCTTGAACTTCGATATTGTCACCGACCAAGATCTCTTGTTGGAATGGGTTCGCTCGTGCGCCTCGGCGGCCACCTCCGAAGCCTTGCTGTCCAGCAAAAGCAGAGAAGATGTCATCGAAGTTGAAACCACCACCAAATCCTCCCTGGCCACCAAAACCAGCGAAAGGGTTGCCTGCACCGCCGAATGGATCACCACCGGGAGCTCCTCCGCTAGGGTCGAACCCAGCAGCGCCGAATTGGTCGAATTGCTCACGCTTCTTCGGGTCGGATAGAATTTCGTATGCGGACTGGATATCGGCGAATTTCTCCTTTGCACCCGCGTCCTTGTTCGTGTCGGGATGGAACTTCTTGGCGAGACCATAGTAGGCCTTCTTGATCTCGGCTGCAGATGCGCTCTTATTGACTCCGAGAGCTTGGTAAGGATCTTTCTGGGAAAGAGAGCTTGTCGCATGGAACAACTATTTCGAAATCAGACATTCATTCAACATCAGTCCCCATTGTCTCACTCACTCGATTAGAGGAAGGAGCTTTAACATTTCTCCTCAATGTCGGTCGATCAACGCGGAAAGCGACGGTATGTAGTTGTGCACCTTTGCTTAGGCATTGAAGTTTTGAGCTGCAGAAATGGCTTTGCGCCAGGACTCGCATGGGGGCCGCAGCCTTTGTCAGAAGACTAGGATTCATCGTGAAATGCAAGAATTCATTTGTTCTAGAAAAAAGATGGAAATAAAAAAACCGAAAGGAGAGTCAAAATCACCGATCGGTTCGGTTAGCTCTCCTGTCACTTAGAAATTCTTCGAAATTCCGAGATGGCTCCTAACTTTTCCAACCGGGCTTAAGCCGAGGAAGTTGATGTCTGAGGCACCAAACGTCGTCATAGGCCGACGCCGGCACGCTGCGTTGCACAATCAGTTTAAACGGCTGCTGATTGGCTGTAATGACGAAAGTGAGGACAAAATTGAGATGCCGATTCAAAGCCGAAGTATTAGATTATCATTAACCTCCTGAAATTCACTTAATTACCATATTTTTCACTATGAAATATAATGTACTTGGACGCATAATATTCCCACTCTGGGCGAAATGTTGCGTGGTGTGCTTCCAAAGTCTCACGATTTCGGTATCTTGAAGACCCATCGTACTTTATGCCGAAAGTATCCCGAGGGCACCGCCAAAAACCGAGCTGAGAGCCAGTCATTGCGAAGGGGAAACACACCATCGATTAGAAGATTTGTTATATAGTACATATGAGGGAAATCGAAAATTCGCTAGGCAGAGGTCCAGAGTGGCTCAGCCGTGTGTTCATGCTATATCCCTACAGATTACTAGTTTGCAGCTTTACAAAGTTCTCCAGTCTCTTTGCTACCATCACACAAAATTCATCAGGCCAGTTTCCAAGCAGCGCCAAATGCATGCACCTTCGGTTCTCCTCCATCAGTCACAAAGATGCCGTTAGAATTACATTATGCCACATATTCTCTTAAACGATCCAACCACTGCGCGAAAGAATGAGGCGAACAATCCTACGCGGCTAATCCTTGGAGCACTGGCTCGAGTACGGAGAAACCGGTCTCTCTGCTCCAGTCGCAGGATGACATGATGCCTAAGATATCTTGGCTCTCTGAAACTTAGTGTGGAACTGCGCGGCCAACCTTTTTCACTCAATCGCTACTTTATGCACAGCGGAACAGGGAGCAGCTTCCATCAAGCGATGTGGGTGTTTGGTATTTCGTAATGTTAACTAAATCCTGCTATACCTTTTCGAAGAAAGGGTCGGAGCTGGTAGCGAGAGGCTAAACTATGTAGAAAAATGAGGGTCTGGAGAGGCTATTCCTCAACTCAGCCATGGTATATTTCAAACCGAACCCGTGCAATGCCTCCTCTATCCGTACGATAAATGACTAATCTAAACATGCCTATGTGCAGACTTGGCTGGTTATTCCTGGGATAATACCAAAACTCCTTACTCAATGTCAAAACGCCATCCAATGTGATCGTTCCACGCCTATATAAACCATCCCCCGCCATGCCCAAACTCGTGCCTATTTGTTCTACTTCGTGACTGCGTAGCCCTTGGAGACACGCAGAGGGTCGTGTCGAATCTTATAAATGAAGTCGACAATCACGTCGTTCTCCTGGACACCCATTCCGTTAAAGTGTTTGCGCACAGCGAGAGTGAGACGATCTTTGCTCTGGCGGCGGGCTTGTCGCTTGCGGACCATTGTTGGCGAGTAGACGCCGATGCCGTTGGTCTGCGATAGGATCCATTCTCGGTAGGGATTGGAGAAGGACGTCGGGGTGTTCAAGCGATGCTCGCGGCGGTAGGCATGGAGAATTTCTCGATCGAAAGTAGACCATTGCACCTATTGTAGAAGAAGAGTCAGCAATTTGAGGTTGTAAGGAGCAGCTTCGGAGCGTTGAGAGAGGGGTTTTGAAGTCAAAACAGAGGATGGGAAGCAGAGAGAGGGGCGACGAACGCTGGGAGGAGTAGGCTCTGGAGGCGGAGGAGGGGCAGCAGCTGCAGCTGCAGCTGCAGCGTTGGTGACTTCTCGAAGATGAGAATGGCTATTCTGGCTGGCGCCGCGGCGCATTTTGGTCGAGGAGTGGCCATTGCCATTCTTTTTCTCAGAATGGGGAGCGTCCGACTTGGAGTCGTCGTGATTATTGCGGGAGGATTTTGCTGGCGGCATGACGGAGGACAATGGACCAAGGGATAATGGGAAAGAAGATTTGTACAGGTTGTAAATATAGACCTCGAGGCAAGAATTGCTTGAAGATAAGAGTCGCAAAAGAATAATGGGCGGTTACATGATCTGGGGCTCGTGAGTCGTGTGAGTGGGAGGAGGAAGAGGAGGAGTAGGAGCAGCAGCAGATTCGTCGACCGGCGTCGGGGCCATGGGGACATGGAACAAGGGCGCTTCAATTTTCGGGTGGTGGAGGGACGGTCTCGCGGAGCGCGCACACAAGGCGCTGAGAGTGTGTCCTGTCCACCAACGTCACCGCACCAACTTGGGCTGGACAACGATTCGGCACAGTACCTCTCGTCTATGAATTGGCTACCAATCACATCCGTCCTTCGTAGAGGGCATTGGTTTGTCAAAGAGGAGAGGTGGGGCTGCCTCGTGCCATTCCTGCGGACTAGACCCTTTGTCTCGTGAGTTGAATCGTCCCTTGCCCATTACCGCGACCGCACCGCACCGCCCGGAGCGGGGCTTAGGTTTTTCCACACGAAGCACCAGAAGCACCAGAAGCATTCCTGGTGTTTCTGAAGCTTTCAAAGTTAGTCCTGCCCGTCCGGCAACGCGGTTCAACCCGTCGGCCAAGCCGTGACAGCTCAACAGCCACCAAAAGGTTGTCAATATTTTGCTAGACACACGACTCAAAACAGCTCCGCAAGTGCGACGCAAATGCGGTAATCCCGTCTCCTGTTCCTGACTGAGGCGTTGGAGCGTCGACGGCCCAATCCTGTTCCGGCGGGGTCCCATGTCCGAGGTGCTTCCTTCAACTCTTCGGAGAAAAAGGGACGCTGACGACCAGTGTTTGGTTCATGAGGATCGTACGTCGGGAAAATGCAGGCAGCATGACAAATAAGCAGTGAGGCAAACAAGAGGGGAATCTTTCTGCGTGTGTGGAGGCTTATGTCATGGGCACAATGGGCGAAAAGGATGCCTCTCATTGCAGTTCCCAATATTTCCGATTAGCCATAGGTTGATGAGAGATCAGGTCCACGGCAACATTGCTTTTTTCTCACTTTTTTATTTTATTTTCGCGCATCTCTCTCAAGTACCGAGAAGAAACATGGGGGGAAGGTTGTCAATGCATGAAGACCTTTCCCACGCGCGCCATCGTCATCATCGTACGTACGATTCCCCGAGCCGAAGCGGGATGCGGGGAGTTCGCTGGCCATTGAGATGAAACCTCTCTCCCATGACCGACCTATTGCTGAGCTGCATGCATTAGCCCTGCTTCGGTTGACATAACCGTTAACCTACTGACACGGTTGACACTAAATTGTCAACAGTCAAGAAGCATCCACGAATCCAAGGGTCTAGAATAGGGTCCGGGTTCGGTTAGGGAGAGGAGAAGAAAAAGAAAAGGGGAAGAAGGCCGGTGATCTGGCCGTGCGTGCATGCCTCCCATGTCTCGTGTCCCGTGTCCTCCGCTTTCTCCAGATTCGTGTACGTGTTTACACGCGAGAAGCCTCAAATCGTCACACTTGCATCAACTCCCAGAATGGCAGTGTGGAGAAAAGCGACCCCCCACGATCGCTCCCCACGCTCCGTTGCCGGAGGTGGGTCAGCAAAGCGCGGGATGAAAATGCATTCAAAAACGCATATATCCAAGATCCTAGAAAGCTGAAGCCTCAAACAAAGAAAATTTGCCAACGCACATTACTGTACAGTACATCCCATCTGGTCGGAAACGTCGCACTCTGATGATCATCCGGCCTCCCCGCCTCCCCGCCTCCCCATAACCCTGCCGCTGGTAAGGCACCATCAACTCCAGTTTTTTCTTATTCATCTATCTTATTCCTCTTTAGCCGACCTCGCAAGGGCTGATACTTAGGTGGCGCATATCCATTTCAATCTAGGCGCATCGCGGCATCCGCCCAAACGCAAGTGGCTTCTGAGAATTGCTTCTGTGAGCTGTTGTTCCAGCAAATCATGAGGCTGAGGACGATGAACATCTGCTAAAGGGGGTCTCGACGGATTCTTGGAACCATTCGTTTGTCTCAAAGCTCCACATCTACTGGACAGGGCCACTTGACTTCCTTCCTAATCGCCCTGCTCACTCTTTAGTTGGATACTGGGATCGCGCATTTAGACGATGTCATATTAGTACACCAACTAAAAAAGTGACCGAGGGGAGAGCAAACAGGATTAGTGTCCTGATGGCCTCCAGGCCTGATGCTTGAAAACAGTCAAATAACCATCCAATCCAAGAGACTACTGCGCTATTCCCGCTAGATCTACGCTTGCTAGGGCACACGGATCGGCCGTTCGGGATAATTGGGGATATCTTTCGATCTCGATGATTGGGCAAAGTGAGGGCATTTAGGAGTGTTAGTTGTGATTCTCAGCCCCCATCACAGTTGAGGCTCCCCCATGCGACAGGTTTAGAGAGAAGAAGCCCAACAAAACGAAGGCTACCTACTCTCATGTTGGTTCATGCACAAGGAGGGTGACGAATGGGTTGCGCCGCGCTCATCTCAAGTCACGGGTGTCTCACCGCCCGGCCCCAGGGGGTGAGATGGGGAGGGATTGGTTGTGCCGTTCTGTTGGGACAGTGCCGACGCAGGTGGTAAATCATCCCAGGGTGGGCGGAGAGGCATGGGATGCTAATGGGTTGCGATCCAGGTTTAGCCTAGTGACATCTAATCGATTCAAGAGAAACCCTAGGTGTCGAGCTTGAATTATTAGCCGAAGAATAATACGTAAGGGAAACGATGGAGATGCCCGGCGGCGACAGCATCGAGAGGAAAGATATTGATGGGTTTCCATAAGACGTCATGGGGACAAGCTTATTGTTGTCAAGATACTCCAACTTGGGTGGAAAGTACTGATTCCCGGCAGATAAGCGACAGCTGGGGAAGAAGCCATTACTAATATCTGGGGAGATATCGGAATAAAACGCATCGCAATGGGTAATAGCACTCAAGCGCGAAAGACGCGAAGCGTTGTTGGCTTCGTCTCAGTTGTGCAGGTGCACCTTCAATCTAAGGTAAGGTCGAAGCCCAAGTCAGCCCGTTGTGGAGACACGATCAAGGAAATCTGGGGGTGGTCACTTTCCGGACTCCGCACAGCCCAAGTCTGCTGGGTTACAAGTAACCAATACTTTGTAACTAGTCACCAATCCCGCGACGATGGCACACACCCTCCCACGCTTTAGGGGTTGGGCGCATCACAGAGCTTGAGGGCCACCAAAAAAAAAAAAAAAAAAAGACAGGGAGAGGCTACGGTACTTGATTAGTTGACCAAGTGTTTTCATTCACGGGCTTCATTAAGAGGGAGCTGAACTTCTCCCACTCGGCCGGCAATACCCTCGGAAATGAGTCCAGCGTCTGCATTTGTCGGCCGGGACACATTTCAGACCGCGCAGATTTCAAACCCATGTCTGATATGCTCAGTCGTACAAAACAACCAAAAGAAAAAAAATCTTCACAGCAGCCTGGACGTCTCCTCCATAGCACAGCCATCCAGGGACCAGCGGAGCGGCACAGCACCTTTCTTCAAGCAGGCCACAGGGATCTTGGCGCAGGCTGCCGGCTTGGAGAAAATGGCGCACCCTGGTCGCTGGCTGGAGCGGAGTCTTTCAAGGGTATCATCCCAGTGAGAGTTTAACCCTCCACTAATCTGCTGTGTTCTTGGTCATCTCAGTGGCCGCCTCACTCGATAGTTTTTGCTTTGTCTCAAGATGCATCAGCAGCTTCTCCTCGGGACATGAGTTGGGCTGAAGGTAGTTTGGGGGGTCTGGAGGGTGCAAGTCGATTAGGATCAGCTTTTTGTCTCTGAGACCCTTTAAAGCCATGCTATTTTGAGTTAGCTTAAACCCTTAAAAGGGGCTTTGCCCCCCAAATTAATCATCGATACATATCTCGTGGTCATTGTAGTTCATGTCCAGCTTTTGGGGTACCAGGTAATAAACCTGAACATGAATTGTTTCGTGATAATTGGAGATTCCCGGCCCCAGCACTGCCGCCACCCTGGTTCTGGGGATCAAAACACCAGTGGCCAAACTTAACCCCTTCCAACCACTTTAGGCAGGCC
This sequence comes from Mariannaea elegans, assembly GCA_930272665.1. Lineage (NCBI taxonomy): Eukaryota > Fungi > Ascomycota > Sordariomycetes > Hypocreales > Nectriaceae > Mariannaea > Mariannaea elegans. Next base: position 442,450 of record CAKNEU010000010.1, on the reverse strand, counting down.
CTCATCTCCGTAATCCGCCTCGTTGATCAACATTCGAAGTTTAGACGGATTTGGAACCTCCTGCATATTGTTCAACAGTATTATCGTTATGCGACACCGAGTAACTCAAGCCACGCAGGCAGGACACCTTGTCTCGCTAACATTATCGTCCAGTCCGAAGAGCCCAAAATGATCAGTCTGCATGTCCATCGTTTGTTAGCGGCACTTGTCAAATACGGTGGCGGGATGGCCGCAGGCGAGGCTCAAAGGCATTGTGTTGGAAATTGAAGGTGCTCTAGGATCAGATCATAGCCTAGACTAGTCCTCTTAAGCACAGGAAAAGCCAAACCAAGCTGTCTAGATGCTGCTCACCGCTTGGAATATTCACCTTAGATGAGGGTATATTAAGGTACCAGTATTTGTCGAAGGAGTTCAAGAGATAGGTATCGGTAAAAGCGTGTGGTGGTTCACCCTGCATCCCAAAACCGTTGGTATATTTTGCTGTCTCACCCCCCCAGAGCGTGGATGATCGCTGTCAAGCTAGGTGCCAAATCACAGCTCGCACCTCTAGTTCATGGGCACGCGACAGAGTACGAGATTACCGACAGCGTCGTGGAGACGCCTGTCCAATCCATGTTGGATTGCACGCCTCAAAGGGGCGAACGCATCATAGGGTCGCCTCCCGCGTCGTTTTGTTTAGGAACTGTACGGAGTACCGTGTGGTGCGCCGTAAGATGCCGTCTCGTCTCCACCCCGATGATCCGGGAGAGGCGGCCTACTAGATGGCACGCCATTGCTCATGCCACACACAACGAGATGTTGATTCAAGAGCTACCTCGAGGATGGAGGGCGGGCCGCTAGCTAGGAGCTCATCAGGCAATGCCCGGCGCCGGCGGCAAGGCAACTAAGGAGCAAGGACGCAACGTAAAAAGTTTTTAAGTGGCCCGTGAACGTTTGACGTCGTCTTATAACCTGACCGTCAGAGCTCCGTAAGTGCTTGAGAGATAGGCGGGGAAGCTGAGCATGCCCGTACTGAGCAGGGACTTCGTCGAGTACTTGGTACTGACTAGCAGGGCTCTGAGCATCCCCTTTGGAGAGATAATGTCTCATGAAGAGAATACCAGGCCTTCAGCCACCAACAGTACCAAGAGTATTACGGATACAGCTCCTTGGTGATAATGGATGAAGGGTGTGCGGCTTCGGGGTTCCCTGACAACCTGAGCTGGTTTGCGTAGCAGGGATGATGGGGACCGCTCAGACGCCGAGTCATATTAAATCGTCAGCCATGATGGGACGTCCATGAGATGCCATGGATCATGCATCGTTCGGCCCCAATTAATCAAGCTCTCCTCCTCCTTCTCGGACGCTCTTGGGTTCCCTTCGATTCCCTTGGTATGTTCTTAATGGCGCGCCAGCCTTTTGGCGTTGATGAGAGGGCTTTTGCGGCGGTAGCCGGTTGGGCCGTCGTTTAAGCTAAGTAGACTATCTAGTTACTCGTATGGTCTTGATGCGGCGAGCTGCAAATCAAGGGCACGGCGGCGCAGACATGGATTCAAGGAGAGCCCAACTGAAGGGGGGATAGGGTGGCGTCGACATTGGAAACGAGGTGACGCTAGGAGCGGAGGTAGGGTTGAGATGTAGGCCCTGCCGCTTGGGGTTGACGAGGTGTCGGGGTCTGGGTCGACGACGACAGGGTGTGTCGTTGTGAGCTCCGGGAGTGGAGGAGGGGGATGAGGACCTCTCCACCATCTTCTCCACTGAAGGTGGGAGGGTGGGGTGGAGGCACCCATTCGCATCGGGGCACTTGACTGATGATGGCACGGTGCTGCATAGACCGTGAGAGACCGTACGGAGGAGGTAGGTACCAATCGCCCAAAGGGACCTGCACCAAGCTGCCCTAGTGTGCAAGATGTACCGTACCGTGCCGCACCGCACGTACCGGGGCTTGGAACCAGGCCAGGAATGGAGCTGTATCTCACGGATGGGACGTCGCGGGTTTTTTTGGAGTCGGGGCTGGTTGGTGGTTCTTGGGCTGGTGGATGGAAAGAGTCCGATGGATGCGCCGTCGACGATGGGACGCCTTTTTTCCAGTCGAGGTCTCCATGCCTTAAGACCCCCATTGACCCCCCACCCTACCCGCGTCCGCACGCTGCCACTTCCCCAGAACACCTCGTTCAATCTACCAGGAGAGACGAGTTTCGCTTTTGCGTGCCATCATTTTTGGTTTATTTCTTATTTTTTACGTACCTTATTTGCGCCAATCTGATCTGCTTTGCATTTTCTTTTCTTCTTCTTCCATGTTTTGCTCATTGCTGCCTCTCGAAGAAGAATCCAATTCGTTCCTGCATCGAAACCCGCCAATGCGAGCCGACACATTTCGGTTTCTTACCTGCGCCTCGCCGTCTCCCACTCTGCGGTTACTCCAGCCGCGTCGCCTCTTTTCTTGCGCCTTGTGCACCTACGGTACCTACACTCGTCGCTCTTGAATCCCATTCAGTCTCGAGACACAGTAAGTATGCGTCCCCCAATTATTTTGTTTGTTCCCTTATCTCCTCATCTTGTGCTTCCACGACGCCTCTCGTTCCCTTTTCTTCCGATTCACCCCTCCCCTTAAAAGCTCACCTACTTGGCTTCTTTACCCTACTCGCGTCATTCCCCTCTCCCCTCGCCAACTCCTCTCTTTCCTATACTCCACCGCGGGCCCTTCCGTCCGTTGTTGCCGCGACGCCAAAAAATAACTACAACGAAGTTCGACTGGCGTGCCAAGGTGCATCTATCGATTTTCGACGTCGTTGTTACCCATCAGCATGCGGCTGACTCGGTGGCCTCGAACACGGATACCCAAGTCAATGCGCAATGGCTCTCTTGTCTTTTTTATACGCTATTCCCGACACCCTGAGTCGCTTACAAACTCAACCATCAACAATGGATGCGCTTCACTTGCGCCTCGTTCGACGTCGTGCCCAGTTTTTCTCCCGGGGTTACTCCAGGGTCCTCCACCTTCTAATCCCACCCATGACCGTCTCATTCACTGCCTGGCCCAGCCATGCTTGGGATTGAGAAGCCGGCGAACAATTCCCGAGCCAAATCCACTATCATCATCGTCGCCAGCGCTTTGACAACTCGGATCCAACCGATTTGGTCGTCCCTGACAGTAACTCGAACCCGGCACAACGAATCATCGCTTTCATTACTCAGACTTGCCTCCGCGCCGTTTTGCGCTCCCCAGCTGGGGTCCCACATGCCGGCTTCCCCCAACGACGCTTGACGTTCCTTGGTCCACTTTGCATAGCATTTTACCCGCAAAAACACGCGACCACCTACTCGTCCTTCGCTGACTTTAAATCACCAGCTCCCAATCTGCCTGGCCTCTTTGGTTTTCCTGGCGCCTGCCCGTCGGCCGTCTCCATACCACGACCCTCACATACCATCCTTCCTCCTCCTATCGACACGAGTCCTCCGTCCTTCCCGTCATGCGTAGAGAGTGACTCCCAATGAGTCTGCAACGGACTTATTTCAACTACTTCTATCATCTTGTCCCACATTTACGGCCCCTCGCCGTCGACCCCGCGGTCCCTCGGACACCTTTATCATTTCAGCACTGCTCGATCGAGAAGAAGGCTTTCAATTGTTGAAGTCACGTCTGCAAAACTTTCAGGACCTGCCAAGCTTTTTTATCGAGCGGTTTCACCTTTCATCTACCTCCACAACTGCGGCTCTTATTTGCCTTCTAGGTCGTATCCCGCGCTCATTTGTTCCCCGATTCTCCACATCAACGCATCAGGTCATGGCCTCGGTACTAGCCACCCAACCAAGCGACGTGAAACCTATTCTCCCCATCTCTCCGGTCAGTTCCGGCGCAGTAGGCACGAACCAGAACCCTTCGCCCATAGATACAATGCAATCCCAAGAACGAGGTCGCCAACAACGAAGCCGCTCGTTAGACGAAGCTGGTGACCACGATGGAAAGGACGACAACAACGACGGTCCTAACGGGGCCTCCTCAAACTCAGATGGAAACGGTCCTACGAGAAAAAGACGGCGAAGTCGTAAGGGCCTAGACAAACGGTTCGAATGTAATGCAGAAGGCTGTGGGAAAAGCTATTCGAGAGCTGAGCATTTGTATGTCCCCCTCTAGGTATACTTCTCTTTTTAAGGATTTTGTGTTAACCACACGCAGGTATCGCCATCAGCTCAATCATAACTCAAAGCAAACCTATCGTTGCAGCTTCCCTAACTGTCCCCGTACGTTTGTTCGAGGAGATCTGCTAAAGCGTCACATGGACCGCCATGCCGCCAAAGGCTCACAACTCAACCAGAGGGATTCTATGGCTGGTCACATTACTCCAGTTCTCGGACCTACCACCAACGCTCCAGACTTCAATCAAAATGCAATGGACTTCTCCAAGCCTCACCTATCCCCTATGCAATATCAACAGCCTCAGGACCCAACCGGAAATGTTCCTTACTCTCCCATAACTACCTCCCCTCTGAGCATATTTCCGAACGGTGTGCATGGTCTTCCAAATAGAATGGATCTGGAGTCTCCGCAGCATCAGGGATACAATAACCAAACACCTCAACTTTCGCAACCACATTCGCCTACGGTGACACAACACCCCGCCGTGCCCAATAACCCTGCTCCTTTTGGTGTCATGTCGCCAATCGCCAATCAGCAAGCCTTCTCGAAGCCACAAAACCCCCTGCCCCAGACTAGTTTCATCCCGCAACAGAATGTGATGCCAATGAATTTGCCTCCATCTCAGTTTTCAAATGGTCAGAACTCAAATTCTCATGAAACACAACAACCCTACAATGCAGCGACCACCACCGAATACACTCAACCGGAGACTTCTCAGGCCGGTGAGTTGATGATGCTCGATCAAATGGCAATGCCCGGAACTGTTCCCGTGTTTGGTGGTGATGGCGACCTAAACAAGTCACCATATGTCGGAATGCCAGAAGACTTCATGGCATATCTATTCAACTCACCACAGGCAAACATGACTCCTGTGATACCACCTCAGTATGCAACGTACGTATACATAATACCCCGCTAATTACTACCTGCTAAGTCAACTAACGAGATTTAGCTATAGTGACTTGCAAAATGCCCAATTCAACATGTCTATGCTAGGGGCCGATACTCCACTTGGTTACTTTCCAGCGGCTCCTCAGACTGTGATGGCGGTCAATAACCTGCTTGACCAGCAAGTTCCTGAAGCCACGATCTCCGAAGAGAAGAGTCAGGAGCTTTTTGACTTCGTTAAAGAACGCTTCCATGACAACAAGCACAACCCCATCGATCGACAATGGGATGGCATCCTCGACGGCGATCGCTCACACGGTGACCACATGCTAAGCAAACGAATGATGCAGGCTTACATCGGATCTTATTGGTATCACTTCAGCGACCAAATGCCTATTCTCCATAAGCCAACTTTTTCTCCTGATAAGACACCAAGCTTATTACTTTTGTCCATGATGGCAATTGGATCTGCTTGCCTCGACCGCACCCATGGGCACAAGGTGACGAAAGCTGGTGCTCAGCTGTCCAACTTCCTCGCTTGGCATCTACGTTGGGATATCTTCATGGATCTCAACTTTCGACCCCCCGCGAAGCTCTGGGTGTTCCAAGCCCTAATTCTTCTGGAGTTGTATGAGAAGATGTACTCGTCAAGAGAGCTGCACGAACGGGCTCACATCCACCATGCGACAACCATCACCCTGATGCGCCGTGGTCGTTCACTCATTGGCAAATCCGCTCTAGAATCACCACCAAATCCTCGTGATGGCTCCAATGGATCCCGTCAGTCTTCGACATCAAGCGTTGCTCCCACAGCAGAGAAGTGGTGGGAACATTGGGTCACCAATGAAGCTACACGGCGTGCCGCCTTTGCGGCTTTTGTTATCGACTCTATTCACGCTACCATGTTTGGTCATTCAGCAGTCATGGTCGCTCACGAAATGAGGCTTCCTTTGCCTTGTGATGAATCGATGTGGCGGGCAGGAAGCAGCGGTGAGGTTTGGCGAATTGAATCAAACCTCATGTCAAACGGCATTAAACCAATGTCATTCTTGGAGGGCCTCAAGCGGACCTTGAGCGGCCAAGAAGTACACACTAACTCTTTCGGAAGAACTGTTCTCATGGCAGGCCTTTTGAGCGTGTCTTGGCATATGCACCAACGAGACCTTCAGGTCAACGTGTTGGGCGGAGGGATCATCCAAGCTCTGGGAGGACGCGATAGGTGGCGCGCAACTCTGACTCGAGCATACGATACCTGGAAGGCAGACTTTGACAAGGCACTGGAACGGTCCGAACCTTCATCCGACCCGTACCGAGACGACGCCACGAAAACCAACGAATTCAACGTTGTCTTTGAGAGTCGGACCGTCTTGCACCACCTGGCACACATGGCCATGCATGCCGATATTGTCGACTGCCAGATGTTTGCTCGAGCAAAGCGACTGCTCGGCCGGGCTATTGGCCCACAGGAGTTCAGCAGCGCTCAGAGGCGAATCAAGGACCACTGGGCGCATTCGGCCCGAGCCAGAGACGCAACGTTTTATGCGCTTAAGTTTTTGTGCTCGGTTCTGGCACCTGACCAAGTAACTCCAGCACACGCGGGAGGCTATCACTTGGATGAGCCATATGACGCCCGTGATGACGTTTTGCTTAATCGTCCTTGGGTGTTGTACTTTGCAGCCCTCATCGTCTGGAGCTACGGATTCGCTTTAGAAGGCCCTTGCCCGAATGCTCCTAAGCCCACGACACGCGAAGAGAAGCTCCGGTACATGAGAGAGTATTTCTCCCGATTTGACACGCTTGAGAACCCAGGAAATCTCCAGGGCAAAATAGGCATCAACCAAAATACGGCCCTTTTAGTGATCCTCAAGGACACTTTCGAAAGCACCCGCTGGGAGCTCTTGCACGAGGCCTCAAACCTCTTGAGCAACTGCATTATTCTCAACGCCGGTGGCACAATTCACTAAACCATTTTCGGGAGCAGGAGGAGAAACGAAACATGATTGAGCGTAGATGGGATGGATGGTATGGACGGCACTGGAAGGTGATAGTGTGAAAACAAGGGCAACATTGCTCTTTTTGATGGAAATGATATACAATATACACGTGGGTCATATGGGGAGGTTTATATGGGGTGATCCAGGAGGCTTCGTGTGGTTTGATTTGCTCTTTTGTACTTTAGAATACCCCAGTGTCTTTGACGACAACGCGTTTTCTTTTATTTCAAATATGATGTGTTATGCAGGGAGCATTACAAAATCAGAAATTGGCGAGGTCCGCCCACTTCAATTTTCTGTAGCCTAATGCTGTTGCATTGGTGATAGAGCAACCTGCCATACAAAATACACAAATAATAGAACATCCGATCCTCCTCGTGGACGAAACGAAACGCCACCTAACATGAATCAGAACCAACGTAGATGTGACACGGAGTAGGAGAGCCGACAAAAAAAATCATCTTGGGAACCCTTCAGGTCTGCTTCACCTAGTGATGTGTCGCATCGACGACATCCATAACGTCACGCCCAGCATCGAACAACAATCCCGGAAGTTCCTCTTCGATATTGAGCTCCAGGATCTCTTCTTCATCCTCTTCATCATCTTCCTCGCCCGCATACTCGTCATCAGGGTCATCAGCGAGATCGCTGAGTGTAATTATGCTTCCGTTGGGAAGGAAGAACTCATTTGGTAGCAGGTCCTGCACTGATGGTCGAGTCGCACTCGAAAGACCCTTCCAAAAGGCCGTAGGACCAGCGGGGCCATGGATGTCGTAGTCTCTGTTGAGAATGAGTGGGTGTTGATGCTTAGAATCATAGGCAAATCAAAGCTCACCTATCGAACCAGTGGCCGACGACACCACGAGCCGAGCGAACGCCACCAATTTGGACGCCTTCGCTTCGCCAGCGCTCCTCATCGTGGAAGATGGAGAAGGTAGTCCAGCGTACCTCCCCCTCCCTTGTTAAGCGGACAGTACCTTTGCATTCGAAACCTTACCGTTAGTTTAGGTCCATCTTTTCTTCATATGAGTCAACAGCGAACGTGACCTACCTCGAAGATTGGAGTTGGCGTCGTCATCGAATGAATTATCGAGTGAGCGTGATGTGCCCTCAAAGTATACCACGGGCAAATCCTGACCATCATCAGGACCGGGTGGCTCGATTTTGGTGACGTGAATCTTCATCATAATAATACGGGATATTTCGTCGACATTGAGAGCTGGACGGGGTGTGTCGTTATCGACCAGATTCCCATTGGGAAAGTTGTAGCTGAAAAAGTCGTTGTAATCAAGAAAACAAACGATCTGGTACCTTTTCATGTTAGCTTATTAGCTCATAGAGAAGAATTTCACTGAATGAGTAGGGCCCAGAAGTGAATAAGAGCACGAACACGGTACCATATGCCTGAGACACCGTATGGGTCGCGGGCTTCGAGGTTTGAAATGTCGTGGCTAGGCGATGGTTGCTTATAACTTCCCGACCATGATCCTGAGAATGGTTGACCCCAGACCTCCTTGAGGATTTGGGAGAATTTGTATCTGGAGCCAATATTATGACCTAGAGAGATCATGATGGCTTCCATTTTCTCCCAGTCAACGCGGTCTGAACCATCGTCAAGAAATGGACCCCAACGAGTGCGCCGGGTGTATTGGCGTAGATCATAAACTTTGGAGCGAGCATAGGGAGAGGTGAAGACTGGGTGTCGAACGCCAACCCGGAGGCAAGGCTTTCCGTACAAGCAGTGCAGCTTCGCACTGCGTTGGCGAGTTGAGGCTTTGGAAACTCCGCGTCCGGGATGTTCATGACGTAGACGCTCGAAGAGGGATGAGCGATAGAGGAATGCCTCGCGGGTGGTTTGGTTGTCAAAGAGACCCTCGAGAAGCCAAGCATTGAGTGAGTGGGCGTGGGTATCAGCTGGATCAACCTTGCCATCAGGTGAGGGCCTGGGAGATGCACTGGGAGATGCGTTGAGAAGAAGGCGGTTAACCACGTCATAAACGAAGTCAAACTCGGGTTTCTAGGCAAGGGATTAGCAACTAGAAGGTTCTAAGCAGCCCATCATTCATGAAGGGTATAGGTTGTCCAGTATATGGATAACGGTACGTTTTTTTCTCACCTTTTCGACAACGTCTTCACGACGACATATCACTTGCAGTCGGACAATGTCAAGGACTTCGGACTCCCAGTCCAAGTCAAGGTTTTGAGGCTTGTCCTATATATTCGTTATTAAACTGAGCCAGAAGCCTAGTTTTAGGTGCCTTACGAGGTAGTTCAAGTATACATCACGACAGAGCTTCTGGTTGTGCTTGGCAAATAGCCTCAGCGCTGAGCATACGCGGGGCAAGGTGATGACGATATCAGCGGGGTCCAGGAACTGGAGGATATGATGGAGAACCTCCGGGGGGAGAGTAGTAAGGTGGAGCATATAGTCCTGTGACGGTACTGAATCGCCCATTATTTAAGAAGGCGGAAAGGATGAAAGGGGATGGCGAAATGAAGGGAGGTGAGGCGGGATGGAATATGTGGATGGCGATGGTGTAATAGGTAATTATGTGCATTCGGCTGTTATTCGCAAAGGCGTTAAGTCCGACAGCTCATCATGTAAGCTCGTAGTACGTTCATCACTTCGTACCCCCAATGTTCGCGCGGACGGCTCGGATCTAGGCGGGGTGGGGCATCGACTGCATTACGGCTTACCCTAGACAAACATGCTTGAGGAACCATGATTTGTCTAATTTTCTCCTTGATGTATGCGAAAACGTACTTATACGATGCGCTTCTGTTTTACTGGTTGCCTTGGAGTGGGAAATTAGGCTAGCACCGCGGAGTGTGTGTGTGTGTGACCGTAAGCAGTGGCAAGTTCTAGTCCTACCAATGCACCAACACTACCTGCGTAATGAGGTTGACTGTGGAAAGCCATGAGAGGTAAACGTTTGTTACAACATCGACACTATGAAATGAACGGACGCTAGAAATCAAAGGAAGGAGCGTGGGGGTCACGCATCATGGGTTTAGAGAACACATGCGACATGGTTAATTACAACCTCACGGCGCCCCGGGAAGACGAGCGATGTGAACGCTTTCTAGATCCTGTCTCATACCCAATGACTGGCCAAGTCATGTACAATCCAAAGTCATCAACAAGATGCTATACTACAGCTTCAAATCAGAATCAATATTAACCTTTCCATGCTCGCAGACAGCCATCAACGCATTGTCCTTCCTCCTCCTCATAGTCCCCCTCAGAGTCGCCAGTTTCTTCCCTACCTGGACAATCTCGCACTCAATCAAGACCTCCTCGCCCGCCGCCACCGGACGCATGTACGTGACATTCAGAGTCCTGCTGACTCCCATGAACTGCCAGAAACCACGACGATTGACCAGAGCTAGTGGTAATGTAGTACAGTAATCGAATAGGGTTGCAGAACATCCACCATGAAGGTTCTCCAACCTGTTGCAATGCTCAGGCTGAACCGCGAAGGAGAACGTGCATGAAGGATGAGGCCCCGTAGGATCGGTTGATACAAGCTTAAGGTAAGGGATCAAAGTGCTCATCCACTCCTAGAATTTTGTGCATTGTTAGTGAATCAAGAAGGGAGATGTAGGAACTCAAAAGGAGGATTGGTGACACTCACACCAGCTTTGGGCCGGCCTTTATCATTTGCTGTCACCTTGAGCCATGCGTTGACTTTCTCGTCGGGCGTACCGTTGAGAAGCATGTCCTGCTCCTTTGCTGAGGCCGCATCGCGATTCTTTTCCCACGAGTCACCCATTATGAGAGGTGGAGAATCGATGATGGCAGGAATGATAATTACAGAATGTAAAAGACGGGGATATCTAGGGTCCGCCGCCGGGAATTACTAGATTAGTGATATTTCGCCAATTTGAGGACTGAATGCTATGGGGAATTCAGCCACTGTCAGATGTTGGTAGGGATGGTAAGGAAGATCTGGGAGGAAAAAGGGGGCCAGGATTAAACTATATCGAAGAGCAGTACGAATACGCGGCATCAAACAAGCGGCAATATCCAAGGATCCGAATTCCGATTGATAAATTGGATGTCAGTTACACCGCGGCATGGATTGGCAAGCCTCATGTGCAGAGGCGACTACGTCCCAAGGTTATGGCGGAGACGAGATGAAATGCCGAGGCAATGGGCTGGATTGGCCCGAGACGCTTTAACCAGTGTAAAGAACAACAACCACAGCACACAGCACCCCCTCAGCCTGCGGTATCGACCAACCGCAGCACTAACTTAATTTATTAGTTAATCATCAGGCAACTCACTGAGTGGCTGTGGGGTTATCTCCAAGACGCTCTCCAAGACGCAGGTCGGTTCCGCTTTCAGATGCCACCCAAAATCTGGGGTGACAGCAAGGGACCCATTTTACTTTAGTAAACCCACCATCATCTTGGGAACCTCTCATCAGCAACCATCCTATCTTCTCTTCTTTTCTTCATCATCGCACTCTCACTTCCGACTGCATGTGCGCATTATTTCCTTCCTCAACGCTACCCCGCTGTGCTACATACTCCTCCAGCAATGGAGTTCGTCACTGCCCTTCAGGGCACCTTCGATGAGCAAAAGCCATCACTCTTCGAGGTTCTCTCCGAGCAGCAACTCAACGCCCTCCTACCCCCTACACTCCGATACCTCCTCACCGTCGCTACACACCGCCACCCACGATACCTTTTGCGTATATTAAACTCCTTCGATGAATTATATGCCGCTGCTATGCTCCTCGTCGAGCGCCACTATCTGCGCACTCGTGGCGGCTCCTTCACCGAGAACTTCTATGGGCTCAAGCGCGAAAAGGGCCTACACGCCGAGATCCCCCGAGCTAGCATATCCTCACCGGGACTTGTGCGCGACAGCCTGAAACTATCGACTAAGGATGTGTGGAAGAACCTCATCGTACTCGTGGGAATTCCCTATCTCAAGCGCAAACTCGACGAGAGCCACGAGGTTAATGCACCACGCGCCCTGCTTGGCGCGGCATACAATCGCATGCCTGATAATCCCACACTCCGTCAACGATTTCTACACTACTACCGATGGTTCTTACGAAACATTTACCCGAGCGTCAATGCGGGCTACTACTTTGCCATGCTTGCTTTTAACCTTGCCTACCTCTTTGATGGTAGCAAATATCACAGTCCACTCATGTGGTTGATTGGAACTCGGATACGTAGGATGAACGGAGAGGATTATCGTGCCATTGAACGCCTGACTGAGGCACCAGAGAGAGGACATGCCCCAAGTCGAGGCTCATATCTGAACCCCCGCGAACTCGGCCCTCGCTTACTCTCTAGCCTGTCCATCCTGTTGCCCACAAGTATCTTTGCGTTGAAGTTCCTTGAGTGGTGGTATCAATCCGATTTTGCCAAGCAGCTGTCGAGGAGGGCGACGGAAAGCATTGATCTTCCCCCACCTGTGATATCTGGGCTAAACCGGAAGGGAGGCGCGGATAAGAAGAAGAGAGACAACACTGCTAAGGAGTCGGCCGAGGACGGAGATCAGGTGCCCTCCGCCGAGGATGCTCCAATTGCGACACCCTCATTACTACCTATATTCACAGTGCCATTCCCTGAAGATTCGGCATTATGCCCAATTTGTGAAGATGACATCGTCACCCCTACAGCTTGCCAGACCGGCATGGTATATTGCTATTCATGCATCCATAAATGGATCGAAGGCATGCACCCGAAGCAAGAGGCCTTTATGGAAGAACATGCTGGAAAGTGGGAGAGTGGTTCTGGAAGATGTGCAGTCACGGGAAAACGCGTCCTAGGTGGAACAGAAGGACTGAGACGAATAATGGTATAATACTCCCAGATGCCATACTTACGTGTCAAAAGAGGTGGAGCAGAGGCGCACTTTTAGGCATAGCATGAGCGCTTGGTTTTCAATACCCGGATCTTTCGTGTTTCGCCCCCGAGAAGGTATGCGATGGGAGGCTGAGAGTGTGGCCATGTTGGTATTTGGTTGCCCTTTGAAGGAATGGAAGCGTACGTCATGTCTCAGATAGCATCCAGTTGACACCACATCAAGCGCGATCTGACTGCCGCCAGTGGGTGGAATGTCTGAGACATTCACCTTATTGATATACCAGACTTCATAGAGACTTAATGTGCATGAGTCCTCCGCCGAGTTGTGGAATGAAGATCAAGAAAAAGTGGCGGTTACGCGGCAGTTGACGAAGTTATGTGTCCAACGATGCATGGGACTTCTATTGCATTCTCTCAACCTGGCCAAGCCCCCTCTTGGAACGCCGTCGGAGCCGCGTGGTGTCTCGACCGGCTGCGCGGGGTATCCGTCAACCCTTACGAAGTATGCTCGCGCGTTACCTAGCCTTGGTTGAAGGAATCTCGGGTGGTCGGTGGAAGAATTTGGGAGTCAGACTGGGCCGTAGATGAATAGATAAAAGGCCCCTCGTATTCCCTGATCCGGAGACTCGATCCTCAAACCATCCTTAGTGACTCTTTTGACTAGTCGGCACAACTAGTCTATATCTTGATTTCACTGTGCCTTAAACATGTCGTACTCCCTGAGCACCTCCTTCGCGGGAGATTCTCTAATCTCTGGGTTCAACTGGATTAACTACGATGACCCTTCTCATGGCTATGTTTCGTATGAGCCCCAAGTAACGCTGTTGGCAACACCATTGCTAACCTGACAGCAGATATCAAACCCAAGAAGATGCCCTCACCCAGGGCCTATATTCTATTGACCCGGACACGCAAGTAGTCCGACTCGGCGTGGACTCCAAGAACAAGTTCTCTCTGAGCGAGGGACGACCTAGTATTCGACTAGAAAGTAAGGAGGCCTTCAACCATGGTCTTTGGATTGCCGACTTTCTTCATATGCCCCCGTCACAATGCGGCGTCTGGCCAGCATGTGAGTTGTTTCACATATACCCTGTGAGTACCTCGACTGACGACTCTAGTCTGGGCCTACGGCGCCGACTGGCCAAACGGTGGCGAGCTGGATATCATCGAGGGAGCCAACCTTGTGTATTCCAACATCATCTCAGGACACACCTCTGATGGCTGCTCGTTGGACCCTGCCGATAATCGCCTCTTCACTGGCGAGTCCCGTAACCTCGATTGCGCTATCGGTGCCGAGAACATAGGCTGCGGATATAACCCTCCTGAGAACGACACCTCGTCCTATGGAGATGGATTTAATGCGGTGGAAGGCGGTGTCTACGCCATTCAGTGGGATGCTAAGTACCTTCGTGTGTGGCATTTTGCTCGTGAATCCATCCCGGCCGATATTGAAGCCAAGAACCCGGATCCTTCGAAATGGGGCCTCCCTGAGGCTATCTTTGGAGGCTCTAGCTGTGATGTGGACTCATTTTTCAAGAATATGAACATTGTCATCAACATTGTGAGTGATGGAGTTGCGATCAAAGCCTGAAAGAGGAATCTAACGTGGGTGTAGAACTTTTGCGGCGACTATGGCTCTGCAACTTGGAAAAACTATGATACCTGCACCGATCTGGCTCCAACTTGTGAGGAGTACGTGGCTAGCAATCCCGAGGCTTTTGAGAACGCGTAAGTGCACCCCTTCGTACATCGCTAGGACGCCTTTTACTGACTGTCTGTTAGATACTGGGCTGTCAATTACATCGACGTCTATGAATCCGAGGACACACCAACTGCTGACTCTGACTCTGTTACATCTGTTCCAGCCAACATGAGCAAACCTTTGGCGGCAACTAGATATGAGCCTACGACGGAGCCTACGACCACAACTACCATGACTTCCTGGTCGACCGTTGTCGTCACCGTCCCTGGAGATTCCACCTCCTCAGCTGTTCCCGCAGCCTTCAACAAGGCCAAGATTGGCGACTACCAGCACCTCGGCTGCTTCCGCTCAAGTTCTAGGTTCCGTACCTTTGAATTGACCCTCGAACATGGAGAGATGACGGCAGAGAAGTGTCTCGATGCCTGCAATGGCACCACTTACGCTGGTATATTTGAGACGAAGTGCTACTGCGCCAAGGGTATTGATGCTGATACCCGTGCCTTACCTGACGCCTCAGCTTGCAACCATGTCTGTCCTGGCGATGAAGAGGAGTTCTGCGGTGGCTTTGTTGAAAGCCATGCCAATTCTACGGCTCGTCGCTGGCTCCTCCGTCGTGATGCTCCGAGCTATTACCTCCTGAGCGTCTACGCCGACTTGTCCAATTTTGAGAAGCCTGATGTCCCTCCAGCCATGCACCCGCACATCTTATCCTCTTCTCAGGCAGTGGTGGCGGCAAGTCCCGCGGCAAAATTTGCCAAGCAGTTGACCACAACCGTGACTTACACGATTCCCTGCCCGACGAACCCAGTTTCGTTAATGGAGACTAAGTACGTCGCTACCGTGGAAGACTGTGGATGCACAAAGCAACCAGAGCTGCCTATGGAGACAAAGGTGGTCGAATGCGAGGGCTGCGGACCCCACGGCGAGAGCACCATCACGATAACGGTGCCTGTGACGGTGACGGCTACGAAGCTCGTGAGCGTCCTGGTGACGTCCGAGGCCGATAGCTGCCAAGGGTTCTCAAACTGCACACGGCCGTCACCTACGCCTACCCCTGGCATCGTTGTGGCGTCAGGAAATGGATGGAAAGAACTCAGAACCAGCGTCACCCTCACGGCGGTAGTTGCGATATTAGCCTTGTTGCTGTAAGGCGGAAATGGAGAAGCTGTACACTATTTCTTTTTGTTGTTGTTGGTACGCTTGAAGCGTTAAGGATGGATCATGTCCTTTCTTGGAAAGGCGATTAATGAATGGATATATTGACGAGGTAGATGGTACATGGTTGGGTATACCCTTGAGGATTTTTGGATGGATAAAGCGACCGGTTTTGGTAACGACATAGAATACTAGAGTCTTGGATAGACTCATTAATGAATAGAAAGCTAGAGAACTCTTGATTTGACCGTCTTGCCTTTCTATTACTACATGTGTATCCTGGTAATCTGATGCGAATGCTAAATATCAACTACTACAGCTCTGCTCTTGACCTTGCCTGTGTTGCCGTACATCTGGCCCGCATTCACCATCAACCCACCCTGGTTACTACCGGGCCCAGACATCAGCCACTTCCACAGGATGCTATGAATACCAAAGAAGACCACGCGTAAGATGTCGACCCAGTTCTCGTTGGGGAAGAAGTCCCAGATTGGACCGCGGCGAGGAAGCGAGAGCAAATGCTCGTATGCCTCTTGGAACTCATCCCAAAATACGGATTCTTGGCCGTAACCCCAATGGACGTGGCCAAAGACATGAAGACGAGGCTTGACGCGCCATATTTCTCGGAGGAGGTGGCGGCATCCGAGGCCGAGATCACGGTGGTGTAACTGGGGCAAGCGTATAAGCGGGAGGTTGTAGAGTGAGGAATGAGAAAATAATGATTGG
This sequence comes from Mariannaea elegans, assembly GCA_930272665.1. NCBI lineage: Eukaryota > Fungi > Ascomycota > Sordariomycetes > Hypocreales > Nectriaceae > Mariannaea > Mariannaea elegans. Next base: position 426,036 of record CAKNEU010000010.1, on the reverse strand, counting down.
GGTTAGCTTACTGGAGGGCAATGAGTTACGAGAATGTCGGTTTCTAGAGGGATCTTGCTTAGCCATGGCTGGTTGCTGTCGGTGTACTGGAAGCTACATTGTGGTGGGAGCTGGGTTAGCAGTGAGCCCACGCTGCATCGTCTCATTTCACTCACGCAAACTCCTTGGGACCAATGATTGGAATATCCGGTGCACCGAAAATATGAATTTTGCGACCCTTGATCTCCTGCACTGTCAAGGAGCCCTCAAGATAATGAATCCCCGTCAAGTCAGGCTTCGCGCCGGAGTGGACATCCTGTTCAATACGACTGTTGGGGTCGAACCAGCTGTCATGGTTTCCTGCAACAACAATCTTGACAGGATGCGGCTGCTGACGAATCCATTCAAGTTGAAGATCGATATCGGCGACAGTTCCAGCGTTGGTGAGGTCACCAGCATGGATGAGGATATCACCAGGAGGAACGGGGACAGTTAAGTCGTGGGTGTCGGAGATGCAAACAACGCGAACGGCGGGCTTATCGCGGGGCGGGCGAAAAGGCCGACCACGGAGGAAGAGGACGATATGGTAGAACTGGATGACTAGGAACGTGAGAGGTGAGGAGAGGAAGTGGTCGATGAGGGTTAAGGGCTCCCACTGGTTGCGGCGACGGAGGCCAACACACGTGAGAAGGCCCATGGCCGCGAAATCTGAGATGGTGGTCACGATGTGTGTATCAGCACGTGTATGGCACTCAATTGACGCTTAATTGTTGAGCCTTCTGTGTAGTTATGATGAGAAGTAGCGGTGTTGACGCGCGGGAGAGTGAGAGCCAGAGCTTGATTTGATGACCAGAATGACGTTTGTGGTAATTAGTTAATTCTGCGCTAACAAGCAAGAGCTGCAACCGAGCTTTGGGAGAGCTTTGATTGGGAACCAACTAATGAGCGCACGCGGTTCAGTGGAAGACCCCACTGTGAGCTTCTCGAACTCAACTTATAAATTGGTGGTAAGGGCATCTCAAAAGGGATGGATGAATTATATGTAAGTTATACAAATCGAGTATGTTCAGAAAGGGAATTTATCTATTAAAAAAAAAAAAAAAAGCTGGTTTGGGTTGAATCCATATTCTTAAACGGGAAATAGAACTTCGATGCTGCAAAGAAGAAGGGCAGAGCAGAAGGTTGCACTCGCAACACGTCTTCTCCCTTGCAAATCCTGGAGGGGTGGCTGTTCCGAGATCCTGTCATAACGAAGCGATTACTTATTTATACCGATTTGAGACCCTGTATCGTTGAAGTAGATTTCGGGATGGCGGGGTTTGATATTGATGTGGTTTTGTGGGTTATATCCATCGCCATGTGTCGTCTGGAGCTATTCGAGCAGATTGACACAGCACTCACTTCGCGCTCGCTTATGAGCTAGAGCTGACGATCCCCACCACGGAGCATCTCATGTAAATACCGTACAGATAAAGTACAGTTGATGATATCGAACGAAGGAGGGAGATCTACTGTAACAGCCTAAGACAAACCTCCCAAGGCATGATATATATATCAATGTAGATAAATCAAGCTGATCTTGTAGATTAGACTAGCTGAATCATTTCAGCTTGAGTGTTACTCTGGGTCGATAACTAGTTAGTTGAACCCTTGTACAGCTGAAGCTGCGGGGCATAGGATCGACGACGACGGGGTGACGTCGCTCTCTGCTTGCCGTGCTCCCCGCCCCTCCCGAATACCTATCTTGACGGGGGGAGCTGGGGCAAGCTTGATTTCTCCAACTTTTTTTTAGCTTCGTCACAATCGTCATCATTCTTGGTGGTCGTTGGGTTGTGGTGTTTCTTGGATATCGCCCTTTGAACCGTATTCTTTCTTCCTAAAATTTCTCAGTCTTCTACTTCGTCTGCATCTCCAACATTAATCAATCCTTGACGCCAGCCATGTCCGGTTTCAAGGACGACAGCTCTCAAGAGGGCAACTTTGGGTTCGTCCACCTCTTCTTCTCGCCCCATCCCAATTAAGTACAACCTAGTAGGCACGGAAATATTGCGTCCTTCACTGACTCTGGATTCTTCATAGTGTTGACTTTGTCATTCACTACAAGGTCCCTCCTTCTGGTAAGAAATTCCATCCATTACCAACCCCAATCTCGAGCTTCCAAGCTGATGAACCCACCTTGCCAACAGAACGCGCCGAAGCCGAAGCCGGCTTTGTCCAGCTCGTCGAAGCCCTCACCGCCGTCGGCCTCGCTACCGAAGTCCGCCACGGCGACCAGGACTCACTCCTCGTGTTTGTCAAAGTCGCCTCTTCCGACCTGTTCGCTCAACACGTCTATCGTGCCCGCCTCCAAGACTGGCTTCATGGTGTCCGTGCCTCCGCTCCCAATAAAGATGTCGCCCAGGCCTTGCAGGATGAACCGGTCATCGAGGCTGAACGTCTGCGATTGATATATCTCATCATCACCAAGCCCAAGAACGAAGGTGGTGCTGGGATTACCTCTTCTAGCCCTAGATGGAAGCACGTTGCCGCCATCTTCCCGCTGCATGACCGCTCTTTCAACAAAAACTGGATCAAGAAGTGGGGTGGCAAGTATTTTCTTGATGACGAGGATATCAACAGCATCCGTGACAAGTTTGGTGAAAGTGTCGCCTTCTACTTCGCCTTTCTCCGCTCATATTTCCTCTTTCTTGCTGTTCCTTCCGGCCTCGGCGTTTTCGCTTGGTTGCTTCTGGGCCAATTCTCTACCTTCTATGCTCTGGGTTGTGGGCTCTGGTCTGTCATTTTCTTCGAGTATTGGAAGAAGAAGGAGATTGACTTGGCCGTCCAATGGAGCGTACGCGGCGTCTCCAGCATCCAGCAGTCTCGCCCGGAGTTTGAGTGGGAACATGAGGAGGAGGATGCTGTTACTGGCGAACCTGTCAAGGTCTACCCTCCTCTCAAGCGGGTCAAGACTCAATTACTTCAGATTCCATTTGGAATTGCCTGTATTATTGCCCTAGGCAGTCTGATTGTGGCGTGCAATTCACTTGAAGTATTTATTAACGAGGTCTACAATGGCCCAGGCAAGCAGTACTTGGTGAGCGAGCTTCACTTTGAAAATGCTATCTAACGTACGGATATCTAACCTAGACAGGGTTTTGTACCGACAATTCTTCTCGTTGTGGGAACGCCGACAATCTCAACTCTTCTTATGAGCGCTGCTGAGAAGCTGACTGTACTGGAGAACTATGCTACCGTTGACGGTATGTATTTCTAGTTTTAGACCATCACCGTTCATTGCTGACCAACTCTAGCTCATGATGCTGCTCTTATCCAGAAACAATTCGTTCTCAACTTCATGACTTCTTATATGGCTCCCTTGTTCACGGCCTTTGTCTACATCCCCTTTGGACATGTTCTCATACCCTTCCTGAATTTCTGGAGAAAGACTGCACAGACAATAACTTTCAGTGAAAAGCCCCTGCCTACTAGAAATTTTGAGAGCAACCCTGCGCGAATCACTAACCAGATGTTCTACTTTACCGTCACCGCGCAGATTGTCAACTTTGCTACCGAGGTCATTGTGCCCCTTTTGAAGCAAAAGGCCATGGACAAGGCTAAGGAGTTCAAGACCAAGGGAAAACAGAGCTTCGATCATGCGGAGGAGGAGGCATTCCTTGATCGAGTCCGGAAGGAATGTGAGATGGAGGTGTATGATGTGACCGCCGACTATCGTGAGATGGTGATGCAATTTGGTAAGTCGAACACACTGACGACACATGTGGTTTTCTGACATTATAAGGCTACATTTCTCTATTCTCAGTAGCTTGGCCTCTGGCAGCCTGCTTCTTCTTCGCCAACAACTGGGTCGAGCTGCGATCCGACGCTTTCAAGATTACCACTAGCACTCGCCGGCCGATTCCTTGGCGAGCAGACTCAATTGGACCTTGGCTGACGGCTCTTGGCTTCCTGTCCTGGCTCGGTAGCATCACCAGTGCGGCAATCGTGTACCTGTGCAGACATTCTCATGATGGTATCAAGTCTTCGCAAATCACTGGTTGGGGACTGCTGCTGGGCATTCTCTTCGCGGAACATTTCTATCTTGCCGCACAGATGGCAGCGCGATTCGTTCTCACCAAATTTGATAGTCCCGGGCTCCAAAAGGAGCGCAAGGAGAGATACTTGACGAAGAAGAAGCTCTTGGAGGAGAATCTTGGCCAGGGTGTGGTGGCAACACCTGGCATTGTTACCAGCGACAAGATTACTCGAGAGGCACTTGAAGAGGAAGCTCGCCAGGCATCAATCCGCGGACACGGAACCCCTGAGGAGACGTATGATTTTCGTAGAACCTGTTTTCTATTCATGGGGCTAACTGAAAAGCAGATTCTGGCAGCGGCAACGAGGCATTCAGGAGACTATTGACGTTGGCCGAAAAATGATTGAGCAGCAGGTCAGTGGCGCAGCCCTTCTTCTGCACGTGGACGTAAACGAGGCTGACAAGGCATTTTAACAGGTTACTTCTCGAGAACAGACGGGCAAGATGCCTGCTCCAAGTGCAAAGGCTGGTTAAGGACGAAAATTTGGAAAGATGGTGACGGTTTGGATATGCTAGTTAGTTGGTGAGGTTTCGAATGGAGTGAATTGCGATGCGTCAACGGGTCTGTGGTACGGTAATGTGATTATGATTGGTTTCCAGGTTCTTATTGGTGTCTTTGCTGGTTCGGAACACCCCATATGTTTTGTAGCAAATTGAGCACGAATGTCTACACGTTGATATCATTCGTCAAGTCTGACCTGTTGGTGATAGTTTGCGGTCGCTCCAGACGCCTCGTCCCAAGGATGAAGACGACTTAGGTCGCATGTCGGTCACCAAGATAAGGACCGACCATACATACACGTAATGTCTTGGAGAAAATGCTAGGCTAAGACCGGATCAGTGCCAAGAGTGCTAAGCTGCCGCGATAACCCACCGTACAAACCGTCCGACTGCGGTAAGTGGCGTCATTCGAACATTTGAAAATGGGGTACTTCTTCTAGAACGCCCAACGCCACCTGCAGGTAGACAGACGGACAGCCTCACTTACGATTCTCTAGTGTTGGTGGTTGGCGGACTTCGCTTGGTTTAGCTTGGCTCATGGTGGCTCCCATGTTGCCCGGCCGCATGGTGCTAGTCTGGACTCGAAGGGAAGACCATGAAGCGCCATGCAATCTTGATACCAGCGCTGCGAGCAAGAAGGCAAACCCAGAAGGGGAAAGCTGATAGATTTTAGTTCGATCAAGCCTTCTTGCAGCTGCTGTGTTGGGAGTGGTGCGAGACCCGGGGACGCAGCGTCCTTTTTTGGCGGGGGAGGCGCTGAAAGGGTGGGATCATGGTTTGATTTGATGGATAGAGGGCTGATAGGTTCGGGGAGGCTTCTGGACGCGGGGGAAGGTGACAAGGAATTGAATTGCGATACAGCTATTGTCGCAGAGTGCAGAACCTAAAGGCCAAAAAGGGAAGATGGCAATAAAGTGCAAGAGATTATTTCGGACCGAGGTACGCGCAACGAGTTAGTTGTGATAAGTCAGAAGCCAAATGTGAATGACTCTCTTTAACCTGCCATTTGGTTTTGTCCGTCCCTGGCCATCCTCGACTTGTGATGCAGCTGAGCCACTCTGTCTGCCAAGATGCGGGATAGCCCAGCGCTGCAGGTATATTTAGCCTCCGCCCTGCTACGGTACATGCTTGTATATGTAGTCTATGGACTGAACGACAAAACTGGGTTGGTAGGGAGGTATAAACAGGCTAGGCTGATCGGCGTTTACATACATACACACATAATCCGTACAGTAGGTAGGTATCCTTTTTTGCCTCCGTGATCGGCAGTGGTGCGTTGTTCCCAGGCTCCCCTGGGTGATCTGCCGTGGGTCTGGGGCACAAGACGAGCTTCGGCAGGCTGCCGATGAAGACTGTCGGAAGGAAGCTGGCCATTCCTTTTGGGAATCAAAAAGGCAAACCGTGAAACCGACAATGATGAAAACAATACTAGGAGACTGGAGGCGGGCCGGTGACTTTGGCAGGTGGACATGGGAAAAGATACGGGTGGATGATGGCGCTCCATCTCTATCTAGGTCAAACTGCTAAGGCCACTCTGTGGGATGTGCGGCGGAGGCGCTCACGTGTGCAGAGTGACATACAGGCGAATCCCTCATTCCCACCAGGCAGCTGCAATAAGTCGACCCGGCTATTGGATGATGGAGCTGCAGCTAAATTGCCTGATAGTCGGGCTGCAGGCTGGTGAAGGTATCCAGACTTGCCAGTTCTTGCAGTCGGTCAAGTGGTGGCGGCGGCGCAGGTAAAGGCTTAAACACGACGAGACACTCTGGGTAAATACTGAGACAGAGATCTGCAGCACGTGTAAGTTTCTCTGCCTTAACTACATGCACCCCTCAAAAAGATCAACTTCCCTGGGGAGACCTCTTTGACCTGCCAGGGACAGTAAAGCCGAGCAAGCTTGCATACACAGAATGTGCCCACAAGTATCCGTAGTCCCAAAGGATCGTTTCGTCCCTGGCATCTAGTCTAGACCCCTAGCGATGACATGGACTATAACGTTGGCAAGGGGGTTGTTGCTAGGGGTTTGTTCTCGGGATGGATCCGCTGGCTTACAGATTAGTACATGTGGATACAGATTAGTACTATAGTACTACAGGCAAACATGACCCGGCGATAGCTATGTACAACGCTACTACGTAGTATCAACGGCATGACATGGATAGCTTCAATTTCCCCTTTTCGCTCCATGATCCGAGCTATCGGCCAAGGTTATGATATCGAAAGACAGGGCGGGCCATGTCGCTTGCCCCCCTCCCCTCCCCTCCCCTCCCCCCTTGGAACATGAACTTGTTGATCAGTCCTCCCGGACACTGTTGGCAACGGAGAATAAACAAGAATGACGCCAGTAAGAGGATCTACATCCTAGAGTCAATTTGGCCTCTGGGGGAAGGAGGAGGATCAATGGAGTTGATTCGCAACTCTGATCGGTTTGCAGGGTCTTGGCAGAGGTGATCACCTCATGGCACTTGCGCATAGCGAATACTGTACTGGACATTTATCAGAGTATTTACCCTGCTCGTGATGTGGACTCAGCGAAGATGGACCGTTCTCGATTTGCTTGTATCTTCGGTCAGTGCTTGAGTTAATGAATCCCTAAAACAACCGAGGAACCGGGTCCATACATACAACCATGCTATTTCGTCAACATGGTGCTCGGTTTATTCGGCATTCCATGCTCACACCATGGTCATTTTAAAAAATCAATAATCAATTCTGCAATCTATAACAACGGCCAGAGAAGGGGACTGTGTAAAACGCCACGGAGAAAAGGCTGTGTGGGTATATTGCGACATCGACGGCCTACCGTTTTGGTCCGGGTGGGGCCGTCCTCTGGAGACAAGCGAAAGGAGAACTCAACAGACAAAATAAACGTCAGTAGTTAGTTAGTAGAGCTCCGTTTTTACCGTGGAGACTAGGCTACTGGAAACGGCAATCTGTAATAGAGCTTGCGGAGCGACTCCCAGAAGGGTTCTCGGTCAGGATCGAGTTGCCACATTTCCCGGTGTTAGTCGACCAGATTGGTGACCGAGTTCATGAAGAAGCAAACATGAAAAAGCATCCCCCACCTTGAGAGAGTTAGTTTTAGATGTTGTTGGCCGATGCTCCCCAGGAGCCAATAAAACACACATGCATGTCTTTGGTTTGCGATGATGAGACAGACAGGACAAACATGATCAGACTTGCCCCTTGGCTGAGAGATGTGACCACTTGATGTTTTAGGAGACCCTATCATAGTGCTTCAAGCTCGAGTCGCGTAGTCCCCCCCCTCCCCCTGAAAAAAAAAAATCTAGTGTGGAGAGGGAGAATGAGAGCCGGGTCTTCTGCCAGTCATCTAGGCTTACCACTGGCTTTCTTGCATCTTGGAGCTAGGAGTAGCTAACGAAACTTTTCGTGATGGGTCCGTGGGTGGAGGGCTCTCATCAATGGGGTTCCGTATGTATTCCGTGCATTTGAGGAAGAACCTGGAAAGTTGGGTAAAAAGGAAAAGAAAAAAAAAAGGGCCAAAAAGCAAAACTCCCAATCCTATCGCACAGTTGGATAAACGTGGCCGCGGGAAGTGGAACCAGATGGAGATGTTGACTCCGCCATCCTCTTTTTTTTTATAACTCCTAACCGTACGGGTTACTGGTGCAACAATACGGAGCACAACTTACAAGTAGTTTGCTCACTTGGAGGTTTGAAGCTTGCCTTATTTTGTTTTGTTCCGAGTCGTTCTATCTAGACAGAAATGGGCAAATGTTTCACAGCTTGTCAAGGAGGGGGGACTGTCTCACTGTTCCTGTCGCTGCAGCTGCAGACACTGCACCATCAGGCCAGGGCCATCGCATCCTTCCCATTTCCCAACCCCTGGTTCGTCGTTTTCCATCCACTAATTCCCCTAGTCCTTTGTTCAATCTGTCTCGTCCCGAGTGCTGTACGAAGTACTTCCGCGAAAGGACTGGAAGTGAGGGATACTGACCCCTGCGACCAATCATTACCGGCGCCGTAAGACACGCACCCTGCTCAGCACCCCGCGCTACTTGTTGCCTTACCACGTCCTCGCAAAGCTGTCGTTTTGGTCACCCACGTAATCTGTAGTCTAGGTACCTACCTACCTATCCTGGACCCGGTAATTTATCTGTGCGACGGTTGACAGTTCGCAGTCCGCCGCCTAGCATTTTTCGACTCGGCGGCACGCTTGATGGAACGCCTTGCTGCGGGGGAGGCTCTGAAGCAGCTGCCTCGAATTACTGTAGCCTGATGGTTAACTAGTTGCATGCTCAGCCGAGACAATATCACTGCCGCCAGCTCCTGGGCTTTCTCTCAGGCTTACTCTCTCTCAGCTGGCGACCCCACATCCCTCTTTCGCCTTGTCTGCCGTCGGGGAGATGAACCCGGCCCCCAGGATTACGTGGGAGATGTGAATTTCAACCACCCTGCTGAGAATGAAAGAGATCCATGTGGGACGGGCTTCACTTCCAGTATCCACTCATCCACTCATCCATCCCACCCACCCATCCCTCCATCACCAAAGACGGCCCATGCCTCGTCTTGCCATGGGTGTGCGGCGGTTCTTCCTTCGCGTCCATTTGGGCGCACTTCAGGCCCCTTCTTTTCCTTCCTTGCTGTTTCCTCTTTCTTGCCTTCTAATTGACTAATACTTGTACCTCCAAATCCATTGGGCTCCACTGGCCATCCGGTTGGTTCATCACTCCTCCTACTGTCGTGTGATGTCCTCCTCCCCCCCCAAATTCCCCAATTCCCTTTGATAGCGCTGTCATTGGTGTCGCCCGCTGCGCCCACACATTGATCCTTGCTGCCGCTGCGGTCTCTGCTGACTACATATTACTATTGACTTACACGCCCACTTCCTCAGCCCTCTTTCTCGCTCTTCCCTCACACTCCTTCGTCTTGCATCCCACAAGACGCCAGATCAGACGTACCAATACAACCTATCCCTCAAGTTTGTCACTGGGAGTTGTTGTCGAATCGGATCCGTCGAGCCTGCTCACCATGGACGACATCGCAGAGCTCGTCGTGACTCCCTTCCGGGACATCGTCGAAAAGGGTCGCACCGCCGTCGAAAATGCTGGTGGTGCTCAGCCCATGCTTAAGGCTGCCCAGGCTCTCGTCAAGGAAGGCGAGCGTGCCCTCAAGAAAATCGAGCCACTATGTCGTAAACATCTCGACGAGTACGGTTCCAACTTTCTCGACGCCCTCAAGGAAAATGGTAAGGCATCTATCTACCTAATCGTCTACCCCGCAACCGCTGTGGAACTCATCATGACTGACCTCGACAGACGAGATCGCCACCTACCGCTCAGATTTGACCGACTTGCTATGGGAGTTTGACGACTACATTGAGCCCGATGATTTTGAAGCAGAGAAGTTTGCCGAGCTGCAGGCTCTCTCTCGCAAAGCCGCACCTGTCATTTATGGCATCCTCGTTCGCATGAAGCTCGAGGTGCCCGCCGACAGCGATGCTAGATCAATCATGACACGCATATCTGCTCCCAGATCGCCTCCTCTGTCGCCGTCTATACCTCCAGTTCCTCCTCTATTCCCAAATTCCTTTTCTGCGGTCACTCCTCCTCTGATTGAACCTCCTTCCCACCCTCCAGAGCCCGTTACGAGTGGGCGAAGCGACCCTCCGACCGTCGAGGCAGCTACTGCCCAGCTGAAGGAATTGATGCAGACTCAGTCGGGTCCCGATGTCGGCCTCTATGGCGATTTCCCGGCGCCACCACCAAAGAGCCGGCAACGCACTCCTGTCGAGCCACCGCCTAGGCCACCGTCTGCTAATCCTTGGGATGTCAGGGTCCCGCCTCCAATTTCCGAAAGCCGGATGAACGACGACTTTGCCTTTGAGAGGAGGGCTCCTGTCGCACCTACTGAGTCCCCAATCGAACCTATTTCGCCCCCAATGAGCCCAGAGACTCAACTTGGTATCATTACTACAACTTCTCGACCTCGCCCGTTGAACACCGCTCCTTTAGACCGATCGTCACAGTACAGCAACGAGCCCAAGCTTAGCCCGACAGGGCTTGAGGCAGCCACTTATGAACGAACTTATAACGTGTTCCCGAGCCAATCCCCACGAGGTCGATATTCCAATACTACATCCATCATGTCCTCGTCCATTCCTGAGGATGCCGTCTCAGACCGAGAAAATCAGGGCGGAAAATTCGCTCTGCTCGCATCTCGGCTCCCATCTTCGTACGACCTACGCGCGCCACCATCCCGTCCGGAATCCTTGGAATCCAATCTCAGTTCTGTCTTTGACAGCAACCGCCGAACAGATGGATCTACCACTCCTCTCACCAATAACGACCATCGTGGATCTACTGTATCCGGTCTCCAGAACAGCCCTACTCTCGGCACGTCGCTAACTACTCCAATATATGTGAAACCCTTACCGATACCCCCGGTAAGGCAATCATCTCGGGAGGCTGCGAAGATCCCGACTCCCCCACCACCGGTCCCGCCGCCGATTTACGAGGAACACTACGACACGGAAGCCGGGACCCACACGGCACCGGAGGTCGACTACGGCCCTATTCCCGTCGACACTGAGATTTTGGAGCCGGCCCATCCTCCCAACCCATTCACCGTAGACTGTAAAATCCACCCAAATAGCTCCTTTTTCCTTCACAAGGGATTCTGCGAAGGTGCTCAGGATGTCTTGAGGGGTGGAATTGGTGTGAAGAAACAAAAGAAGGCGGTTTGTCAACTCTTGATCTATCACTTACAAACATGATATCTAACTTGTGTAGGGCTTTGCTACTACTGCTACTGTCGGGCGATGCATTAGCTGCTTCTTCGAACTCGATTTCAAGGAGATTGAGCTGGATGTCAATGGAGCCGGTACGTGTTGTTCCTACGAACCCGAAGACTCGAGTACTAACTTGGGGCCAGAACGTGGCAACTTTACCAAAAACGGCATTGGTTTCCGACTTCGTTTCCTCCAGAAGAGCCATCTCCCGACTCGACGCACTGATGATATCTTGTATGCATGCCTTTTCTGTATTGGAACGGGGCGGACTTTGCACGCCAGTGACGCCACAGTCTTCACCAGCCAGAAGGCCCTCTTTGTACACTTGGCCCGCCATCCCCGCCCACTGCCGGACGTCCCCGGAGTTACTGTAATAACTACAGAGACGATACCTCCTCAATTCAAGAACAACTATGACCTCCACATCAAAAACCCCCGAGACGAGCACCCCTTGATTGAAAAGGCGAGCGAAATCGCTCTCCTGCCTACGGGCACCTCTAGGGAAGCTGCTCGAAGAATGTACGGTCAACGACTGCTCCACGACAAGACCCCGGCGTTGGAAATGGTTCAAGGTGCCAGGATCGTGGGCCTCAGTTGGCCAGATAAGTATTCCGGCGAATGGGCCATGGGCTGGTATGATGGCAACTATGCATCCTTGCCAATGGAACTCTTGAAGCTAGACCAACCCCCCGAGGAAGAGGTTCAAATGTGGGGAACGAGCCAGATTCAGGTGACGACAAGGTGGAAGTTCAACCCCAAGGATAGGAAGGGCACCAAATGGCTCAAGTTTGATAGGGAAGAGGTTCTCAGCAACATTGGCTGTAAGTTGCAAGCATTTGCGCATATAACCACATGAGAAACATGACTGACTTCTCCAGGGGCGTACCAAGATCATTGGTGTTGGTCCGGTACGACGTCGAAGGGTACCTGGGGTATCTTCCCTAAGGCCTTTGTCGACGTCGCTACGCTGCGAGACTCGTCGGACATCATGTCCTTCGATAGAGTCAGCATCTTGAGCGACGAAAAGAAGCCGGGTATGCTCACCAGGCTCACCACTCGTAGGTCAAATAGGTCAGGGGGCGGCCGACCCGCGAGCAGCGCTGGATCGATAGGCAGCCATGAGATGATTCCCTCAACACCAAGATTGTACTAAAAAATAACAAACAACAAGCTTGGATTTGAGGAGGGAAAAAGAAAATGAGGTATGGATTGAATCTGGAAGGGCATCTGAGCTACGAATGTGGCCAGTGGTAACGAGGCGTCGGGAGTCTTGATCGATATACCCTTTACCTGTGCGCAGTGGGGTTTCCTATGTTTATTGTCCAACGAGACGACATTTCTTGTGTAAAAATTCTGTAGATATTCTTTTGACGTCGACCAACGAGACACAGATGGGACGGGAAAGCTGGCAATCTTTAACTTGAAACATTTCTTCTCTTTTCCCCGACTGTGTGCTCGGATATGGATATTTCTTCTTGTCTCCGTTTCCCTATGGTTCTTGCTGACCTCTACAACCTTATCTCAAGTGCACCAATCCGGTACTTCTGCTGTTGCTGCCTCTTGACTGTGCTTGGTCGAACAGCTAGCTTATTGGCTACCCACTTATCTACTTGCTTGATGCTTGGCTGAACCATCAACTTTCCGTAGCTTAACAGACTGGAAATCTTTTTGTACTGGGGTTTTGACAGTTTAGTCTCGTGAGCGACATATCATCGCCCCTTTCAACCGGCACACCAACTATGGTTACAGTAGGAGCATGCGTAGCATGCGTGATGTCGTCCTCTCATCCTCCGGGCCGATCACAACGGAGCTATGGTTCTTGGCCAAGGCAGACTGCGCAACCGGGGCGCCAGGATTGCATGAGAGGAGGCTTAGGTCTTATCGGAGTAAGGCAATATACTGCCTCTCTGACTACTGAAGGCTGTGTATTTGTTTCAGAGAATGCTGTGTGAACCCATGCCCACATGTATGCTGGGAACATGACTTTAGAGTGAGTGTTTATTGCAAAATCCTGTAATAATGGCTGCAATGTCTTGAATGTGTTGGCACAGCAGGATCAATGTTCCCACCCTACGCCAAGACTTGGAGCTCTGTGCCTCAAGCAAGTCGGAGTGTCAACAACACCTAGGAGAGGTTCGGAAATAGCGCAAGGCGGCTGGAGGGATGGAATTTTTGGCACAAAAAATCAGCCGCCGAGGGTAATTTGAAGACTCATTTCGCGACGCACTTGTTGCCTTTAGTGTCTAATGTTGCGATACTTGTAATCCAATGGTGGATGTTGTTCAACGCTTAAGCGAAATGTCTGGGCGTCTCTTCTGCGGGTGGATTAAGCGCCACGCAACCCGCCATTCGGGCGCCAGCCGTCCATAGCTCACCTGAGAACTCTGACGCCTTTTGCGCGCCTAATAAAGTGCCGTATTGGGCAACATTAGAGATTGGGTACACACTCATCTGGTGGCGTCTAGAGAAACCTCGCAAGATGTGCCTCATTCCTCCAGATGAGGAATGTCTCTGAGTCAATGATCCAACAAGGCATTGACGAATCTTGGATAGGAACCCATTAGCCTTGGCGGGGGCAGATGTTACCTTAGAACACAATGTTTCAAAGAATTCCCCCCATCCCAGCTCTTTCTTTTATGGTCCACAGGTCTTTCTTTAGACTCGGAGAATAACTCAAAACCTCCTGGTTGATGTGTTAGTGCGCAAGGATGATGGATGCAGCGGCACCTGAGTAGTTGTCTTGGGTATGTTCCTGGTGGACGAGTTGCCGAGCCCTACTAATCAACATGATACCCTCAGGGGCTTGCTAGTTCTTTGCAAGCAACAGGAGAGTTACAGCAGCAGGGGTTGGCGCAAGGAAAGAAGAAGAAAAAAAAATTGCAATTCATGTAGGTGCACATAAAGTTGGTTGAACGTGATGTGATGCATAGTGACGTTCCTCACGAAAACTGGCCATCGATCACATGGGGGCCGTTGATGCGCTGGCTGAAGGGTGTATTGCCAAGACCACGAAGATCCCATCTACATGGGCCTTGACTAGGGACGCAAGAACCTGTTGTGCAAAGAAGGGTTTGTGGTGCGTAGTGGGTTGACCAACAAGACGCATTTTCAATGTGCATGCATCTCAGAAACTTCTCCTCATCGGTCTTCCTTCTATTCGCAATCAGAGACTCTACGGAGTATCGAAGCCGGGATCACGGGCCCTGGGGCCAATGAATGAACCGAATATAGAAACACCGGACTACTCCACGATGATGGGTCTGTAGCGGAGGCGCTTGGGCGGTCGGATCACTGGCGTTTCTCAAAAGACCAGGGTACAAGCAGACGCTGTGTTTCGATAAGCCCCTAATTTGATATTGAAGGCTACGGTTGCGACCGTCGTGATGGCGCCCTAAGCTTGCCAGAACAGACGGTGGTTGAGGATGAAGATGCGCACCTACTAAGGTGGCTTCCCGGACCAGTGCTTCACTGATTCTGAGCTGACGTTCGAATGCAAGCACGTGGAGCCTCATGTTTGAGTGTCGCATCATTGCCTGATTGGGTGCTTGCTTGTACAGCATGAGGAGGGAGAGAAGGCGGTGATGGGAACACCATTAAGGATGACTCTAAGCCCTCCTCTACGCCATCCCAAGGATGGGCGGATGGAAATGTAACTCAGAGACTAGCAGATCTGTTGGTCAAGGGAACATGAACCTGGTTCGCAAAGCCAGCACATGAGCATGAATAGAGCCAGCACACAGCATAAGGGTATAGCATGAAAAGGCCATGCTCTAGAATGCGCATGATGGTGAAATCTCGGTGGTGTACTCCGTACATGCCATCAAGACCGGGGTGAGCGTGGCGCACCACCACATTGTTAACAGAAGGGGCAACAGCCGACTCCGATAAAGAAAGCAATGCTCTGTATGACAGGACTAACGAGAAAGGAAATGCGAGATCTTGGCTCAGCGTAGTATCCCGCCTCATAGGTTTTCCGTTTGACGAGATTGAGAGATTGCTGGGAGGGAGTGGTGGGTGAAGAAAACAAGATCCCCTATCTAGCCGCTTTACTGCTCTTGTTCCCGGATCATCGGTGGGGGATTAACTTAGGAATGAATATACGTGACTGGAACTTTGGTGAAGAACAGAGGACTTTTCGTTTCCATGTGACGATAAGCTGTTTGTATCCAGAGAAGAAGCACACAGAGAAGTCTCAGGTTCAGGGACCGCCCTCAAATGGCTTCTCCTGCACGTGGCACAAGCCGTCGCAACCCCTCGTGTTAGCGCCGATACAGGCGCAAGCCAGAGGCTCCTGGAGGGGCGGCAGAGGGGAACCTCCCAGTGAGCCACAAGGAGCCACAAGGAGCCACAGGGAGGCGCCGGTGGTCTGCGGGCACTATAGAGGCAAAAAATAGGTGCATGCATCCACTAAAAGCCGGACAGAGCGCCAAGCCCAGGAGAAAGAGGTACCCACGACCCACAACCCACGGCCTGCGGCCCGCACTAGCTGGCTTGACTATCTAGGTATTGGTATGGTTCTAGGTTCTTCAGCATGACAACTCAATCTCCTGAAACACCGCCGCCCCATCACAACTTGGCAGTCAACATGTTGTTGTCGTCTAGCACGGTATGCCGCCCGCAGCCTCTTGTGCTCTCGGCGCGTCGCATCTTCCCCTGTCGTCTCTGATCGCCAATCAACGCCCTGGGTGCCCTGGGCTGAAGGTCCACCGCCGCCACGGAACCCCCCGGCTTCCCAGATGTTGAGGATCACTATCAAACTTCTTACGGCGTCCATGGCCACGTCGGGGCTTGTTTTTTGGGGGGGAGGGGGAGAGTTAGGGAACAGGACAGCTCAATGCCGGAAGATGAACCTGGTCGCCATGGTATAAACATGGAAGCCCAGTATCCCACCCTGCTCCACGGACCCGAGAGTTGCTGCTCAGATCTCGACCCCAGATGATGTTTCTTGTGCTTGTATATAGTTCCCCTTTCCGCTCCCTCTCAAATGACCTCCTCACTTCCGTCAACGACTCTGATTCAGTCCTCTCTGGCAAATCTTATAAATAGTTTGTCATTACCCCTACTCTCACTGTGTTGACGAACCCCTCATACCAAGTCAAACCTCCCTACACATCCCCTTACCCAACATGTTGCATGACTTCTCTTGGGGAGGCCTCGTTGCCCGCGCAAGCTTCATTGCTTCAAACCAGCCTCGAGCTACCTCTACTCAGGACTACATCGACCACACCTATACAGCCATCGAACGAATGAACGCAGACTGGTATAACGCTGCTACAGGCGTATGGGACAACGCATGGTGGAACAGTGCCAATGCCCTGACAACTATGGCCGATTTCACTACACTTTGTCTTGACGACGCGAACAAACTCAACATTGGTGGTATTATGCAAAACACTTACACCAACGCCCAAAAAACACAAGTCCAGACTATCAAGACCATAAACGAGGGCCTGGTCACCTCCACCTACTGCATTGACCAGGGTATGGGATGCATGGCGAAGCGCGACTTCATCGGGAAGCGAGGCTTTGATGACTTCGAGAACGAGTTCTACGACGACGAGGGATGGTGGGCGCTTGCTTGGATCCGCTCCTATGACGCTGCTGGCGACGAGAAGTATCTCGAGATGGCTGAGAACATCTTTGGGGACATGCAAACGGGGACTGGCACCAATTGTGGTGGCGGTATCTACTGGAGCAAGGATCGCCAATATGTCAATGCGATCGCTAACGAGCTCTATCTTGCCGTGGCTGCATCTCTGGCTCGACGAACCGGCCAAGACTCCTATCTGAAGATTGCCAACGACCAGTGGCAGTGGTTCAGAAATAGCGGTATGATTAACGATGACAACCTCATCAATGACGGCCTCACCTCTGAATGCAAGAACAACGGTCTTCAGACCTGGAGCTATAACCAAGGTGTTATTCTTGGAGCCCTTGTCGAGCTCGCCCTTGCGAACAATGATGCCGACTACCTCACCAGCGCTACTAAAATTGCCAAGGCTGCCATCAAAAACCTATCCAACGACGACGGCATCTTAGTTGAAGCCGACGACTGTGAGCTCCAGGATGGCCACTGTGGTTCGGACGGCCAGCAATTCAAGGGTGTCTTCATTCGGAACCTTCGATATCTAAACACGGTTGCGCCCGATGACGACTTCAAAACTTTCATCATCAAGAATGCCGACTCCATCTGGAAGAATGATCGCAACTCGATCAACCGCCTGGGCGTTGCCTGGACTGGTCCCTACGTGCCTGCCACTGGTCCTTCACACAGTAGCGCTATGGATGCCCTTGTGGCCGCTATTGCTGTCTCTTCCTAATTTTCTCTTCTCTGGCGGACACTTTATGTTATCATGATATTTGCCTTTGCTTTGTTTCTTACGTGGGTTACTATAGAGGTTATGGACGGGAAACCTGTAGACGATGCGCTTATTAGGCATCAAGGGGTTATTCTGGAGTTTTATGCGACAAAGAGCGATTGCCTGCTGTCGATCATATGGGTTGGGTCTGCTTTGGGAGGCCTCTACAGATGTGCATTAATGTTTGATACCCTTTTAGAGGATATATTGCTAGATACCCTCCTACCTGGGGATGGAAAAAATTTAAGATTAAGTTGGGGTATTTTCTTATGCCTTTGGGAAGTTGTTTCCTCTCTTTCTAAGCGATCAAACATGTTCATGTGCCCTAGGAGCATGATGCTAAAAACGGTGACACAGCTAATTAACGAGCTCGCCCCTACAAGACGAAAACCCTTGAGCATAACGATGCAACATTATGCCATGCCCTCCAATCTGACTGGTATCGTTGGACAGGGGTTCGCAGAGCTGCATCCCTGTTTCAGGTTCCTAGGAGAATTTTCGTTGACAAACCTGGGTTGCGGTCAGATCCTTAATCGCACGCGATGTACAGATTAGAGATGGTACAGTGTGATACAGTGCCATGCCGCACTATTTTAACTGTGAACCCACAAGCACGCATTTGGGCACCTCGGACGCAAAGACATTCCATGTCCACGATCAATAAGTCCATAATTCTTCTTTTGTCGCCCAAGGTCGTCCACCGATTTCTTTTGATACCGTAATGAGTTGTTAATCATTCAGGTACTAGGCTGCCTGACTCGCTCACTGCTTCTGTCAGTCCGTCTTTAGGAGTCTGGTTAAATATTTTGAGGTGTTGCCTAGCTGCTTGCTCACAGACATATCTCGCTCACGGATCACCACCTTGACACTTCTACATCCCGAAGCTCCTGAAACTTTAGGATCGCCCCCTGCAGGCGTCCTCAGTCAACATGGACGCGCCGGATGCTGAATTCGACGTCAAGCTACAGAAGATCTCGGCAGATCTCCTGAGTGACTTTGACCGCTCTCTCCACAATTTCCTGTGGAAGTCTGACGGTCATGGCGGATCGCGGGTCCGTTCCCGCGTCAGAGCTAAGGAGGTCTTTCGACTGACTTCGACTGTACGCTCGTTTCTTCTCGTACAATTCTCCTCGTTGGCTGACATCCTTCCTAGCTCCTTGATCCGTTTCAGGAACTGCCACAGCTGCTTGATCCGTATCTGCCCAAATGGATACCAATATTGGCCGAGGCCTTTCTCAAGCATCTGCAAACTCGGCATCGTGGCAAGGCTCTTTCATCACGGTCAAAATTGCTAGTGTCTGTGGAGTTTGCCATCTGCAAGATTCTGTACACGTTCTGCAAGATTAGAGGAGAGAAGGTCATTGTCCGGTTCCTTAATGGTGAGACGAAGTATCTGGAAGTGCTGCTCCTTGCCATTGAAGAGTCGGAACAAGCGGCAGCTGTCGAGGACACCCTAGCGAAGTGGTCTTGGGAAGAGCGCTACATTATCTTGCTCTGGCTTTCGCATTTGCTGCTCGCTCCGTTTGATCTCTCTACAATCTCATCGGTGGACTTGCAAGATGTCTCGACGCCGGAAATCCAGGGTTTCAAGTGGCCCGAAAACCTCCCCGCCATCACCGTCAGATTAATTCCTCTTGCTATCAAGTACCTAGGTACTCCGGGGAAAGAGAGAGATGCTGCCAAGGCCTTGTTGGTGAGGATGGCTACAAGACGGGACATGCAACAGCTTGGGGTCCTTGAGAGTCTTGTGAATTGGTCTCTGGCTTCTCTCAAACCCCAAAAGGGCGCACCTCCACAGGCGACGTATTTTTATCTCGGAGTTCTCTCTTTTCTTGCCGGAGTGCTGAGGGCCTCATCAGATACTTCAGATATGAACCCCTATCTCCCTTCGATTTTCTACGCCGTCCACGCTATCTCGACGGACGATGATGAATTTTCAAAGGCTATTGTATCATTTGCCCTGGCAAGAAAGATGATTCTCAAAGTAGTCCGAACCGTCGTCGTCCTACTGCTACGAAAGACTCCGCAGGACATGAGGAGCACCGAACTCACAGAAATTGCGATTGGTTACCTTCTCGAGTCCGTCGCCGACAATGACACGCCGGTTCGATTTGCAGCTAGCAAAGCCCTGAGCATAATCACTTTGAAGCTTGATCCCGATATGGCATCGCAGGTTGTCGAGGCTGTTCTTGGCTCCCTAAACAGAAACGTACTCTGGTCCAAATCAACCGGCACAAAACCCGTCAGAGATCTCTCCGCAGTCAACAATCTTGAGTGGCACGGTCTTATGCTGGCCTTGTCACATCTGCTGTACCGGCGATCACCTCCCGCCGAGCAATTATCAGATATTGTTCATGCTCTTCTCCTAGGATTATCGTTCGAGCAACGAAGCGTATCTGGAGGTAGCATCGGGTCCAATGTGCGTGACGCAGCGTGCTTTGGTATCTGGGCATTGGCCCGACGCTACTCTACCCAGGAACTCCTTGCAATTCCTACACTTTCCGTTTTTGCAGCAAAGGCACACCCTGCCTCGAGCTCCATCTTGCAGGTTCTAGGCACAGAACTTGTCGTCGCAGCGTCCTTGGACCCCGCAGGCAATATCAGACGTGGTGCATCTGCCGCTCTACAAGAACTCATTGGGCGACATCCAGATACCGTCGAGCAGGGAATCTGGGTAGTTCAAACTGTTGACTATCACAATGTAGCTCGACGATCACGAGCAATCGAGGAAGTGGCCGTGAGTGCAACCAGACTAGCCAGTCAATATGGAGAAGCAGTTATGGACACAATTCTTGGATGGAGGGGCATTGGTGAGCTGGATGCACCGTCCAGGCGAGTCTGTGGCTTGACGTTCGGTGTCTTGACTCTTGAGCTCTCCGCCTCTGACTCAGAAGACCCTCTCGCTCGCTTCAGAAACTCGGTTGAGCGCATTGAAAACCACTTGAAAACTCTTCAAGTTCGCCAAGTTGAAGAGCGCCACGGGTTGCTACTATGTCTCTCAGCAACTCTCGATAAGTTTCCCTCCTTGAATGCAGAGGCTGATGTCGATATCTCCCTGGTCCACCGCATCCTCGCAGCTGCCACGGCCATCCTCGACGATCTCCAGGTAACAGTCTATAGACGAGTAGAGTTGCTTGCTGAAGCAGCGAGCCGACTCGTCGTCTCTCTACTCCCAATTCTCCAGATCGCAGTCCTCGGTTCCCCGTTGGAACGTCTTCCCATTGGCCACGAGCTGTTATCTCTTCAGAAGGAGTCAGGCTACTTAGCTTTAGTATCTGCTTTGGACGCATCTGACAGGGTTGATGACTCAGTTACGCGGTTCGTTTCATCGTTGCGAACCATCATCCCAACATGGCTGAACCGGAACGAAACGGAAACCACCGATCCCGCCGCAGAGGCAGCATTGACTCTCTTGATTTTCTCAAGGCCAGACGATCGAAAGGACATCTTGAGAGGATGGGCCGATAGAGTCCAGCGTCAACCGACCAGCCGTACTGATTCTCATGGCAACGGCTACTTTTCTGCCTTGGCTATTGCTCAACCTCTTGCCACGTTATCTGAGGACGTTGCCCAAAGGGCCATCTTGGCACGTTGGAATTGGGATAAGGAGGTTGATACAAGAGTGGCTATTCTTCAGAGTCTTACTCAGAGCCGCATTCTTCACAATAAACCCATGGAATTATTGGGTCTAATTGCAGACGGCTTGAACGATTATACCACTAATGCAAGAGGCGACGTTGGCTCACATGTCCGTGTCCAAGCTCTCAGGGCCGTTAGAACATTGTGGAATGACTTGAACGACGTTGATACAACGGGTGAATGGGCTGAAGCTTCCGTTCGGACTCTTTTCTTCAGCACTCTCCGTCTATCTGCAGAGAAGCTTGATCGAGTCCGTCCAGAGGCCCAAGCCGCAGTCGCACTCGTCCTAGAAGAAAGGCCCGTACACTCCAAGATCATCGCGTGCACTCACTACGGAGATTGCTAACTAGATTATAGCCACTCAACGCGTTTCCTCAGGCTCACCTTCTCATCCAAAACATACTTCGACACCCTTCTAAGTCTCCACTCCGGGGACTATCTACAACCCCTGCTTCGAGACTTGGCTGTGTCCGATCCGGGGGCATGGACGGCGGAGCTCATGGCCGGCTTCGTCACATCCGCCGACACAGGTAACGAGGATCTGGTTATCGCCAGTCGGGCCGCGATCTCAGGTTACTGCGAGAAAAGCCCCGAGAATCTTGACCTGATTTGTCAAGCGCTTCTGCAGAATCTCAAGGCGAAGGAGGGTCAGGACAGGGTGGTTGTTTCGACGCTGGAGATTGTAGCGTTTCTATTCAACGTTGGATCATTCCAGAAGGCTTCAATCAACTTCCGCACTCTATGTCTACGGACGCAAAAGGCGGCTTACAAGACGGGGAGCATGCGAAAGCTCGAGGCCTGCATTAAAGTCTACGCTGGGGTCGCCTCTATGGGAGAAAATGAGGGCGGCCAAGAAGCCGTGCAAGAGGCTCGAAAACGACTCGGCGCCCTACTCTATCATCCATGGCCCCGTGTCAGAAGCATGGTGGTTGATGCGCTCTGGGGCCTCGTGGGAGACAATGAGGAAGCTGCACAGCAGTTGAAGGGGGTTGATTGGGGGCTGGCGAAGAAACCACAGATCAAGGCCGTCGTGGAGGATCTACGCCTAGGGTGACGACCGAGTGACGCCCTATGCGAGAGAGACAAACGGCAGGGTTACAGCTACCAAGCAAGCGATCAAAGATATGCATTGTTCCTAATCAGTGATAGCCGGCGACGTCGACCTGAGTAACCAACGTCGCGTTTCTTAAGCCGAGATATACCGACCCGTGAGAATCACAGCCACTACCAACGTAGATTGAGGGGAGCAGTATGTGTGTGTCCCCAAAGGGAAGGTGAAAAATGGACTGGCCAAGAACCCCGCGCCCGCATTCACCGACTACCTAGTAAGGTTTGATAGCTTTCCTATTGGAACGCGTCAAGACTTGTTATCAAGTTGTCCCGAACGTCATGAGGTTGAGGCATGCGAGAGGGGGACGGTCGACCGGAATAACTTTGCGCCCATTTGACAACGGAGCATCTCGCTGGGGAGATCGAGATAGGGCAGATCCCCAAATACGCGCAAAATAGTCTTGACCGGCCACGTAATTGATGTCATATTTGAGTTCAGTAGTGTTGGTCCAGCTCTCGCCCAGTCTGCCCTGGTCCAGCCCAAGGTGATCGGGCAACAAGGATAGAGAAAAGCATTGACACACGGGCTGCAAGCCAGGCGGCCAAATTAGGAATCTGGGAACAGTTGAATCGTTGGTTGATTCCAAACCATACGGCCCCTGAGTCGTGTTGGCCAACAATGGTGTTGCGTCTAGGCTAGGGGGATACCAATTATGCAAAGAAGCCTTTTAGTGGCGGCTTTGCCAGTCCCAGACCAAATAAACCGGGCAACCCGTAAAGCGACGTGGCTGCAGGATTTCAGCCTAGAAGGCTTCTAGACGTGATTGTTAAAGAAGCGGCGCCGTTGAAATCAACCTCGAACCCTCGTGGCCAAAGCCTCATTTCCACAATTAAAAAACGCAAAACTCAAAAAGTTTGATTAAGTATGTACGGATAGTGGCTGTTTCAACCATGTAACAGTAGACTTACCGCCGAAGAAGCAGCTGGAAGATGCGAATTTGTTGGCCGAGTCTAAGCCCAACCCCGCGTTGATGATACTGGGCTAGTGGCTTCTGACGGCCAAATTCCAGTGAGAATGCTGCCCTCGCCACCTGAATCGCAACCACATACACAGGCCGCAGGCTGGTCATGTCCAAGAGAATTTGGGCGCGATGCTATTAATGTGCCGGCATAAAGGCGGAGGCAGGTTTAGTCTAACTGCAGATGCGGAAGTCAAAGTGCAGAACAAGGCGACAGGGGAGAGCTCGGGTAGGCAGTCTAGTCTCACAGTGCCGTGCGCATGCCAAGCTGCAAAAGGGCCAACCCAGGGTAAAGCAGAAGCAAAAAAGCTCGTTTGCAAGTTGTCAAGGAGATGCGTGCAGGGAGGCGATCTTGACTTGGCCTTTGTTCGCCTAATGCGACACAAGCATCATGGGACATGATCTTATTCTGCCTCGGCTAATGTCAAGAACCCTCTCAATCGGGGTCTCTCTGATCGTAACGAAATCAGCTAAAGCTTTAGGGATAATACTTTCTCAGCTTTAAAGAAACCCCCCGAGTAGTTAGTACTCTGAACCATCAGCGAGAAAAGAGGCTTGTAGTCGAGCCATGCATGGGGTGACGATCTCTGAGAACTCGGGATAACTGACCAAGGATCGTCTTAGTCAAGCTAGTTTGGAGGTTGGGGTAGTCGGTGGTGTGCTACGATGGGTTGATCTTCCTTTCGACAACTAGCAATGGAGAAAGACGCGTTCATGTCATCATTTGTGGCGTCTAGCGAGTGCTCGACACTGTGGTACACGATATGACGATAATTCCCGTGCGAGCACCCAGTTGGAGCCGTCACAGCCGGGAGATGCTCCTATCCTTCATCTTGGATAATGATGCGAATTGGGCGTAGGTAGTCTTGGCAGCCATGGGCCCCTGAGTACGGTATGCTATGCCTTGTGCTTCGCCGGGCCACGACGGAGACGGCCAACCTTAAGGCAAAAGGGGGTTGCTGCGCTCCTGTACGTATGCAGGTATGCAGAGGTGCGGTAGATCAGGCTCATGCGGCATCAGCCAAATTGCATCTTTACTGGTCGTATCCCACCGTCATTGCCACTCTGGAGAGTGCGTGAGCGGGGGGGAAATCCACAAGCGAAGAGATAAGGCAAGGTGGTGGGGGAGCGAAGGTGGGATAGATAATCCCGTCAGGCGGTCCGAGTAGGTAGTCATACTATGTAGAGTGCTGATAAGGACGTGGGCCATGGCGTTTGGCGGAGGGGCCCGACAGGAAGGATAGGCTGGAACGGGGAAGTAAATAATTAACTTAAGCGACAGGAAACAGTAATAAAATACGATCCTGTAGGTGGGAGCACAGGGGTTTGCAACGAGAGATGCCGAGATACAGTCTAGAATGAATCAATAGAATTACGGCACTGTACTACTCCGCACTTCGGACAGAACAGTCCATACGAAGTACGAATACAGTAATAAGATTTGACAAGCCATTGATTAATAACAATAATAATAACGGTCTCGCAAGAATTAGTTGGCAGGAAAAAGAAAACGACGATAGCGATGGATCGAAACAGAGGGTAACTTGGTGGGCCAGATTGTGCCAAGGACTTGGGACGGCGGATACCCACCTAAGAGGTTGAGTACGTATGTAATCTGTACTGAGCTCCGGTACAAGTTACTGTAGGTAATTACCGTACTGCCTTGCTTTGCACTTCGTAAATTGACCTTCAGGTCTAGGCCCCCCGGAGCATGCAGCTGTAACCCACATAGGCGAATTCTTTCTTGATAGGTGTAGAGTAGCTGCCAGCAGGATGACGTTTCTGTGACACTAAATACGATTGGATCACGATGAGATGAAGGAAGGAGGTACATAATTGCATACGCAGGGCTAATCCTTAATCCGTCTCTGAGACGGCAACAACAAGGGGCAATCCATTCTCCGTTCAAGCAGCAGCTTTAAGCCCTCGTCGGTTGATTGGCAGTTTAAGAACTAACATCACATGCCGAAGTTCAGCGCAGCCAGCCAATCCGTTAGATCCCGTCCCAGCAGAACGGACAGACGAGGATGTCGGAACAAGGGACATGACGCCTCAAGCAGCCACTCGGAACAAGACGCGGGCCCAGCCTTAGAAGAATGATTGCAACGTCCAACTTTGACGAGTTTCTGGATCAAGGAGCAAGGGTCCCCTTCTTTGGCAGAGGAGGGACGGAACCACTTAGTGTGAAGAAGCACCAAAGTGACAGCCATTAGCCCAGACCTGTAGGCGACCAGTCTCCGTCGAGGAAATAAGGCTGCCTGCCGGGATCAGCAGGCCCAGCTGGGCAACACATACGACATTGTCGCGTGATGTGCGGCGGGCGTCGTAAAGATCCCTGGGGGGACGCCAAAATGGGACGCGCTGGGACTTCGGACCTGACCAGGATGTATATGGAGTGGTGTACCCTGCGAGAGACCTGGGGGAGCAAAGCGACGTCCCAGATTGGACCCAGAAGGCTCTGTGGCATTCAACAGGGCCTTGCGTCTTCCTGGGTGAACCCTGCAGCGGAGCCCTGGTGTCCCCCCCCAGCCATTCAAGCTATCGAACCAGAAGAGCGTGCACGCCTCTCCACTCACAATCGCACGTTGCTGTACGGATTACGGAGGAGGCATGTGTTTCCTCCTAGCACTCAAACTCTGTTTTCCAGGCGAGGGCCTAGCTGATACTGTACTCCGTAGTTCACTTCCTTTGCTGGAGGACAGCGACGGTTCACGGCACACTAAGTTACCCTTCCCGACTCTGTGCCGCATACAGTGGAAGTGGAGGTTCTGCCTTTGATGAAGTGGCTCGGTGAACAGACTGGTGATGGCGCTGCTTGCATGCTTTCGAAATCCACGTGCACCAAGCCAAGCTTGATGGCAACAGCAATGCCGTTGCCGTTTATCCACCGAGATTCGACTTTCAGGTGGTTTCACCCACCAAACTCGGAGGGGTTTCGATTGGGGTGCTGGTAGGTTCAGTTGTGTGTATCACGACCCCCCTTAGTGACGGCTCCCACGCCGTCTTATTGACGTGCTTCGGTTGCCGTAACTTTATTCCATTTGTCGCTATCAAAGATTCACCATTAAGGGTTTTTGCAGGGTGCCCCCCGACGCGCGCAAGCACGCCACCAACATACGCTGTTTGTGCGCACCACGAATCACCCTAGTAGTTGCCTGACTGACTTCTGGCGGGATCTTTTTATGACTTTTACTGTTATTCATTATTACTATTACATCCGTATTATTATTTTACTCATTGCTTTTTCGGCTGGTCGACTAGTCCCCAGCTTTCCAAAGGCAAACCCTTGTCACTGCCATCTCTCGGCATCCGGGGAGGGTGACGGAACCGCAATTAATCCACCGACTGGCCTGGTTGGACGGTGATTTACCTTTTGGGATGCCTGTTCGTCCTTGGTAAGTTACATTGGATACGACAGATCTGAGGGGCGGTTCGCTCAGGATCGAAGTGCCTTGACCGCTCGAAATTATTAGCGTACCCCAACTGCATCATGTTCCTTGCACGAAGCAAATGTGCCTTGATACAGCCTACGATTGAGGACCTACAAAGTATTCCACTCAAAAGAAACGACTGTACGAATACCGGCACTCCGTACAGTCGACCACCAACCCCGATTTGTCCGTTTATCGGGCCTGCTCCACTGGGCTGCGTTGCCGGCAATGTCTGACTACTGTACCTATTCAACTGTTTCTCGTTCGCCAACCCACACCCCGCACACCGATTCAGTTCAGCTCTCGTGAGCTTAGCCTTCCTCAGTCTGTGGAATGTGATCAGCACTCAGCCGTTATTAATAGGTTTCCTTTTTGGGGAGTTTTTTTTATTTTTTATTTTTAAATTTCTTCAGCAATCGTTGCCTCCCATGCTTTTGAAGACATGATCCAGTGCTTCCCGTTCAGTTGGGTCGTCGGTCCCGGCGCTTCCCGCCCAAGCCGCGAAACAAAGTATACGTACCACCTACACCACAAGTTGTACTTCAAATGGCCGCTATCTCGGCTACTCTCCATGCTCCACGATTATCGGCAGAGGGAAGGTAGAGAGCAGCTAGCAGAGTGGCGGCATCAGCGTTAATCATAGTATTAATCATTTAACCCATAGATTAAGCGCGCCCCCAATTCCCTCGTCCAAGTACCGCCAAGCATAAGGCGCTGCGTGTTGACTTGAAAACGTAGTTGGAAGTCAGTGTCGGTCCGTACCGCGGCTCTACAATGAGACATGGTTCAGGACGGCAACTCTGTCTAGCAAACCTGATAACGGGTTCTTGTTGAACAATTGCAGCTATGCATGGTGGCATCAAGGTGCTGTGGGTGGAATATCTCTCTCTGCAGATTAGTTGTTGTACCAATATCGGTGCAGGGATGGTCTGATTCTGCAGTGCTCCGTGCTCCGTACAGATTACACAAGAAGAGAATCGAAGTACAGAGGAACAAGGAAGATGCTACAGGGCCGAATCACTCATCCTCAGTCCACGGGGCAAAAATTCGCAGGTTCGAAGCTAGTGCGTTGCCCCTCTTGACCATGCCAAAAGTCGACTACGGTACTCCGTGCGCCCCCCGGCCTATCTTGGCTCCCTCGAGGCTCAGAGCTCAAGGCTCAAGGCTCAAGACCCTCGTCGAGGCGCGCTAAACCGTTGTCTTTCATGGTGGAGACTTGCATCCTCCATCTTGACCCCCCCTGGCCCGGCGTAAGTGCCATGCCTCATCCTTCCTCGGACCACACCCCCCCGCCCAGACGCCGCCACCGACAAGTAAAAGGGTCCCATCAAGGCTGGCGCTGCGGTTTTTTGGGGGCTACGGACGACGGGCGCTGTCCTGTGTGCGACTCGGCGACTCGACCCTACTGTACTGTAATCCGTACGGAGTTCCTAGGCCGGATGAGCTGCCCCGGGGCCTCGATTCGCCCACTCCCAATCCCATGTCCACGACCTCGCCTCCGCAATATCTTGCGACCAACCGCACCTTGTCTGCATCCACCCTCTGACACTTCACTCTCACTCTTATTGTGCGCCTTAGAAACGTCTCCTAACTTAATCTTCTTTCACACGTACCGATCCTCCTCCATCACAGAGTCAACGATTCCCATTGATCTCGGGCTTCTTAACTCACTCCACCACTTACAAGCTCGATTCTATACGCAGACTCACCAATTTTCAGTCTCACCTACCACTCGCCCAACTTGGATTACGCAGCATTG
Source organism: Mariannaea elegans (assembly GCA_930272665.1). Lineage (NCBI taxonomy): Eukaryota > Fungi > Ascomycota > Sordariomycetes > Hypocreales > Nectriaceae > Mariannaea > Mariannaea elegans. The sequence goes on along the minus strand of CAKNEU010000010.1, from coordinate 397,473 downwards.
CGAATGTGTTCCTGGTTCTCAGCCACTCGCCTACTCCCCGTCTCAATCTCCGGATCCGACTCTGTCCCTGCTTAGGCCAGGTCTCTCCGTCTTGTGTCTTGTCGTTGGTCCATCACGACCAACCTCTCCTACACATCCCCTTGATGGTGTTTTCCTTTCGCCCTCGGCCGCTGTTTTAATGCATTCGACGTTTGCTCTGCCGCTGCCGCTACCGCTCTCGCCCCAGTGCCATCACCGGCCGCCTCATGCCTGTCTGAATACTCAAGATATTCCAGGCACATCACTACAGCGTCCCCTCCGGCCGCCTGCGCCATACACGCTGTAATCCCCACCCCCCCGACTGGACCTCTAAAGTCGAAATCATTTCGCAAACCTCGCTCGTCGGGCCCTCCGCGGAGGACGACGAGCGTGGGCCACCACAGCCATGACGCTCTACTCAGATGCTCCCGCCCTCCGCGAATTCAAGTACGACAAGCCGACCCTATTGGTTTGCTGGTGGGCTACCTCCTTCTGTACTCTTATAATCCTCTTGCGACTCGCTGGTCGCTTCATTCGAACCGAGCGGCTCTTCACCGAAGACCGCGTCGCCGCCCTTGCGCTGATCCCATTATACCTACGCATGGGTTGCGTTCACTATATCCTTCTCTACGGAACCAACAATGCCGATTTTACCGTCGTCGAACTTAGCGACAAGGATGTGCACAGGAAAGAAATTGCCAGTGGCCTTGTACTGGCGAGCCGGATTTTCTACGCCGCAACGTATGTGGCGTGCCAATCCCTTCCACATTTTGCCGAAAAAACCGTTCTTGGCTAACCTTATTGCCGCAGATTATGGATTCTCAAATGGGCCATTCTTGAGTTCCTCTGCCGATTGACAATCACGACCTGGGAACACGCCTGGCAAACCACCCTTCGTGTCATTCGTATTATCCTGATCGTCACTTTTGTCGCCGTCTTCATCAGCGACCTCGCCGAATGCCAGCCCTTCAGCCATTACTGGCAAGTTTTACCCGACCCAGGCGGTCAATGCCGCCAGGGCTACGTACAGCTCATTACGATGGCAGTCTGCAACGTCTTTACCGACTTACTACTTATTATTTTCCCAATCCCCATTATCGTTACCAGCTCCATGACCGTGAAGAGGAAGATTCAGCTCGTCTTACTGTTCTCACTTAGTTTATCCGTAGTTGGCGTCACGCTCTATCGAGTTCCCAACATCATTCGGGAACAAGGCCGACAGCAGTATCGATCGCTTCTGGCTTCAGTCGAAATTTTATTTGCGACCGCTGCGGCGAATTCCTTAGTGTTGGGTTCGTTTATGCGGGACCGAGGTCTGAAGAAGCAAAAGTTCCGTCGCACCTCGGTTGCCGAGTCTTTTAATCCGTCCCTCAACCCCCGAAGACCAACCCTACACCGCCACTGGGGCAGTGATGAGGATCTTGTCCGAGATGTCGGAATTACAGTCGATCCTGAACTACGAAACGAGCCTGACACGCCAGAAGAAGGCTCCAGACAATTTATGCCTGCACCGATCATCAGGAAACTCGACCAGGATCTCGAACGCTGGCAATTCCCACAACGTCAACGCAGCAACGCCGAGAGAAGCGATGACTCCTTGCTCCCGCACGATCCTCTGACGCAAAGTAGGAACGACTCTCTGAACACATCAAGACGCGTCTCGTTCTTCGATGTTGGTGGACTATTAGACCCTCCTCAAGAGAGTAATGCAAGCATCCGGCCCGGTAGCCATACTTCCTCTAATGGCGATTTGGGGCCGTCCCACCTCCCTCCAGCCCCGTCCGTGACAGCTGGTACCAATGGCTTCCGCCGCGGCTCCACTGCCTTGCTTCAGGATCTTGGCGGTCTTCTGGGTCCCTTCAACACCAGAGCATCTAGAGCCAGAAATCGAAGTTCAGGAACGGAATTGCAGACTATACCACAGTCCCAGCCCGATCTGAGACTGAATATTCACGGCAAGCCCGAGCCCGAGCTACGGGACCCCGGTGGCCTTTTATCTTGAAATGACTCACCCACGAATAATCGTATGCGGCCGATACATTAACCGCTTTTAAAACATTTATATACGCACGCATACACACATACATACTACTACGACATGTATAATGACGGCAGCGGGACGTTTTTGGGATTCGGACCTTTTTTCCCCTTTTTTTTTCCTTTTTTTTTTCTTTTGGGCTAGTTTTTGTGCGGCTGTAGATGTATTAGACGTCCGGCTGGCGTTTTTCTGCATGGTGTTGACGGTCCACACCGAGAGGGGATTTGAAGCAGCAAAGTCTATCACGATGATACGAAGCTTGGGAAGTAGCTGATACCGGGGGGCAGCTTGATGGGACAGGTGTTTATGGGTCTTTAGGTTTTCATCCAGATGGATGTGTTTTCATATGGGTCGTCTGCAGTCAAGTAGACATGGAATGTTGGTTGGACACTCAGTTATATACCCCGGCTGAAATGCCAAGTTTACGATAGATGAATAGGATGTACAGTGAGGGGAGGAGGAATTGATAGTATATATGTAGTTTCATGGTGGGCTTTGAAGATTGATCCCCATGGAAGAAGAAAAATGCATTGCTTCAACCCTAAATACGTGTGCCGTCGTTTTGGTGAAATATGAGCTTGGGCATGGTAGCTTTCTGGCCTTGCAGACTCCCGATAATTCCCCAAGGCAAGATAGACTAGCACCGTCCAACCGCTTCTGTTTGCTCTATGCTGGAACTAGGTAAGACACATTCACGATAAACAGGTATTCCCTGGTGAATCTTTCCGTCAGGGTTAACTCTCTTAGATCTTCCTTCCAGTCTACAGGTTCAAACAGAACATAAAGGGTGCTGGATAGGCAGTGTACGCTTATGAGTTAAAGTTGATGATAACACCTAAAATAAAAGATGGTTTAGGGAGAGCTCTTAAAACCATGAAGTGGTGTAATGGAAGAAATTTGCATAAACATTAAAGACATTCTTCGATGATTACCGTTAGAAAAAGGTTGTGGTCGTAAAAGAGGATCATCGCCACAGTAATGCACGCACATGTTCTTTGTCTGCAGTCCATTCATCGCTGAGCTGTACTGCCTAATTTCTGATGTGGCCTGTATGCTTGTACCATGCACGACAGAGCCCAGTCAATTAATAATTCTCCGGTCATTTAGCAATGGTTGAGGCGGCGGGTTAAAGTTGCATGGCGTTCGACATCTTTGCCAAAAGAGTGGTCAGCAGGACCATGCACGAGCTAAGCCACAACATGAGCAGAACTTGGCGATACATGGTTTCCGATTCACAGCATCCATGGATCGGCGTTGAAAGGAGTGTAACGTACTTAGCTGTTGCAGGCGTCCGCTTCCCCAACGCTGTCTAGGATCTAAGAGGCAAGATTCTGGGCGAACCGGCCTAGAGAATCGTCCCCGCGAGGAAATTGTGAGAGGTATCGACTTTCGGTTCATTACAGGTGTCATATCTATTATATAATATATCAAATATTGATACTATTTTTGCCTCTTTTGGATAAATATAAACATTATATAGTATAAAATACCTAACCAGTCCTATAGACCTATCTATAAGTTACACTTTACCTATACGTCTCAAAGGTAGGTAGACATAGGACTTGTAGTTCTCGAAAGCTAGTACGTATAGAGGACCTATAGTCCTCAAAGGTAAGTAAGTTAGGTATAGTTTTTTATTTTTGTTTTTTATGTATCTTTTGTCAATAAATCTTGATTGGCTTTGCTACGGCATTGCACAATATACACAAGTAATCCCCTGGAACGCCAGCTTTTTGTTGAACCTGAAGTGCAGATCGACGCCTCCATCCTCGTACCAAAAGTCCCTTCTTTCTTGATCTCATCCAACTGCTCCCCTCTGCTCACAATCGCATCCGCAGACCTCCCCGACTGCCTTAGCACGTACTCGTAACAGTCATCCTTTCCCCTCTACGAATGGGGGAAAGGTTAGACACACAGTCTGTAACTAGCATAGCGGCCGGCCGTCTCACTCTTTCGAATAATCTTGACAACGTTGCCGCGCTTCAAGCCAAGGTAGCGAGCCACGGGGTCTTTCTGGAGGATTCGGGGCAGTTGGGTCTCCTTGAGACGGTATCGCTTGAGCAAAGCCGTCTTCTCATCTCGGGAGAGCAGGACATGCTTGGGGACGAGCTCGTGATGGGTGATGTTAACCAAGAGGTCGTCCTCGAGGAAACACTCAATCTTGGCGAGGTTCTCGACGCTGATAAGGGTCTTTCGGGCGGCGGGGGAAAGCGGGACATGGGTGACCATGATACCCGTCTTGTACTGGTTCTCGATGGTGTACTTTGCGAACTGGCGGATCTGGCCGACGCCAAAAGCCTTGTCGTTGAGAAATTCGACCCAGATAGGACCACAGTCGGGGGCGGGATCAGGATTGGCTTCGGTCGCGGGAGGAGTAGACTTCTTGAGCATGGCTGGGCTTGGGCGTGCAGAGAACTGAAGCTTTGCTCGGCTGTAAGAAAACGGAGTCCGCGGTCAGAGGGCTTTTTCTTTTCTTTTCTTTTCTTTTTTCGCTGCGTAGCGAGTTGGCAGAGAGAGGGCAAAGATCTATCTATCTCACTTGATGGAGCCGTCAGGCATGCAGTATTGGTCGCGGAAGCGATCGAGCGAAATCTTAACTTCCTCCTCGGCGAGTTCGTACTCCTAGTTTCAAGCGTTAGTTGGGCGGAACACAAGGCGATTATCATGAGTAATGAAGAATGCGACCAATGCAAACTCACCCGGTCAGCAATCATCTCGTGAACAGTTCTCCAAGCTCGCCAGAGTCTGACGATCTCCTTGGAATTGGCGTCGGTAGGCACGTTATCGATATCCATTGTTGCTTGGTGTTCGTGGTTCAGCGTCGCAGGATAGGAGGCTCGAAAAATAAGTCAACAAGTCGTAGAATGTTAAAAGCAAGTCCAGACCCTCTCTCTCAAAAATGTTTCGCTCAGCCTTGCATGCCTGGGCGCGAAAGCTCCAATGCAAAGAGACCAGGTGGGTCTGAGCACAAAGGGAGTCATGTGATAGTGAAAAGGCAACTTCAGCCACAGGCAAACGGAAAGCCACAAATATGCAGCGCCACAAACAGGTGTTCCACTGCAGAGCGACGATCTGGGGCCCGCCCGCTCTTGCTTCGTGGTCAAAGGACCCTAGCAGCCACTACACTAGGGGAAGACAGCCGACAAGGGGACGCAAGCACAAGCCTACAGGGGGCCCCGAGTGCTCGGAAGACAGGGTACCTTTGACCGAGCAGCGAGTTACCACTATTACTCCGTGAATAAGTGATACAGCGCCTTCCAGGTCAAGTTTAGCGGGCTGCCAGGTGCTGTCCGAGTGAACTTTCAGGAGCTTTCAGCGATAATTCCAGCGAAACGGGTACCTATGGATGATATACAGATGTACCGCTACGTATACTTAATCGTCCCTCAGTGGAGGGTCAGACAATTCAGGGGCGCACAGACCCCCCGAACTGCTCACAATCGCAACCCCAAAGCAGACACGGGGCAGTAAGAAAGTGGTGGAATTTCAATCTCAATTTCTGGACTTTTTTTTTTCGCTCGCTTCTTCTCCTCCTCACCCACCTCACACCTTCTTGTCTCGACCACCACGTGTCGGTTGCTTCTCTCATTCAGTTTCCTCCTTTTTCTTCGCCGACACTCTGCTTGAGTTGTCCGCCTCGGTCCCGTCAGCCTCTTCGGTTTCTCCCCCTCTCGTCGACTCACCTGTTGTTTCAATATCGCAATGGCTGACGTTGCGACTGCTACCGCCCCTGCGGCTGACAAGCCCACCACGACGCGCCCTACCAAGCCTGATGAGAAGGCCTTTGAAGAGGAGCTCGCAAAGGCTGACAAGGCTCACAAAGCTGCTATGGACCGCTTGGTACGACCTCAATGCCTCTCCCCCTCTTGTCTGTGATGCCATCAAACGGCAGCACGATCCATCGGCCCAGGTTCCACTTTCCGTGGCCTCATCCTGACCCAGCTAACTTTATCGCCCTCCAGAACGCTATCAAGGCCAAGATCGAGATTGCCCAGCCCAACAAGAACAAGGACCAGCCCAGCCCAACTCAGCAGCGACGACAGGAGCTCATCTCCCAGGCCAACGAGATCCGACAGAAGCAGGCTGGTGGCAAGAACGCCCGCTCCACCAAGCTCGAGCAGATCAAGCGCCTCGACGAGCAGGTCCGTAGCCGAATCAGCGAGCAGAAGACTGCCAAGAGCAAAGTCCCCTTCAAGAGCCTCGAGGATGTTGATCGCCAAATCGCCAGCCTCGACAAGCAGGTCAACTCGGGTACCATGAAACTTGTCGACGAGAAGAAGGCCCTCAGCGATATCTCTAGCTTGCGCAAGATCCGCAAGAACTTTGGTCAATTTGAGGACTCTCAAAAGCAAATCGATGAGTTGCGAGCCAAGATCAAGGAGATCAAGGACAGCATGGACGACCCCGAGCAGAAGGCACTGTCCGAGAAGTACTCCAAGATCCAGGCTGAGCTCGATGCCATCAAGGCCGAGCAGGATGAGGCTTACAAGTCCATCTCGACTCTGCGTGACGAGCGTACCAAGCTCCACGCCGAGCAGCAGGAAACGTACGCTGCCATTCGCAAGATTAAGGACGACTACTACGGTCAGAAGAAGGCTTTCGCCGCATATGAGCGTGAGGCCCGTGAACGATACCGTGAGAAACAGAAGGCTGAGCACGACCGCATCATCAAGGAGCGCAAGAAGGCTGATGCTGAGCGCCGTCTTGCCGAGGCCAGTGACGCCGCCTACCTCGATGAGATCCGTCGCGCCAACAGCTTGCTCCAGTTCCTTGACCCCAACCACAAGGTTGAGAAGGGCCCCTTGATGGCCGACACTGGCCTTGGCGCTCAGGCTCAGCGGACTGTGGATGAATCTGGTCTTAAGGGCACCCGGCTCGTCCGCAAGGAGGATCGCGAGGATGAGTACCTCCCTGCTGTCAAGAAGGGTAAGAAGGGCAAGAAGGGTGGCGCCAGCGCTGCCTCTTCCAAGTTCTTCAACTGCCCTCCTTCCGTTGTCGAGGATTGTGTCGCCATGGGCATTGATCCCCCCATGAGCGCCCTCGACGTCCCTGCTGTCACTGAGAAGGTCCGCGCCAAGCTTGATTTCTGGAAGAATGACCAGGAGGCTCAGACCAAGCGCGTAAGTTTGCTCTCAAAACCATATACGAATAAGACGCAAAATGCTAACGAGGACATGTATGTATAGAACATTGAGGAGGCCAAGCGCAAGATTGCCGAAATCGAGGCCGCCGAGGCTAACGGCGAGACCGTCAACGAGGCCACCTCCAAGCTCGAGGAGACTTCCATCTCCGAGAAGCAGGAGTCGTAGGCAAATTGCCGCCTTGCAGCCTGTCAACTTGCTGCTGTATACTTGCTGCTGCAGCACCGATCTCGACATCCTCGGCACCGAGCTCTATTCGATCCGCTCACATCATCCTCTCTCCTCTCCGTCTCTCTCCACAAATATCCTCGCCATCCCCGCAGTCCGCTCGGGTCCGCTCCTCTCACATAAACGACCGACACCCTAAGAAAAATCCCGAACCTACTTCCTCTGGGGAAACCTCATCCCGCGGCCTCCTCATCTACTTGGTGTGTCGCCTCTGTTCATCCTCATCCACCCTTCTACCCCTATTTCTCCCCCCTCGATTTGAAAGCGCTCTCGGTGCTGTTATGTAATTAGGCGCTCTCCCAAACGGAAGGAGATGTGCAATAAAAAAGATGTTTCATTTGATACAGTTCAAGTTGTGATTTGACGCGCCCTCATCATTTGTCCATGTCTTTTGTTGATTGTCGTCTCAGTCTCAGCAAGATGGCCTTGAGATTAACCTTGAGGGTTGGGTACACACGCATCGGGCACTTCTACTTCCCTTCAACCTTCTTGCATGCATGAATCGCCCACTGAGTCCAATGCCTGCGTTTTTACTCCGTAGGTTACGTACTGATGGGGAGGAAATCACTACCTAATTGCTGTACCAACTCACGGGGACATCAGCCGAGAACGAACTAGTCGAGGCTAGTTCAAATCCTCCTGTCTTGTGCTACAACACACAACAGCACAACGCACGAAATTATTTCCCCGCCGAATTGAAGGAAACTACCCCCACTATCAAAACAACATGCGATGATTTCGGCAACACCCATCGAAACAGCTTCGCAACATGATCACAAAGGCAACTGTAAACAAACTTCTACTACTGTCCACTTACTACCTCTCATCTCTCATCACCAGCTTGTTTTCCTTTCTCTCTCCCTCGGCTCTCCAGTTTGTTCGCTTCCTGTTTAAAACATAGGCGTATACACTCCCTCTCATCCTTCAGCCTCGAGATTCCCTCTAGATTAATTCTCACTTCTCAAGCGATACGCAACCACTCAGTGATTCGGAAGCACAAATGATGCACATAATCGAGCTGCTTGGCTGTGAACTCAGAAAACGATAGCTTCACGACTTGTTGGCACACTAATTTTCTTGCATGCATGCTTGTATCCTCCACTAAGTCCATCACGCGCCTTTTTACTAAGTCACAAACTGATAGGGACCGAGAAGGAGCTAGTTGAAGCTAGTTCGAATCCTTCTCCCTGTCGTGCCGCAACACAGCAACACAGAGCACGAAATACTTCCCCTCGGCATTGAGGAAAAGGCACACCCCATAAACTCAACAACCTCCATCATAACCCAACATGATCCTACAGGATATTTGCCTTCAATGGCATGGTATTTTAGTATCTAAATTACTCAGTACAAATTACCCAGGCATAACCAACTCCAGATACTCCAAATCATACCCAAACAAATGACTTTTTAAACCAAAAGGGGGGAATATTGAACCCAAACTGTAAACCCCAATAAAAGTGCCACGCCGGTCTGTTCGTCCGAATACAAGTACTCCACGCCCCAATTATGCAATGGTCGTGATTCTCATAGAATTCGTAATATTTATCGGATCATGTCCATATGGGTGGATGCGGTAGCGAAGCGTTCGTCGAGATCATTTTACCCCATAAAGCCAGGAGGAGCATAATATGAGGCAGGGGGAGGAGGAGGAGGAGGGGCATAATTAGCTCGTCTCTCTCGGGGGTCTCGAGGATCTCGAGGATCTCGGGGGGCTGGAGTGCGACCGTTCATACGGGGTATGGGAGGAGGCGGAGTTCGAGATGGAAGCGCCTGTTGTTCATGATACCCAACAGCTGCAACAGCCGCCGAACCAGAGGCACCATTTGAGCCACTCCGTCGATTGGCTTTCCGATAGCCATTGAGTGCACTCAGTGGGGGATCCTTTACTGCTGATTCGTCCTCGGCAGGGAGAGTAAGTTCCACGAGACCAAAGAAATATTCAAGAACCTCGGGGTACCGCTGTACGCTAGATTGCCAGTCCTCGTCGATTCCGCGCTTCAGGGAAGCCTGAGCCTCAGCAATCTGGTTGGGATGTGGTGGCGCATGATAGTAGTGATACGCGTGTGCAGTAATACGATCCATATGAGCAGAGTGTGCGGTTTTGCGGCGTTCCGTGAGCAGTCGAAAATACTCTAAGATATAATCCTGCGCGTGGGCTCGAACCCAAGAACTACGATTCACTGGAATCAGTCACGTTGGTTGGAAGGTGTTGGGGGAAAGCTGGCTAGCGAACCGTATGTCCGTGTAAATAGACCGCATCATGCGATCCTCCGCCTGCTTGATAGCGACCTCGAGTCCCTTGGCCTCACAATCGCATGCCATGGTTGCCGGAGCGTGGCATATCGCGCAGTCAGGGTCCATCCTGACGATATATTTAGGATGACGATATTGTCTAGTAAACATTTTAGCAGAGGCGGCGACCGGGATGGCATGGATTTAGGGTGAGCCGCGGCGGGAGAAAGGAACCGGAGGAGAAAGTAAAAGAATGCAAAATGCGGTGCCAGGGGTGTCAAGTCATGACAACGATGCAGATGCTGATTGAGCCTCTCCCTCTAACCCCACTGACGAGTTTCATGAGGCAAAAACGCTGCGAGGCAGAGCACAGAGACGAAAAGTGTGGACAATGATGACCGGGGACGGGGGCCGGGGAGGGGAAGGGGAGAAGAGCAACTGACCTAGACAGGACGACAACTGCCACTACGGCAGAGAATAAGGCTCGGACGTGGCGGTAAGGAGATAACGATACCAAAGGGGAAAGTGGTATGGTATGCCCGTTGACAAACAGCGGACAGGTAGGAAAGCTGCTGTTTCGCTGGTTTCGCTGGGGGCAGGATGTATCCTGCAAGCACCAGCAGCTCTCAGGGCTCGAGCTGGAAGGGAGGGAGAAACTGAGGAGCGAGATGGAAGAAGTCGCGTGGGGAACTGAGGGAAGCTATGTGGAGAGAGATCGAATGAGGAGAGCCGGTCCACGTCTTCTGTCGTGGCTCGAATGCGGGACCACGGAGCGTATGCAAGCTGACCCAATGGACCTTAGGGAGGGGCTGTTTGGCAGCGAACCGTCGTTGGGCAATGCGGGCGGCTCAGGTGCTTTTCCTCGGCCTCAGTGGGTGGTGACGAGCAGCAGTAGCACGACAATGTGGGAGGGGGGGATGGAACGTGGTCAAGAAGAATTGGGACGAGAGAAAGTTAGGGCCGGCGAGATGGAGGGAAGCGATGGCTGTTTGAAGGACGCTGATGTGGGCAGAGAGAGGACGGGGACGAAGGACTAGTGTTGAAAAGGTCAGCCCAGAGAAAGTAAGAAAGAAGACCAGGTCAGAACTAAAAAGGAACCCAGCAAGTTGATATCCGGCTTCGACTAAAAGTAGTGAGAAGTCAGGGGAGACAAATTGCCGAAATGTTGAACCTGGACTTGGGCAAATAAAGGCGGGAGACGGAGAGACGGTGGCGGGTAAGCTCCAGAATAACCAACGGGGGACGGCGGAGAAGAGGGGCAGGAGGCCCGAGGGAGGACTGCGGCTGGCCGATTCACCGCATTTTGGCATCAGCAGGCCAGGCCTTCTCCGTGTTTCCAGCACACTCTTCAACACTGGCTGGAGGCTGGCCACTCGGGCTGGCTGCAGATATGGATGGGGCAGCAAGACGAACGGACAGGGAAGAATAATGACAGGTGGTGATTGGCACGAGAAACGACGACAGCGGCAAATCTTGGGACGGTGAAGAGTATCTTGTATCGATTGGCTAAGGTAGGTATCGTATGCGAAACATAGCGACGACGAACGAACATGGTGTTGTCATGGCTGTTATAACGGTCGACCGTTGAACTGTAAGGCAGAGGTAGACATCGCGGGCGAGCGTGCGACTCGCAGTTCCCTAGTTCCCCGGTGTGGAGGTGCCGATACGCGTGGCGAGTGGCTTTTTGGCGAAGAAGGCGCTGTAAGATGAAAGAAAAAGAAAGCGACCCTCCAATACACATCTGCGATGTAAGAAACAGGTCACAGCCTCATTTATTCCTCTCCTTCCTTCCCTTGAACTATCAGTGTGTTCCTCAGGCAGGTGTTAATTGGGGCGTGGTTGCCTGTTGCTCACGAGGGACTATTTCCTTTCCAGGGCATATTTCTGGTGGTGCATCCCTTAGAAGCGGGTGTTTCCGTCTTATCTTATCAGCCCTGAGCTTCATCCCGAATTTTTGGTCTCCTCCGAGGGCCCCACGCCAAGACGATTCCTCTTTTCAACTTCAAACCTCGATATCCATTCGAGCCCAATTGGGGGACAGTTGCAGCAGCCATGGCTCTCCGGTGCCCCAATGCAGGGTCTACTCTCTTTCCGTTTCTCTACCCATCACTCTTTTCTCTACGTTGCTCGCTCGCCGCAGCCGTCGCTCTGCGACAACGACGATATACCTCTACTGTCAACGACCTTCCCGAGTCGCGCCTTAACCCAGCACCCGATGATTATGCAGCATCCACTTTCGTCGATAAAGCTCAGTTGACACTCTATGCCGGTCGTGGTGGCAATGGTTGTATATCATTCTTACGAGAGGCTTACCTTGCTGAAGGTCCTCCCAACGGCGGCGACGGTGGCCATGGTGGCAACGTATACATCCAGGCCGCACATGGTGAAACTTCACTACATAAGCTGGCACGAAAGAGATTCGTTCACGCTGGGCGTGGAAAGAACGGTCAGGGAAGTGCAAAGAGTGGTACCAGAGGAGACGACATCATCATCACCGTACCTGTAGGTACTGTGGTACGCGAGTTGGATCGCGAGGATCCCGTCGCCGACGAGGAGATGGATATGCGACTCTGGCGCGCCCAGGAGAAAGCGCGCAAGCGCGAGCAACACTTGGCAGAGTTGGAAAGGAAGAGACTCGTTGAAGAACGTGGGTATGAGGAGGACGAGGAAGATGAGGAAGATGACAGGAGGAAGGAACAGGAGGAAGAGGAGGAAGAGGATGAAAATCCCGAGCGGCGCAAGTGGTTGCTTTATCCTGGTTTGTCCAAAACAGACGTCAAGCAAACTGTCTTCCCCCGGCTTCCTAAGCGACATCGCATCCTCAAGCAGCCTCCTCCGACAATCCACCTTGATCTTTCCCGTCCAACCCCGATTCCTATCCTCCTTGCCACCGGTGGCATTGGCGGTCTGGGTAATCCTCACTTTACTTCCCGAGAGCACCCGCGACCCATGTTTGCCACGAAAGGTGAGAGTGCTGTGACAATGAATATTGAGCTAGAACTCAAGCTTCTCGCCGATGTTGGTCTAGTCGGCCTTCCCAATGCCGGCAAGAGCACCCTCCTTCGCGCCCTCACCAACAGCCGGACTCGAGTCGGAAACTGGGCCTTCACTACCCTGCAGCCCAATATCGGAACCGTTGTGCTTGATAAGTACTCCGGCCGTCCTACTATCAAGAGCTACCGCCGCTACCCTGCCCAGATGGGCTCACCTGAGGAGGTTGACACTGAGCCACGTACCCGTTTCAGTGTCGCCGACATCCCTGGTCTCATTGAAGGAGCTCATCTCGACCGTGGACTAGGTATCGCTTTTCTGCGCCATGTGGAGCGTGCGGGTGTCCTCGCCTTTGTCATCGATCTGGCTGCTGGTAACGCAGTAAAGGCTCTCGACTCCCTGTGGCGTGAGGTTGGCTTGTACGCCAAGATGCGAGATGAAGAGGAGCACGATCGCGAAATTGACAACCGCATTGACTGGGACACGTCGGGTGACGGAGGCCATGTCAATTATAGCACTGACTTCAGTGCTTCTGAGTTGCCCACTGAGTTGCCAGGAATGCAAATTGCCGGCAAGCCCTGGTTCGTTGTGGCCACCAAGGCTGACCTTCCAGAGACGCAGGAGAACTTTAAGGAGCTCAAAGCCTACCTCGACAGCATTACAAACGGCGAAAAGCCGCATCCCAGCGGAGCAGAGCAGGCCTGGATCAAGAACTGTACCGCCATCCCTATCAGTGCCATTAACGGCCAGGGAATGGATAGGATTGTTCACTGGACCGTTGGTCTGTTGGACGAGTAGGCGCCAGTTTGACGAGTCCCATGTATTATATCAACTTTTACCGTGAGATCATCCTAGGTCTTGACTATACCAAAAACTGTACTATATAGCACCAAAAACTTGTAATCAATTACACATGTATCCCTTGTCTAAATCACGCCTTTTCCTCAGCTTCTTTTGACTCATTCTCTTTTGCGCCGTTAGCCTCTCCGTTTTCTTCATTAGTGACATCCTTCTCAGCAGACTCCTGGGCATCACCAGCCTCCTCCTTGACCTCCTTAGCCGTACTCTCCTTAGGTGTCTGCTTGTTCAGACTGATGTTAATGAGAGGCGAAGTATCATTGAAGACGCGCAGGAGCATCGCCGAGCGATCCTCTTTAGGAAGCATGAGATTGAGCGAGTGAATGCTCTTCCAAAGAGGCAGGGCCATGCGCTCGCTGAAATCAGGGTCGGTGCCATCAGGCTCGATACGCAGGACACAGCAGCCCATGCCGATATCTCGGACGCGCTCGCCAATTTCGTCAAACCTCTCCCAGTTGCTGTCAGAGATGCGGGGGAACATCTCGATAAGCAGTTTATGGAACGTCTCCTTGTTGCGAAGGTGAATGACACGGGGCTCGCCGACGTAGCCCTGGAGGATGGGCATACCTTCGGCCTGGATGCGCCATCGGCAGACTTCCGCTGAGGGTGCATCCTGCTTCATATACATGCGGACACCACCATGGATGAACTTGATGCCTCGGCCCTCGTTCTCCTTGAGAATGTCCCGCATTAAGGCAGTTGTATAGTAAATAGCCTTAGCAGGCTCGCCCATTTCGTTACGGACCATATATCGGTCATCGGGGAAGCGAGCTGAAAGGTGATAAAACTCTTTAATGTTCTGAATGATAGGGTGGGCTGGGTCAAGGTACTTGAAAGCCTCTTCAGCAGGTCCGTTGCGCTTGGGTTTGCCGCCATTCTCTTGCTTAGGCAGTTCAACTGGAGTTGCGGCAGCTGAGGGCTCGGTCTCTTCGGTCTTAGCTTTCTTAGCAGGCTTCTCTTCGGTCTCCTCACTCTCCAATGGCCTCTTATTCCCGTTGGTAGATTCGTCGGCCATTGCAATATCTTCCTGCTTAATCTCTAGAGCGGCGGGGGCAGTCTCGGCTTCTATCTTCTCGGGGCTCTCTTCAGCGGCTTTCTCGGCCGTAGGAGTCTTAGATGAGCCTTCAGCCTTGGTAGGAGCTTGCTTAGGCTCATTCTCGTTCTTTGCCTTGAACTCGGCCTTCTTCTGAAGCACAGTGATGAAGAAACCACCCGTATCTTGCATGTGGGCATAGACTCGCATGCAACGCTCCAGAGGAAGATCGGCGCACTGGGAGCCCTCAAGTCTAGGGAACATAGTCTCAACAACCCTCCCAGGGGTCACACCCTCGTTGTGCTCGTTGGCGTACTCCTCAACCTCCTTCCATGAATTCCAGATCTTGGCAGTCTTGTCCATGATCTTCCATGACTTCATACCAGGGTTCCGCTTCAGCTCCTTGAGTTCATTGCTGCAATCAACAATTTCGACATTCTCGGGGCCACCACATCTTTCAATAGCGGACACCACAACGGCCTCGTTCTCGACGGGGTTCATACTGCAGGTGGAGAAGACGACACGGCCACCAACCTTGAGAAGCTGGAGAGCTCGCACCAGAATTCTAATCTGGGTGACATGAAGACCAAGCGCACTGCCTGGTTGCCAGTCCTTCCAGAGGTTGGCGTTTTTTCGGAGGGTGCCGTCACCAGAGCAAGGGACGTCGGCCAGGATACGATCGAACTTCAGATACTTAGCCTTGGTCGAGTTGGGGTCCGAGGGTAGCTTAATCGAGGGAAATTGAGTAGCATCATGGTTAGTAACAATGAGGTTAGGAGACGAAAGTCGCTTGAGCTGATGGACCAGCATGTGGCCACGCTTATAATCGGAGTCGTTGGCGATCAGCAGGCCAGTGGCTCGTCCAGCGTCGGTAGGGTCGGCGTCGAGGTCGGCATCAATCTCGTCCTGGGTCTCGGCACCAAGATCCAATCCATCCTCCTGAGCAAAAGCTCGAAGGGTTTTTCGGACTCGGGCCTCTTCTCCGACATGAATCATCTCGAGAAGCTGGGCAGCCTTGCTTCCAGGAGCAGCGCACATATCCAAAACAGTCATACCAGGGCGCAGGTCCATCAAAAGGGGAGGGATCATGCTGACAACCTCTTGGCGACTAATGTTTCCGACGCTCGTCTCGGAAACGAGGAACTTCTGGAAGGCGGCGAAGGGGGGAAATTTGCGAATAACGTTCTTGGGGGTGGTCATCCACCAAGCAAGCTCATCGGGGTACCACGGAACAGCCTGGGGTGGCGCGACGGGAGTACCATCCTGGTGTTCAATCTTGACGATTTCGGGGATATATCGGTCCTTGAGGAGTCTCTTGACATTGATCGCATGGCTGGCGCAGACATTAGTATAAATTTTCTCTGTCAGTCTCAGGCGCAGCATACCCTTTGGAACCGCAAAATCGGAAACTGTTGGGAAGTTCGCGCCGCAGAGCATCCCAGTAAGCCTTCTTCTCCTCCTCGTCCAGCTGAAGTAAGGTATCGTAGAAACGTTGAAACTTCTCGTTCTCCTTGGGGACGGCAGGGTAGTCTCTCCAGGCACCTCCAGACTGGCCACCACCTCGGCCACCGCCACCGCCTCGTCGATTTTTGCCCTATAATGGATCATTAGCATTTTATATGTGCGATTGGTACGGATTGAGGAAGCACGTACCCGAAAACTCTTCTTGCCCATTGTCGCGATTGTGTTGAAGTGAAAAGAGCTTGCGACAGAAATTTACAAGGCTGGCAGAAAAAGTCCATGCCCCGCCACAGTCTTTGGCACCCCGCGGATGCGCTAAAGCTTGCCGCCTTGAACTCCACCCATTGCATGTGAAGCTTCAGCCACAACAGTATGTTCTCGGCTTGACTCTAGGGTAAACGTTATGAGCACAACTCATGCTCATGAAATCGTCTTTATTTTTTGACTACTAAATAATATTAGTTTATATTTTTCGATACCCAGCCTATCAGGGAAGAGGAAGCTCTAGAGAAGCCGAGTGATACACAACCGCAAAGGCCATGTGGAACGAATGGGGCCACAGATTAAGTGAAGAGCAAAAACATACATGGCTAAAGGATGTGCCGTTTTTGGCATTCAGGAAATTTCAAGGGGACTCGTGGCCGCGGCACTGATTATCTAAAGGTGGACGGCATATGCTATGGACTCTTTGGACATTCTTGAGGATAATGTTTTCGCCGTCGCTATTGATTAGATCTCAAGCCGCAACGTGGGTGCAAACCAAGTTCCCTGGCGCCAATATTACCATGTGGGTATTCAACAACGAAGGTCTAAGAAAAGACGCCAGATCTCGAAACTCGAAGACCCTTCATGTTGTCCACGCCACAGCCAAAAAGGACACCGAGCACCGAGTCACAATTACACATTCGAAGTCCCGAACAACACCTTCGCCTGAGGCCCCTACCCAATAGCGCCACAATAACGAGAAGGCAGTAACAGCGGAGACAACAGCGACGGCGGCAAGAGCAATGACGATGGAAGCGAAGACGACGAGGTTCGAACAGCGGAGAGAAACGCTTCGCCTCACTGTGAGGGAACCCGTGATCCTAGTTGCCGGAGAATAGACAATTATTATTTGGCATAGTAGATTCACAAGCTCTGGCAAACCAGCCCACACTCCCTAGATGCCAATGGAGTGAAAGTCGAGACAAGCAGACGGCTACCACCTACGCTCCCGAGGCTCCTGGAGAGCCTTAATCAGACTGAGCCTGAGCGTTCCGGCCCTGTCACAGGTGAGACAGAAGCAAGTGACGACGCTGACGAGATGATCATGAAACTGGAATTCATCCTTCTGATCTACACAAAGAATAGAATAAACAGATGGGAAGCGTAAATGACGCGATTAAGTGATATGAGCGGATTGAATTGCTGGAAAGAGCACGAGATCGCCAAGAGCAAGGAAGGCAAGCCCTTTGCAACGCCCCTATAATGGCTGTGCAAGCAATTGGGACTGAGTCTCAACGCTGAGAATAGGCAAACAGCCTGAAGTTTAGACTCCGAAGAACGACGTGCTGCAGTCCTGGAACACCCTCGCTCCAACAGGAAGGATTGCGTAATTGGGAACATGCAGGCCTTAAGTTTGAAATGGTATGGGACAGGACATTTGGGGAGTTGGCGCCGTAATTTTCGTTATTTGGCGACCTTGGCACCCGTCTTGTTCGCTGAGTCGTTCCCGGGAGCTCAGGGAAGAATCTTTCAATGTTAGACATTCTTGTGTATGCAACGTGATGTCTATATGCAAGCTTTCATAATTTCAAATTGACTTAAGGAATACCGGTAGGTACCAGGAATCACGCTCTTGGCACCCGCCTATGGGAATTTAGTACATCTTCAGGTACTTCTCACTTCAAAATATTCGCTAACTGATGATCTCTCTGTTCCTGGCAGAGTATGCTTATATCCCATCCGAAGGGATACTCGTTAACTCAACTACAAGGGGGAGTCAGTCATTGGCGGAACAGACAACCAACTATTTGGTGGGGACATTACTAATTACCCAGCATCTTTTGAGTTGAGGCTGACGGCAAGCAGTTGCTGCTGCCTACTGCCTGCCTCCAAGCTCGGTAGGTAATTTCCAGCGGTGCCACTCGTCCACCGTAAAGGAAATGAGGAGCCCCACACAAACACAATCACACCGTCACGTGCACGGTCCTTTTCAGGGTATATAATGCCGCCTTGCCTCCCACCATTTTATCTTTTTCTCTTTTCTTCTTCATACTTACCTTGTTCCGAACTCCCCAGATCAAGAATTGGGGGTTTCAGCCAGGAAGGCCTGCATTGCACATCGCGGAGTCGTTCTTGGCTCCATTGTCCTTCGGGGCCATGGGGGGCGCAATTTTTGATTTATAAACTCGTTTTCATTGTGCGCTCAGCTCTATGCTGAGTCATGAAGAAGTCGACTACGAACTTTGTGCCTGTCAGCCATGATTTCGTCTCAATTGTGTTACAACGTGGGACACATGTTCAAACCCCATGTTGCTCATGTGTCTGCCTGTACTCTTGGTTGGAGCTGAGGATGTGTTCATTTACATTGCTGCGATTCAACACTTCTCCGTAATTCAACGCAATCATAACCTTCTGAGTTGCAGCTTGGAGTCGACATGCTTCTGACTGAAGACGCACCGCTGAGGGCTATCTATCGTGGTAGACGCTTATTGGACACATTTTTTGAACCTGATTACCCATGATCCTTCCCTGCTGGAGCGAGTACCTGGCGCATCAATGTATTGGTACCACCAGTCACCCAAAACAACAGGTGCTCAATCGATCGCTTAATATGAGTGGCCAAGTATCGAGTTGGATTAGAGTAGAGAGTCTTCGTTGTCCTCATCCGCTCTCTAATAAATTTCGTGAACTTGTCTTTTTGAGCCATTCAGATTTTAAGAATGCATTTTCGTGGCAGTGTACAAGTATGAAGCTGAGGCCACCAAAGTGGGAGCTACATAATTGCACGTTTTATCTTCAATGAAATCATTATCGGGGACACTTCTAGGTACATTAGTATGGGACTAAGTATCCTTAAGCTCATGGGAGACCTCATGATATGTTAGCAGGTAACACGAGATCAAAAGCAGCAAACTCCTGGTCACTTCTTGCCGTCATTAAGTTCCACGAGGACTATCGTTTACAATCTCCGTTGTTAGTGAACGCTTATTTTGCGCCATTGACAGGCTGAGACATACGGCAATGTATGCAAAGGGGATCAGTTGCAAGATTGGTGATACAAATGAGCTCAGTGATAACATTGAAAATTAAGTAATGCCTGTCTTAAAAGTCAATGGTGTCTAAAAGTCTGAGCCGGCGAGACGCACTTCTATGCCAAACGCATCATAACTCATCTTACCAAGCCTCATGCCAGTTACATCGCTTATGAATAACGAAATGGAAATAGGAATCGCATCGTACATGCAATTTTTAATTCATGACAGGGATACTTTCCCTATCTACTACGAGGTCTCTCTCTGCGGCGGGCATGCAGGAGGGCAAGCTTAAATCACGGTGGGACAGGCGTCCCAGGTGGTATGCACTATCAGAGGAAGTCCTTTTTGCATTGTAAAAATGATAAAAAAATACATCATCTATGGAGTGAAATACAACAATCAGACTTATTGCCGCATGAAGTTATGTTATATTATGTCGTAGCCCTGCAACCCTGTTAAACTTTCCGAGTCTTACAGGGCCCCAACTAGCATCGTTTTCGCTGGTCTCTTTTGTGATTAATCACTGCTTCTTCCACTGTCCAGCGTCCTCAACGCCCTTGGACACACCGTCAAGGCCATTCTCAACACCGGTTCCGATGTTGCCTAAGCCATCGCCGAGCGGTCTCCCCAAGTCGCCCGTAACGCTTGTAACAGTGTTGCCCAGGCCTCGGGTTGCAGCGCCAGTTACGCCGCCGAGAGTGCGTCCAACACCCCCGACCGTGTTCCCAAGTGTGCTGGTGAGGAATGTGACGGCACCTGTGGCGGTGTCGGTGGCGTTGTTCTTCTTGTTGTTGTTGTTGTTCATGATGGATTGTGGTGAATAGATAGTTGTGTGGAGAGAGATGAGGTGAAGTTTTTGTAGATGTTCGACTTATTTCAGTTCGGAGGAGGACAGTTTGATTGATTTGATGTTTGTGGTATATAACGAACAATGTAATTGTTGGAAGTTGCGTCCGCTTTTAAACCCATCTTCACTTACAAGTTGAAGGGTGATCATCCAAGAACCACTCTAATATGACGTCAATGCACCATGTCTGCCCGGTCACCTGCACCAGCCTATTGGAACCGCTTCACATGCCGGTATCCCTGTAGATGACGTCCAAACGTTGGTAATAGATTGCGCATCCAGCGACTCGGGATGGCACACTACTTTGAGGAAATGTCGTCAGACAGTAACCCACGATCGATGTTTTGCAGGGTAGGAAATCATAAAGTGACCCAGGCATGTCACTGTGCAGCCCTCTTTTGAATGCTCATAGTTTCTCGCGGCTTCGTTATGATGTCAACCTGTCTGTGTTGAGTGGTCTTGTCATCACATGTATGGGATCTTATGAAATGGAGAACACGGCAGAAAATGCGCAGAATGATCCAGTGAGAAGGTCGGAGTGACAACTAGTTGACAGGAGAACAGAAGACATCCTCAAAACATAGACGTATTTGGCTTGGACGTTTTGCTGAGCATTCCCGGTGATTCTCCTTCGAATGTTGTAACATGAACCGGTATCCTGCGTCTTGTATACCCTGTGATATTGTGGACTGTCACCTGCATATCTCTAGGTCTAGATGCCTAATGTTTGTGTGTTCCTGATCATAATACGCAATCTGTATTAGTTATCATAGTACATATCTTGATCACCCATCTAACTGCAAACCCCCCATTTTAAATACTGCAAATGCATAATGACGCAATAAAAAAAAATACTCATAATAAAACTTCATAATATATCGCTTTTAACCAATGTTGAACTCATCTGCCGCCGAGTTCATCAACATCTTGCTCTTCTTCCTGATGATATCACGGGCCAACCTCTCGTCTCCGGGCTTCTGTTCATCATCGTCCTTGCTCTTGATCGAGCTTCTGTGAGTTCGTTTCTTCGTCTTCCTCTCCACGCCCGCACCGATGCCACCGGGTGCCTCTCTCAGACCGTAACTCTTTGCAGTGTGACCCAAGTGAAGTTCTGTAATATCAAAATGTGCGCGCTCCTCCTTGGTGTGAGTAGCGTACGCCCTGATGTGCGATTTGAAACCGTTCCGCGCGAGCTCTAGTCGCATAGTGTCACCAAGAAGGCGCTGCTCGAAGTGTAGCTGTAATGTCTCGGCTTTGTTGTGGAAGGATTGGCCATCAGTTGGGGTTGCTGATGTCTCAACAGGAAACTCGAGTTTCGTCATCATGCCCTTCTGAAGGATTGAGTCGTAGGACTGGGGGGTTGGGGGTGTAGAGGCTTTGAGGAGTTTGATGTAGCCCTCTTCGGTGCCGGGCAACAGGAAAAGAAGTGCGTCACCAGGCTTTCCAGCTCGAGCTGTTCGGCCAACTCGGTGAATGTGATCAGCAAAGCTGAAAGCAGGATCGTACTCGATAACCAAATCAACCGAAGGGATATCGAGACCTCGAGAGGAGACATCGGTGGTGATAAGAAGAGAAGGTGACTTGCAGGCGGAGAACGACTTGAGAGTGGCCGTTCGAATGGGCTGAGACAGGGAACCGTGCATTCGATGGAGAACGACCTCGGGGCTGGCAGGCGAGGTGATATATGCGGCCTTTGAGACCGTCCTGGACACCGATTCTGCATTCTTTGAAGATGATACGGGTGCATCATCCTTGTTCGGATCTCTCAAGAGCTCGTAATGGAAATCGACAGAATCAGCACAGGAAATGAAGATGATCGCTTTCATGGTTCGACCTCGACGAGAGAAGGTAGATTTGAGGAAAGATACGAGTGTAACGAGCCGAAGCTTGGCTGGGACAATGGTGTAATATTGGTGAAGTTGTGCAGGAGCCTTCATAGCATTCTCGTCATCGACTCTAGCGTCCTCCTTTTCGGCGGCCAAGAATGTTGCATCCGCTAAACTCATCTCTCCCAGTTTTTGAACGTTCATCTTCATTGTTGCAGAGCAGAGAATAGTAACTCTTCGCTCAGGTAAAGGTTTCAGGAGAGTTCCGTCGGGAAGCTTATCTGAGACATCAACCTTCTTGAGTTCATCAATCGTCTTCTTCAGATCATCCTCAAAGCCCAGGTCCATTAGACGATCGCCTTCATCCAGAATGAGCCATCTCACAGTGCTGAGGCTGAGTGCTTTCGTGTTGTCGATGTGGTCAGCTAGTCGCCCGGGGGTTGCGACAAGAAAGTTGACGCCCTTGCGTATACGTGCTTTCTCAGCCTTCTTCGATTCTCCTCCAGTGATTGCTGTGGAAACAAGCCATGGGAAGGGCCTAATGAGTTGCTCGAGCACCGTGTGTGTCTGCTTGGCGAGTTCTCGGGTGGGAGCAACGATAATGGCGAAGACTCCGGAGTCTCGGTGTATCTGGGCCTTTCCTCGTTCACTCAAGAGGAGGACTCGGTGAAGAATTGGTAGAAGATACGAGTAGGTCTTTCCCGAACCAGTCTCAGCTTGGACAAAAGCATCGGAACTGCTGGACAACATGTGGGGGATAACCTTCTGTTGAATCGCGGTTGGTCGCTCCAAAGCCATCTTCTTTAGTTCCTCCACAAGGCGGGCGGAAATGGTTAAGGAACCGAAGCTTGCAACATCGGAGAGAGGTGCGTTTGTGGGCTCTGGGGCAGTCCATTCCGAAGAATTCTCATCCAACTCGGTCTTTTGGGCTGGATTGAAAGAAAAGAGCTTTGAAATGACTTGCCTGTCACCCTTTCCGGAACCACCTTGCTGATTTCGGGACTTATTTGCTGAGCTGTCGCCCCCGAAGCCTCTGTCGCGTGGACCATGTCTGGGGGATGAGTTGTAATCAAATTCTCGACTGAACCCATCGTTGTCAGTCCTTTGGCGTTTGAACGACCTCTGGTCATCTCCATCCTCTATGGGAGACTTGGTCGTGGTGGATCTTCCAGAAGCACGCCTCGCAGAATTCTCAGCCTGCTTCCTGTCCCTCCACCGGCCGCCTTTGAATTTGACTTGGGGTTTTATAGGCCCTGAGCCTAGCTCAAAATTCAAGAGCATGCCATCGTCAGCCATGATACCGAATCTTGAAATATGTCGTTGGATAGGTGGGGCTTCACTGTGAGATGCGATACAGAAAAAAAGTTCCAAAACTTTTTTCTTACTTATGCTTATCGATAAGAAAGATTTAGTCTTATCTAATCGCCACTTACGGTACATACTGTATGTATTAGCATTGGGCTTGTTTTTAGTGCATTTGGGGATTCGATATTCCAACATGTACATTAGTTACAATGAATTGACCTTTTTACGTAGAAATTCCGTCCCTCCCGGAAGCATGAGCCTACAATTGAGGAGTATTCAGGTTAGTCACCGCATTTTCTCTTAAGATTCGGCCATGAGCTCAAAGCGAGGAGCGTAACCTCCTCGAAGATGGATAAGATCAAGGCAGAGGGCAACGAGAACTGGGTCGCCAGGGTTTGTCCCCTAGTCTAGTAACGTTTGCTTCGGGAATCACCGCCAGAAGCAATGACTGTCTCTGGGGCAATAGATCTCGATCTCCGAATTTAGATCATGCATTGGTACGAAGGTGGTGGAGGACCAAGCCTCCTGTTCCTGTCCACGAGACATATTCCCATCCCGAACATTTTCGAGCCCCGGATTCTAGCGCGTAAGCGCGAAAGCGCGAATGGAGGCGTCCAATGCAGGATGATGCAAAGCCGTTATGACCTAGAGCTAGAGGCGGATGTCGGGACAACATCACCGTCCTAACTTAACATGAACAACCCTCCGAACATTGAGGAACCGCTAAAGCGGCGGAAAAGACCTTTGTTCTGCAACCTCGACCAGGATGACCAGTCTCTGACGCGCAATGCCCTGAAATTGAAGGACAGTAGGTATCTGTTACAGAGCACGAGCAAGTGTAATTTGATAGGTCACTCTTACGAATTACTTTGTGGCTCATCTCAGAGAAGTAATCACCGAGCCTCTAATTGAACAAGCCGCGACGGCGCATAGTAGTTACATTGCGGATGGGTGTCGGGGCCGGGGTAAGCTAGAACCCCGACTCGGTCTCATCCGCTCGGTCTCGGAGCAAGGCCTTGAGGACAACAGAGCGACGACGAGAGGCAAGGGGATATGTCAGCTAGGGGTCAGAAGCTCCGTGTCATCCGGTAACAAGACGGTATTTTTTCGTTGGCTCTGGCCCATGTGACAGATCGAAAACTGCAGCCTTGTGGTTCCCCGTAGTACTGTACGCCCCAGGAACTAATCACTAAATTGGCCGGTGCTGACGTTTTTGCCGTCCTGCCTGGCTTGTTTGACTTTTGTGGCTCATGAAAACGTAGCTTTTCCACGGTGGGGACGCCGGGAAGGGTTGGAACACCAGAGTAAGTAGTCAATGAACTACTTTTGGCTACTGGAGAAGGAGAATCACGGGGTGGGCGATGTGTGGGAGGGTTGACTACATGATGTTTTGTTACGTCTGTGGTGAACTTGGAGATGCTTAATTTCACCGGTTACCTTCGACCGAAGAAACTTTCATTCACCGAGGAAAACACCTGTGATAACCGAGGAAGTTGTGTGGTGTTGATATTGCTTTTCTGGACGGGCTAGTGCTCGGTCCACATGGTTACTGAGTGCAAGGAGAGCTGAGTGCCAGGCGAAGACAAATAAGAGGCGACACCGCCAAAAAAAAAACTTCACAAAAATTGGATTGATGATTCACAGCCATTGGCGGTCAAGCCACGGCCCCCCTTCTCCCCCCCTCCTCTAGAAGGCAAAAGCAAATTCGGGGCAAGCTGGGCGTGACCCGACAGGCTGGCTTGGAAATGTAGACTTGGGGCTACGCCATGGATTCCGGCTTCTCCCTAGGTTCCACCGGGGGGCCGGAGGCGAGGTCGTTGAATTGGATGCTTCGATGCATGGCTCGCAGGGATGAGTAACGGCACCGGTTTGTTCTCGCCCCGGCCACCACAACGCCCGCCACAAGGCGTTTGTAGCGTGCTGGGAAGCTGCCTACACCCCTGGATCTATGTCGCAAAGTTGGTTCCGTCCGACCGCAACCGCGTGTAATCCTCTACCTAGTTGTACGTAAATTGTCGTCATCTACGCGCATGCCATGTTGCGGACTTGGAGGGTCGCGTGCTTGGAGATGATCGGTTTAATGCAAAGCCGCGAATGAGCAATGCAAGGCACTTGAGAAGCGTGAATTAACCTTTCCCGTGATCGACGAGTGATAGAGGCCAGATATGGATCCTTGTTGATGTGAAATCCCTCTCGCTTGACAAGCAAAAGCAACTCGGTGGAGAGTGAGGGCTGGTAGCTCAACATGGAGTCGTTGTCTTTGGCTGGATGCATGGGAACAAAAGAAAAGAAAATGCCCCGGGCCAAAAATTCCACAGGGAGTGTTCCCTGAGCGCTGGGATGGCAATGACGGTGACCAGGGCTGGGAAACACAGCAGCTTTCCAGCAGCTTCTGCTGGTGGTCCAGGCGTTTTCGATGCTATTTCTTTGCTCGTGTGAGTGGATGCATTTGTAGAGAAATCAACTAAATTTTATCGTGAGTACAGCATGACGGTATTGGCAGAGTGCAGAGTATCTTGTGCATAGATGTCCTCGCGGACTGGCGCTCTCTGTATGTATGTGTGTACTGTGGTACTGTACTCTGTAGAGTCTTGAGATAATCAAGACACAGCCAGAACGACAGAACGACAGGGATCAGTGAATACGACAAGGGAAGGACAGAAAACCCGGAGCAAACAAGGTGTAACAAGGACGGGGGCTTGAGTCATTCCAGAAGTTGTGTCCACTAAGAGGCCAAACTCGCTCCGAGTCCACCCTCTGGATACACACACCCACACTAAACTCCGCGTCCGAAAAGCCGCGCACCCTTCAACTCAGAAGAGAGCCGAGAAAGTACTTGTGCAGCAAGCTTAGCAGCAATTGGTACTCGGAGCTGATAACTCGGACCCAAGAAAGATGGTGTCCGGCCCCCAGCGTCCAAGTATCCTCCAGTTGTTTCCCCCCACAACACATAGCAATGCCTTGCGCCTAGGCTCCGTCAATCTTTGAGCTCCCTCTCTGACGCATGGATCATTGAATCCCTCACCTCGAAGGCTTGAACCTCTAATAAACTGGGACATAACAAGATACGTACCCCTTCCGTATCCACCTCAGGCAATGAAAAAAAGCTCCCTCCCCCCCGTCCATCGTCCAGGACCACACCTCATCCTCGTCTCTTCCATCCAGGGAAAAAGAACCCACTTCACCAAATAACCCCAGACCATATTCTTCTCGAGTCCAGCCTTTTCTTCCACTCGTTCCCATTTTGTTTTATCCCTTCTTCTTTCTCTCTATCACCATTATTTCCTTAATCTGGCCTGCGCGTTTGTTTGACGGCTCTACTGCTGTCAAATGAACCTGCAATTGATCCCTTTTCCCTTTTCCCATGTAAGTGATTCTTCTTCATTGGTCCACTCTCCACCACACCTCTTCCAAGAGATCTCGTGGCCCGACCGCGATCTCGCTATCATCCGACAATTTTGACTCCAACAGCGGATATCCTTCATCCTGAGGCATGACGACGAACTCAGCCCTGATGGCGATCCGTCCCTTCCATATACTCGGGTTCTTGATACTGACCGAAACTCCTCCTCTAGTCTCCCCCCCACTAGGCTCGTTCTAAATGCCTACTATTTACTCTTCCCTTTACTCGAATTTCGTCCGTCAAGGATCAACATTCGCAAAGTCTATCACCACCCACGGTTACGCTCAGTCCGTAGTCGCCGCCACTCACCCTCACGTCCTCAACTCTCAGAACCGACCTGTCTTCACCCGGCGAACAACCAAATCTCGACTTGGCCGCCTCTCCAGTCTTCAGCTTCACTCAGCTTTCCACACCGAGAGGGTAACCGCTGTTAACCTCCCCGATCACCGACAGGCTCAAAACCATGGAGGTTTAGACGACTATTTCGAGGCTCTGCGAGAGCAGCAAGCCTCTGGCGAAGGCGAGCCAGAATGGTCACAGTTCGAGTTTCCCAAGCAAATTGAATGGAAGCCCACCGCCGCTTCCATCCTCACTAAGGAACAGATCTCTGCTCATGACAATGAATGTGCAATTATCGATGAGACTGATGCGGACTCTGCCCTCTCGCTCGAGGACCAAGTGGTGCTAGCGCACATTGATGCCGCACTCGAAAGAGAGCTTGAGGTGCGTAGCCTTCGAGAGGCCGCTGAGAATGCGTCCATTGATGGCTCACCGTTGGTCTCCCGATCACGAACTCCCGCGAGTGTGGCTCGCAGCGCCACCCCACCGATTGACCCTCAATCCCAATCATACGCCGGCCATCTTCACAAGCTTTCTGAAAGTGGTCGCTATGCCGAGATCCCCGCCGTTTTCGAGGCTATGCTGGCTACTGGCGTCCAGCCTATCGCCAGTGCCTACAATGCCCTCCTTGTGGCGGCCATCCACATCCCTACCCAGAAGATTGAGATTGTTTCTAAGGCTCTAGACGTCTATGCTGACATGCTCCGGAGGAGGGTGTCTCCTGATGCTGATACTTACAACATTCTGGTTGGTCTCTTGGCATCTCGATGTCTCGAGGTCGCCGAGTTGAAGTCCGTTCTAGAGGATAAGCGACTTCGCTTTGGTGGTATGGATGAGCCTGGCAAGTTCATGCTCGCTTCTCACGAGCTTGAGCATGCTATCCTTTGCGAGGATGACCAGCTTGATCTTGCTATCAAGCTGTTTGACACCTCTGTGGACACTGACACCGCCATGTACTCTGCTGAGACTTACCAACAGTTGATTTCTGCCTGTGCTCAGGCTGGACGCACTGCTGATATGCTTCGACTGTTTGAGCACATGGAGGCCAATCAGATTATTCCTTTTGCTGCCGTCTTCCCCACCATGATCACTACTTTCGCCGGCTCTGGTGACTTGATTAGCGCTGTCGAGTGCTATAATGAGTACCGTAGCTTGGCTATTGCTCACGATGAAGGCCAGGAAACTCTTCACGACCGATTGGATGCTGAAGTTTACGCTGCTGTCATCAACGCCTACGTGATCACCGACAAGATTGAAGGTGCCATGAAGTTCTTCAAGAAGATCATCAACGAATATGGTGTCCGAGCTGCTGATATCAAGGATGCTTTGGTCTCGACTGGTTTTGTCAAGGGTTTCATTTCTCGTGGTATCTACCAGGAGGCTTTCCAATGGGCTCAGGCTGTTGAGGCCGAGGCTCGCTCCAAGGCCATGGGCAAGATTGCTACTGTTGCTGCCGACAAGGATGATAAGGCCACCGCTGTTGCTGCTTACTCCAGCATTCCTGCTCATTTTGAGGATATGGCTACCCCTGCTACCTCTTTGCTTGCAATGAGCGTGCGGGAGGGTGATGTCACCGCTGCTACACAGTACTGGAACGTCTTGACTAACCCTCAGACGCGGGCAACCGTCTCATTCATCGAACCCACTGCCATGTATGCCATTGCCTTGATTGGCTCTGGTCAGGTTGCGGAGGGTCTTGCCCAGTCGGAGATGATGTTTCAGCGAATCCGAGCCACCGAGTCTGATGTCCGACCTCATCTTGCAGAAGAGATTGAAGAGGGTGTTGAGGTTGTCAGCCGCTACATGGAGACTCGAGGTATTACCGATCCCCGTGAGATGGCATCCCAGGTATCCAGCTTCCACCAGCAATCAACATCTCCATTCCTGTCGACCCCTAGCGTTTCTAGCTTCGAGGACACCTTTGACCCTTACGCCCACAACACCGACTTCAAGGGATCTTCCCTGATTGCTGATGATCTTGAGGGCAACCATGGTCGCAAGGGTCCCCGTTTGTCTGATGCTCTTAACCGATTCCGAAACATACGACGTGCTGGCCGACATCCCCGATACATCACTTATGCGAAGCTGATCTCTGCTGCTGCCCGCGATAGTAAGATGGATATGTGCCAGGACATTCTCGCAATGGCTCGCAGTGACATGCCACTTCTGCCCCAGTACGCTGTTGTCCGTTATGGCTGGTCAAGCATTCTTGACGCCATGGTTGGTGCCTGCCTCACCATGGGCAACCGTGGACGTGCCGAACAGTTTCACCAAGAACTTCTCGAGATGGGCGCTACTCCCTCTGCCAACACTTTCGGTCTGTATATCACCACTCTCAAGGACTCGACAAAGACTTTCGATGAGGCTTCAGAGGCTGTTCGCATCTTCCACCGTGCTAAGGCTGAGGGCGTTGAGCCCAGCTCTTTTCTGTACAACGCCCTCATTGGTAAACTCGGCAAGGCTCGACGAATCGATGATTGCCTGTTCTACTTTGCTGAGATGCGTGCTCTCGGAATTAAGCCCACATCGGTTACATATGGAACTATTGTCAATGCACTGTGCCGAGTCAGCGACGAGAAGTTTGCTGAGGAACTGTTTGACGAGATGGAGGCTATGCCTAACTACAAGGCTCGACCCGCTCCCTACAACAGTATGATGCAATTTTTCTTGACTACCAAGCGAGACAAGACCAAGGTCCTGGCCTACTACGAGCGTATGAAGGCTAAGGGCATTGCTCCCACTGCCCACACTTACAAGCTTCTGGTTGATACTCACGCCACTCTGGAACCCGTTGACATGACTGCTGCTGAGGACGTTTTGGACGCCATCCGCTCATCTGGCCAGCGTGTCGAGCCTGTCCACTACGCTTCCTTGATCCATGCTCGGGGATGCGTCATGCATGACATGGAGGGCGCCCGCAAGATGTTCGATTCGGTGGTCGCTGATTCTCTGGTTCCCGTCAACGCAAGCTTGTATCAGTCTCTCTTCGAGGCCATGGTTGCCAACCACCAGGTTGCTGCTACCGAATCTGTCCTCTCGCAAATGCGAAGCCGACGCGTTGAGCTGACTCCGTACATTGCCAATACCCTTATTCACGGCTGGGCTTCCGAGAAGAAGATCGAGAAGGCTCAGCAGATTTATGACGCTGTTGGTCGGGAGAAGCGTGAGCCAAGCACCTACGAAGCTATGACTCGTGCCTACCTGGCCGTTGAGCAGCGGGAACAGGCCAAGAGTGTCGTCGGAGAGATGCTTACTCGTGGCTACCCGAGTGCCGTTGTCAACAAGGTTCTTGAGATCCTCGGTGGCGGTCAGGAAACTGCTGCTGAGTAGAGAGCGTTGAGTTCGCCTCGGCATCATTCATTGTGAAAAATTTGGGTTTGGATTTTCTTTGTTCACTTGGGCGCAATCTGTTTGATACCCTGTTCTGCTGGTGGAAATTCTGTTTACGGGGTTGCATTTGAGATTTCGAGAGGCGAACAGCCCTAGATCCCTTTGATGGGACGGCGTTTGGGGGACACAAAATGGGTTTTCACTCTTGGGATGTGTTGGCCACTGGGCGGAAAGGATACAGGGCCTAACATGACCTGATAGACAACACACCACTCCAATTAAGGGAAAACAAGAATATTTGTGCAGCATATTATAGGGTCCCGGGAACGAGGTAAAGGGAAGGGGAAGGGAAGAAGAGAGAAAGGGAGACATAGTGGGCGAAAGCAGAGGAAGGCCCTGCTGCCTGTACTACCATATAAAGGGAAAAGAAATACAAAATAATTTATAAGCTCATCAATAATATGTTCTTTCGCAGGTGTATGCCTCCTTTTCCAGGACCGTCGGCTGACATGGATTCTCCATAAAGATTGCATCCTAATGAATTGGGTTGATCATCATTGGCCCATGATTCCAGTTACATTTACTCAGTCAGGTACAGCCAATGAGAGTCTGACTTGTAGTATTCCGTACAGGGTGTAAAACAGGTTTCTTAGACTACAGCACCTACTGGTTTATATGCCTGAATCCTCATCATCGGGACC
Source organism: Mariannaea elegans (assembly GCA_930272665.1). Classification (NCBI taxonomy): domain Eukaryota; kingdom Fungi; phylum Ascomycota; class Sordariomycetes; order Hypocreales; family Nectriaceae; genus Mariannaea; species Mariannaea elegans. The sequence goes on along the minus strand of CAKNEU010000010.1, from coordinate 366,480 downwards.
GAGTAGCACAGTGTTGGCTAGAAACTTGACAAGCATCTGCACTGTAGGAAGCTGGCGATCGAGCCCCGCTACTTCATTACGATTCCTCCCGGTTATTGAAGCTGGGTTAAAGAGCTCATCAACCAAGCCCCTAAACATTCTCTTGCCGCGCTTCAATTCTTTTCTTCCATACCTTGAGCCTCATTTTCAGCTTTGCCTATAAGTTGAACTGAGCCCGTTCACTCACTCAGCCCATCAATTGAGAGTTTTTTTTTTTGCACTCTCCCTTTCTCCCCCCCACGGTCTGCAATGCCCTCCCGGAACCCCACCGTGGCCGTGTCAGCGCCTGGCAAAGTGCTCCTCGCGGGCGGCTACTTGGTCCTCGATCGGCAGCACACAGGCTTCGTATTTGGTCTTGATGCGAGGATCAATGTGATTGCCGGCGAGATTCGCACCACTAAGGGAGTGCAGCTGACGGAGATTGTCGTTGACAGCCCCCAGTTCCTCGATGCCCAGTGGCGGTATGGCTACCACTTGGCCCCAGAGGGAGGCGGTATCAAGGTTACGCAATTGCAAAGGTAAGTTGAATCCTGTGCTTCTTTTCCCTTTGCTTCCTCATTCGCCTCAAGTTTGCTTGTTCGTGCGTGCGGGAAAGCCCGTTGTTTGTTGCGCAGTCCTAGAGCTCTGGGTATCCTGGTCAACCTCAACTGCAACCGGCTCCTCGGGCAGCCTATCTTCATTTTCTGTATCCTAAAGGTGGTCTATTCTGTCGCTCACTTCATATACTTGCAACAGCGGATCCAAAATCAGCCCCAATCCCTTCGTGGAGACTACTCTCAGCTATGCGCTCACCTACATCTTCCGCGTCGCCCACCATCGCCCTAACCATAGCGTGACCTCTTCCCGTCTCATCATTCTGGCTGACAACGATTACTACTCCAACTCAAGCTCCGTAGACAGCCAGAGCGGGCGCTTTTCCAGGTTTAATGTATCGTTGGGTGATGCTAACAAGACTGGCTTGGGCTCTTCTGCTGCTCTTGTTACCTCGCTTACGGCGGCTCTTCTGGTTCACTACTTGCCTCAAGAGCTGTTTGATATCGACTCCAAGAAGGGCAAGCAGACCCTGCATAACCTGGCACAGGCGGCGCACTGCGCGGCCCAGGGCAAAGTGGGCTCTGGCTTTGACGTAGCGGCAGCTGTGTTTGGGTCCTGTAGATACAGGCGGTTTTCTCCCGACACGTTGAGCAAGATTCCCGAACCCGGCGCGCCAGGATTTGCCGATTTGTTGGTTCAACTCATTGATGGCGAGGCGGCGTGGGATGTCGAGGTTGCCAAGGACGAGGTCAAGATGCCTAATGGCGTGGTCTTGAGGATGTGCGATGTGGACTGCGGCAGCAAGACGGTGAGCATGGTAAAGAAGGTTCTGGCGTGGAGGGCCCAGGATCCTGCCGGCTCCAAGCAACTCTGGGACGACCTTCAGCAACAAAATGAGGATTTGATTGCTACACTCAAGCAAGGCAGCATCGACCATCTCCCAGCCAAGCTGACAGCTGTCCGGGAACTGATCAAGAAGATGGGCACTTCCAGCGACGTTCCCATTGAGCCTGACAGCCAGACGGAACTTCTCGACGCTGTCAGCACCATCGACGGAGTCTACGGAGGTGTGGTTCCAGGAGCTGGTGGCTTCGATGCCCTGGCTTTGCTGATGAAGGATGATGCCGAGACGAAGCAGCGTGTTGAGAAGTTCTTGGAGGAATGGGCCGTGGCCAAGGGTACTAAGGTCAAGCTGTTGGCGGTCAAAGGAGAGATGGAGGGTGCACGCTTGGAGAACTTGGATGTTTATTCTGGCTGGATCTAAACAAGACAGATCTTTGCCAATACAAGGACAAAATGGAAACCCAACTATGAATAAGCAGTATGATGTAGATGTTAGCCAAGTGCACTCAAAGCTGACAAGTCGGGGGATAATTGTCAGCCATGGGCTTTCTGTATATGTTCAAGCCTTGCTTTGAAACAGGCCTCCATGCCCATTTCTGGTTCATTTATTTGCTAGTGATTAAAATATATTATTTCATTTCTTGCCATCCCAAACCCTTGGGTACGACATTCAACAACCCGAAGCTGTTCGTACTCGCTTTTCTAATAATAACAACTCAATCCAATCCAATCCAGTCCTCACTTTTGCTTCGTATTCCCAAACCTTTGAAACCGCCCCCTCCCCCCCCCTCAAAAAAAAAAGACCAAACCCCCCGGAACGTAAAGCCCGCCTTGTACTCTGCCTAATCGCAAAACGTGTGTTGCGAAAACAACACCACAGGGGAGCTAAAAGCACAGACGCCGGTCCATCTCGCATGGCATGGCATTGCATTACTCTGCCGGCTCGAAACAACAACACATCGCCGTATTCCTGCGCCTGCAACAGGCCCACTGTTTTCCAATTCACGGTAGGCTCTCGGTCGACGTGGTGGCATGAGTGGTCATGACGGACAGGGCCGGCGGACGGAAGGGATGCGAGAAGAGGCTTGATGTTGAGTAGGGAGAGTGGGGAGTATGTGGGAGGGAAGGCGTGGTTGGATCTGCGATGCCGATGCGGCTGGCGGCGACCTTGTCACGCAGCATAGCGATCCTGAGAAGACGTCAGCTGTTGTTAAGGGGGAGGGGGGAGAGGAGAGAGGAGAGAAGAGGAAAGTCGTCTTGATTGTATGTTTCTATGCACAAAATGCAATGCAGGGCGGTGGTTGGAAATGAACGTGCATGTACGGAGTGGGCGAATACGAATGTATGTGTGCATATCCGTGTAAGTGCTGGTAGGGATTTGCTGGTTTTCTACTTACTCGTCCTCGGAGATCCCCGGTAGTAAGACGGGTTCACGCTTGAGATTGAAGGGAGCAGACTTGGACTTTGTTAATTTCCATGACTCAAAGAAACTCATCTATAAAAAGAAGAAAAAGAAGAACAATAAGAGGAAGAAGAAAAAAAAAAACGTACGATTTGCACGGAAGCTCGCTGCTTCTCCTTGTGGCGTCGTGGTCGAATGAAAGTCTGCACACGAGAGCACAGCGTGCGAACGTTGGTTGAGATATGCATTCTGGCGCGAGTGCTCGACGACCGAAGTTGAGCCAAAGGGGCGGGTAAGTGGTGGTGAGAACTTATGTGCAGTGAAGGCTTCATTCGAATTTCTTGAAGGTGACAGTGGAGGGTGTTTTGGTTCCCGGAAGAGGGTAACGAGATATGTGAGGATAATAAAAGATGGCTTTCCCCTCCAACCGATTCAGCCTGCAAAAAGAAAAATCAAGGAGGCGGGAGAAGTGTGTCTGAATAGTACAACAGTTGGTTGACCTAGAGAAGTAGGTCTCAAACAGTATTCGGTCGAACTCGGCCGGTGAGGCGTTGGTGAAACGGCAGTGTGCTGTGGAAGCGGCGGTGAACCAGCAAGTTTGGAGTCTCAAGAGGATGCAGCAGAAGCAAAGGAGAGACAAAAAGAATAAAAAGTAAAGGAATCGACCCTTCTTAAGAGGAAAGGGAATAAAAAAAAGGGACCAAAAGAAGATAACGGCGAATAATTTCCAAAAAGGAAGAAGAAAAAAAATTGGGCGAATGGGGTTTCCGCTGGTGGCCGTGTCAGAGTGGGATGGAGATCGAGACAAAGGAGTGGAACTCGGATGCTTGGCTTGAATGTTGAGCTGGACCTTTGGGGGGTTTTTTTTCTTCTTCTTTAGGGACGACAGGAGAAGAAGAATATGAAGGAGAAGAAGAAGCAAGAAAAGGAATAAAAATGAAAGAATGAAGGAGGCGTCGGTTAGTTGTGAAGAAAGAATTTAAAAACCACACGTGAGTAGGCCAGGACAAATCACACGAGCATCAAACAAAAAGAACGAGCGAGCCACTTAAAAGGGTTGACATATGTGTATATGTGTATATATAGGTGTATATATATATATGTGTGTGTATAGACATGTATACGCGGATGGATGAAATGATGGATGGATGGATGCTCCCTCTCACACGGCCGCTTAACAGGCACGCAACACGTAGCCAACACGCAGCGGCAAGTAGCACAAAGAAAAAAGGGCCAACCCCTCCCGTGTCTCCTTGACCTTCACCGCCAGAAAACGCAATGTCTTACCTTACGCTACGTGAGAACCGAGGAATTGGGGGGAACTCCTATGGAAACTACCACGGATTCAAGCCTCGTCTGGAATGAAATTGACCACTGGAATTCTTAACCACCCGTTCCCCTCGAGGATGCCGCCTCCCCCGCGAATCCTTTCAAACTGGCTTGATGGATAAGGAGGGTTATCCCTTCAGGAAGAGGGGGTTGGTAGCTAACGATGTGTGTCCATTTTGGCGACGAAAGGCGAGCGAGAATGTCTTGGGCTTGGAGACATGCGGGTGGGGGATATGAGACACCTGGGTCGTGTGAGAGGCTTTCGAAAAGGTAGGGCGGAGACGAAAAGAGTTTCATTGATTCAGAATCCAGAGAAATGGATTCCAGAAACTATTTTCACAAGAGACACACAAAAACCAAGCGTGTTGCACCGTTTGCGGTATCGCACATTCACGATACTTTCACGCAAGTTGCCACTCCTCTCCCGGCTGTGCAGTGAAGTTCGAAAATGCAGGGAGGAGATGCAGGGCGACACACTGCAAGTAAGCATACTTACGTGCCTTAGCTCCCTGTGGCGTGCGCCAAGGGGGCTGACATGCATCTCTTTTCGCGTGGTCCGGCGTGCATGTAGGACAAGGGGGATGCAGACGGGGAGAGGGGGGGGGGGGGGGCAGAAAAGCGTGGGACAAAGGAAAGCAAGCCTGGTGCCTGGCGCCGTCAATGATACGAAGAAAGTACCGACGTTCTCGCTAAGCTTGGCTCAGGATAATTAATTGGGAATTGGAATAGTATGTGATGATCTTCGAATACGTTACCCAAAGCGAGAGAGGGCATATTGGCAGAGTGATATACTCCGTACGCAACCTGCCGACATTGACTCGGCTTCACATTTTGTGTGTGATATCATAACAGGAGACCATCATTGCGATCCGAGACTCTTTCATGCTTTCAACCTGCCTGCTTCCCCTACTGCTGTGGTAGCGACCTAAAGATACATACATAGGTTAATTAGGGAACGGCCTGACAAGGCATGTTGCGTTGTGTGCCTAGTTGCTGGCCGGTTGCTTGGGCGTTGCAGTTGGTGGAATGCGGCCCAATTTCGAAGGGACATTCGAAACAAATGAGAATGAAGCGAGCAGCCGAAGCAAGATAAGAGTGATTACATTGATCTGCTCTAACCTCCATGTTACATAGATACGTCATTATCATAATCCTTTTTCTATCGCAGTCCACGTTGCTACGGTATCGTCTATTTCGGGTAATCCTTGAGATGGTAGCTCTTGAGCTTAACAAACTGGTCGTATCCGAAACGGCTGAGCGTCTGGCCCTTGCCAGAGTTCTTCCAACCTGTCCAAGCCAAATCCTGGAATAGTTGGTTAGCAAGCTAAATCTCGCATAGATGACAAGTCTTCTTAGTTCTGGTGTTGCACGTACCGGGCTCGGGTAGTCGCATCGGTTGACAAAGACAGTGCCCGCCTCCACGTCGTCGGCGAGCTCGTATCCCCTGTCCGTGTCCTTGGTCCAGATGCTGGCGGTGAGGCCAAATTCACTGTCGTTCATGAGCTTGACGGCTTCGGCATCGCTCTTGACCTTTTGTACCGCGATGACGGGACCGAATGTCTCCTCCGTCATGACACGCATAGTATGGTTGACGTCAACGAGCAAAGTGGGTTTCACGAAATTGCCCTTTGGTGGGGGATTGTTAAAGGTTTCGTTCTCAGGGGTGACATCCTTTGCACCCTTGGACAAGGCATCCTTGATGTGCTCTTCAATGGCAGTTTTAGATCTCTTCGAGACAACAGGGCCGATGTGTGTGCTCTTGTCAAAGGGATCGCCCAGTTTGTATCCCTTGAGAACCTTTTGTACAGCGGTGACAAAATCGTCGTGGACCTTCTCGTCGACGTACACACGCTCAATAGAGCAGCAGCTTTGGCCGGAGTTAAAGATGGAGCCATCCACAATCTCCTCCGCCGCCCAGGCAATATCCACGTCATCTCTGATGTAGGCGGGATCTTTGCCACCGAGCTCCAACCCGACTCCGACGATGCGATCTGACGCAACTTTTTGCACCGCTAAACCACCGGAAACGGAACCAGTGAAGCAGACAAGAGAAATAAGGGGGTTGCGGACAATAGTCTCCATGATAGTAGGAGAACCAGAGTGGAAGTATTGGAGAACACCTTGAGGAAGACCAGCTTCAGTGAAGATTTTGGCGGCTTGCTCAACAACAGTGGGTGTCTGAGGAGATCCCTTGAGGATCACTGTGTTTCCGGAGAGTAGAGCTGGAATAAGAGAGTTAACAAGGATGAGGTAAGGGTACTGGGAAAGAGTTAGCTGTGTGATTTCAGGTGAACCCAGACTAAAGTCAAGTACATACGTTCCAGGCAAAAATGACTAGAACCGGACCAACGGGAACCTTCCTGATGAAACGCTTGAAGCCCTTCTCAGCCTCTCCGTCAGTATCCCTGAGAACCTCATCACTGATCTTGAGAAGATAATCGCCACGCTTCACAGCAGTGGCAACCTCTCCCGCGGTGTAGTTGATAGGACGGCCCATCTGGGCAGTAAGTTCCTCTCCTAACTGATCCTTCTTAGCAGATAGGCCGTCAAGGAACTTTCGGACGATGGCCTGGCGCTCCTTGAGCGTGGTCTTGCGCCAACTCTCGAAAGCCTCAGTGGCGACCTTGGGGAGAAGCTCTAGGTCCGCAGGCGAGGCGCCATTCCTGGTGAGGATGGGCTCGTTGGTGTTGGGGGAGATTGTGGTGATAGTTTCGACAGACATGATGAATCTTCAATTCCACAGGGTATGAGAAGAATTGAGAACAAATCTCAGAGATGGAAGGAAGCTCTGGAAGATATGTCCTTCGAGGGGTTGTCTTGGGTGGTGGAGTACGTCAAGATTGAATGACGAACGAAACGATGTAGTTGGACTTTGCCCCACGTAACCGACGTCGGCCGCATGACGGCGTCCCCCGCTATCACAGATACGTGCCGAACTATGTCCTATATGTCAGCGCGGCTATCTTTCCTAACATCTTGAGCGCGGCTAACAATATTGAAGAGATCTAAACCGCGGCTACGCTATTGAACAGATGCATCAAATGTCAATTGGCTGCTGATCGAGTGGTGGAGGAGATTAAGGAAGCTGGCGGTGCCACCTTGAGAGATCTCTCGTTCAATGATCCTTCCGTAGAGTTGGGTGCCGTGCGTATGGGTGGTGAAATCTGATTGCGCGCCCGCGACAATGGATAAATACAAGTTACTTATTGTCTGTGGGGTTGAGATCCAAACCACTCGACTTCAGCGGTTTTGGCTTACAAATGCTAGTAAATGTTGGTCTATTGACAGGTGGGAAACGAACACACTACCACGGTTCACCCTGATCGTCGATGCTTTCACAGCATTAGTCTCAGGTGCAGAAGTCTGATACTCTTTTAGCTTATTCCCATTTCAATGCTTATTTGAGGCATGTCGTACAGAAAATGGGCTTCGCTGGTGAGATAAGGTATGGCAACGGAGACAATCGATTCGAGTTCCTGAATAAGCTCGGGCACAGAATCCAAATTCTGGATTGACCGTACTTGTTTGTATTCGTGTAATTTCCACTGCATCCCTTCATCGCAATAGACAGCTCAATTCCTGATTATGCTCTAGCAAGGCGTTCTACAATATTTATGAATGTGTTAATGTCGTCCCAAGTATCGAGCGTGATTGGTTTAGTGGTAAAATTCTCCGTTGCCATCCGAGCAGCGTCGGGGAGCCCTGGGTTCGATTCCCAGATCACGCAGAAAACAGTATCTTTTTTGCCCTTTCTCGCAAATCTTTTTGCTTTAGACATCGTGGGTTTTGTTCTACCTCACTAACGAGACGGCGAACATCCACAAAGCGTGATTGGTTTAGTGGTAAAATTCTCCGTTGCCATTCGTGTAACGTCGGGGAGCCCTGGGTTCGATTCCCAGATCACGCATGGTCCATATGAGTCCTGATGACTTTCAATTGTTTCTTTTTCTCTGCGGTTGAGAATTGCATCTGAAATGCTGTACTTTTGCGCCTCGAGGATGCCCCTCCACCGCACGTGATTGATGTTGGTCGCAGGCAGACCCACATTCATCAAGGCTTATCTTATCGGACACTTTTTTTTTGAGCATCAAAGCTCGGTATTGATTCTTTTGCAAACTCGGGACAATCATTCACAATGGCACCCGAAAAGAAGAACGAATTCCTGGATACCGGGGACAGCGAAGACGAAAATGATGCCGCCAACAGCTCGGAGGACGATGATATGAGAAAGGGTGGCCGGAGTGCCAAGCGACGGAAAATTGCCGAGGACGATGATGATCTCGGCAGCGATTTCGACGACGATGACAATAGCGACAATGAGAAGGCCGAAGAGGCAGACACAAAAGTCGGCGATGACAAAGAGCAGCCCAAAAAACTGAAAAGAAAATTGGAAGGAGACGACTCCACAGCTCTCCCTGACATCTCCCGTCCGTTGACGAAGAGGAACCTTGTCGCCTCAGAAGCAGCCATCAAAAAGTCCGGAGTCGTCTACCTCTCAAGAATACCCCCTTTCATGAAGCCACAGAAGCTCCGATCACTTCTGCAGCCATACGGCACCATCAATCGAATCTTTCTTGCCCCTGAGGACCCGACGGCACATGCTCGCCGCGTTCGCGCCGGCGGGAACAAGAAGAAGACATATACTGAAGGTTGGGTCGAGTTTGTGAAGAAGAAGGACGCCAAGGCGGTCTGCGAGCTTTTGAATGCTCAAATGGTTGGGGGAAAGAAGGGTAGTTACTACCGGGATGACTTGTGGAATCTTCTATATCTCAAGGGCTTCAAGTGGCACAATCTGACAGAGCAGATTGCTGCTGAGAACGCAGAGCGCACCAGCCGTATGAGAGCCGAGATTAGCAAGACGACGAGAGAAAATAAGGACTTTGTCAAGAACGTGGAACGGGCCAAGATGCTCGACGGTATGCAGGCTAAGGCGAAGGCGAAGAAGAGGAAGGCAGATGTGGAGGAAGACACCGAAGTACCACGGACTGGGCGGTCATTCAAGCAGGTACCGATGGCCAAGAAGAGGAAGGAAGTCGAAGAGCAGCCTGCGGATGTGTCGAGGGTGTTGAGCAAGATTTTTTAACGAATACCATTTCTCTATTTACTGTTCTTGTACGCCTTTCTAGGGCATCATTAATATTAGAACCTGGCTGCCTCTCGCATTCTACATAACTTAGTACGTAGCAACATTTCAGTGGACCCTGACCTTGGCCTTAAAATCCATGTTTGGCTTGGTGCATTTGCCCCGCGGACAAAAAAAAAAAAAGTAGACCCGATAAGCTCTGTCTGCGGCTTATCAAGCAGCGGGGCAAACAATTTTCCCACTCTTGCCTGCAGTGAGAGTCACGCACTTGTATTCAACACACAAAACACCATTCCCTAGGTTCAAAGATATTATTCAACATGTCGATGGATCTTGATGACCAGCCGGTGTCTATCGCACCTGTTGATCAGCAGCAGAGCATTGCAACGTAAGTTGAACCTTGTTTTGCGATAAATTTCCCACAGCCTCTTTTTGGTTGTCTGCCTTTGCTAACTCGATTTCGCATCCAGCATCCTGTGTTGTAACTGCGGCGCTCCCATCGACGGAACCCAGTCCACCGGCGCTCTCTGCTATGACTGCGTGAAACTCACCGTTGACATCTCCCAAGGTGTTCAACGCGAAGCGACCCTCAACTTCTGTCGAGACTGCGACCGATGGCTCATGCCCCCCACTAGCTGGCTGGTAGCCGCCCCCGAATCCCGCGAACTTCTCGCCCTCTGTTTGAAGAAGCTGCGAGGCCTCGGCAAAGTCCGCATCGTGGACGCTAGCTTCGTCTGGACCGAACCTCATTCGCGAAGAATCAAGGTCAAGCTGACCATCCAAGATGCCGTCCAAGATGGCATGCTCCTCCAGCAAAGTTTCGAGGTCGTCTATGTGGTAGCCTACCAGCAGTGCCCTGAGTGCGCCAAGTCTTACACAGCCAACGTCTGGCGAGCCTGTGTACAGGTGCGACAAAAGGTCCTCCATAAGCGAACCTTTTTGTTCCTGGAGCAGCTCATCATGAAGCATGGCGCTCACCGAGATACACTCAACATCAGGGAGGCCAAGGACGGCATCGATTTCTTCTTCGCTCAAAAGAATCAAGCGGAGAAATTTGTCGACTTCCTCAACTCTGTGGTGCCGGTCAAGGTGAAACACTCGCAAGAGCTAATTTCCTTGGATGTGCACACTTCCAAAAAGTCATATAAGTTCACATACTCGGCTGAACTGGTGCCTGTGTGTAAAGATGATCTCGTCGCAGTGCCCATCAAGTTGGCAAAGCAAAGCGGAAATATTTCGCCTCTTCTCTTGTGCCTCAAGATTGGTACATCTGTCTATCTGATGGACCCTCAGACCCTCCAGACTTGCGATATCAGCGCGCCAATCTACTGGCGTGCCCCTTTCTTCTCTCTAACAGACACCAGGGAACTGGTCGAGTTTATTGTCATGGATATCGAGCCCACAATGGTCCGGAAGGGCAAGTGGTTGCTTGCCGAGGCGACGGTTGCCCGAGCTTCGGACCTGGGAGTCAACGACCAGACGTACTTTACCAGAACACATCTTGGCAATTTCCTACAGCCTGGCGACTCAGTCATGGGCTATCTCCTTTCTGGAACCAACTTTAACAACTCCGAGTACGAGGCGATTGAAGCGTCTAATACATACTCATCAACCATTCCAGACGTGGTGTTAGTCAAGAAACACTACCCACGTCGTCGCAAGAACCGCCAGAGAAACTGGAAGCTCAAGCGCATGAACAAGGACGAAGGCGAACTCTTGCCCAAGAAATCCGACCAGGATCGTATGGACCACGAGTACGAGCAATTCTTGCGGGACGTTGAGGAAGATGAGGAGCTCCGTGCCACGCTTGCTCTGTACAAATCCAAGAAGGAGGAGATGGATGCGATGAGCATGGCCGAGACGGAGGAGGACGATGAGGCGCCTAAGGTTGACATGGACGAGTTGCTGGACGACTTTGATGAGCTAACAATGCAAGATGCGTAAATGATTGGTTGGGACTTACAATGAAAAGCAATGATATTTATCCGTTAATTGCTAGATGTGCCGTCTGAGCTGAATCATACTTTGCTAATGTGTGATGTCATAACCTTGTGGTCTTGATACTGCAATATACTTGTAAATTTATGCTTCTTTACATGAATGAAGGCATGTTGTCAGGGGACGGCTCTTTTCGTGGTGTTTTCTGTTCCACCTTGCGAAACTTTTCCCTCGACTGCTGTCGTTGTATTCTTCGCTGCTTGATCCCGAATGGATCGTCATCATCATTATTTTCACCATTACCAGGCCTTGATGAGAAGCCTGCACGTGATGACGTTGGCCTGATCGGGGTGATATCGGGTCGATATGCGCTGGATGCTGGTCGCGGACTGTTGTTAGTCGAGCTTGAACCTGCTGCCCGAGGTGTGCTTAATGGCCATGCTGTTGATCGGGATGTAGTTGAAGAAGGCACTTGAGTGACCCGCGTTGATTTTGCGGCTAAGCGTCTGGAGGGCGTCGCGAACTCAATATCGCTGCTTTCGGTAGTTTCATCGTCATTTGCCGGCAACTGACGCTTCCTGGACGAGGCGGATTGCCGAGGTGAGCCTCGAGGCCTAGGCGGGCTGGACAAATTCGATCCAAACCCGGCAGCTGCCCGTGTCGTGGCGGACCCAGCCGCACTGGCGGAAATCCATTTGGCCTCTTTCCTGGGACTTTCTAATAATCCTCTTAGACTCGTCTCGGCGCGCGGCAGGCCTGGCTGCCCATTGGTTTCTTTCAAAACTTTACGCTGCTTCGCGTTGCGGGTTGCTCTATCCTTCCGTTGTCGCGTGAGGAACGTGGGTGTGCTGACGACAGGACGCTCAATCTCCCGGATAGTAGCCGCGTTTTGAGCTTTTGCCATGTTCTTAAGCCGGTTATACTCTGCGTGGTGGAGATGAACGGTGAATTGATGAGCGATGTTGAGGAACTCGTCCTCGACCATGCGGTAACGGTCATCGTGGAGAGGACCAGGGATCATGAACCTAGATATGGTGAGACATGGGATGAGAACTATAGAGTCAACATACCTCTCTGCAGGAGGCTCTGGAGGCGGCGAAGTGCCGGGACTCCTAATTTTATCTAGACAGATAGGTTAGATTGCGGAATCTATATTCTAGTTGTTGGCGGAGGAAGTCGCATACCATCTCGATTTAAGTCGCGTTCGCGTCGCGGTTCGTTTAATGGCGTGCGAGATCTCGGATTTGGAGTCGACGGAACGCTAGGTGATCTAGTCGCTGATAGACGCGGATTCTCTGACTTTACTATCTCTTTTTTAACAGGTGCCGGGCTGTAGCCGGAGGTTTTCCATGGGAGGCGGCGAGGCATTTCGTTGATGGCAATAACATTGTCGTTGTAAGGTACTCAGATGAGGCTGTGAGGGAGTGGGCGGCCTAAGAACTCAGGACCCCGCTAGGCAACCGGCAGTATATATACAATGCACTGGGAAGCTACATCGACGAGACAGCTCAACGTAACAACGCGGAGAAACAAATCCAAATAAATTCTAACAATACATAGGCACTTTTTGCCTTCTGGAAGAATTATTGATGTAATTAAGGTAAGGTGTAGTGATCGATCCTTCTATCAAAACTGGGACTGGTGTATACGTGGTAGCTGGCGCTTAAACAAATGCAACTCGCGGCCGCCAAAATTAATGTGAAAACAAGCTCTATGCTTCAAGCCTTCAAGGGCTGTTTTAAAGATGATTCCCGGTGTAGTTTTGTTTTTCAAAAACCATGAATTATTTCGTAGGGTGCATTCTATGAGTGTTTTGCAGACAACTAGATATAACTAGTTAATGTTCATATCATCGGCTCATAGCTAACTATAAGCTTGCAGGGTTAGATCTACTTGCCTACCTGGAAAATGAGATGGGGATAAATTTTATGTCAATCTTGGAGAAGTGATCTTAAGTTAGTTGTCGAGAAAAGTTCGAGTTCAATCACCTCATTTGAGCTTTCACAAGGGGAGCGGAACCTAATCTTCTCGATCACGTAGGATCAAACTAGAACCAATTTCATGCAACCCCCTCCCCCCTCCCCCCTCCCCTGCCCCCTCCAACACAAGAAAACAAGAATTGGAACATGAGATGACAACATTTATGCTGCAGCAATGCGAAACATCCCCACATATGAACTAGTACGAACAGATGCCGACTCAGCGAGCCCGCAAGGCGAGCATCTCCACACAAAAGCAATCAACACCTGCCATCCCAGTTTACCCATGCATTTCCAGAATACTCTATGGAAGACTTCGGATTTCGTGGCCCGCCGGCCATTTCGGAGGACGGATGTCTCTTCACGATGAAGGAACGGGACGGAATCCGTGCAACTAGGCTGGTTTGGGGTAATAACCGTCACTTTCGGGGCTCCAGCCCGGAGTGCCCTGGATGCCGCGTTCCGGCCCGCACACGGCGCGGTTACAAATGAATAATAGTGCTTTACGTGGTCAACAGCCGTCTTGCTCCTGGCTCCGGTGAACCTGTATCACAGACTCAATGAAGAAGTCGCTCACGTATTCGAGCGCTTACATGAAGACCTAACTTACGTGTACGGTTCCTGACACCCTTTACGTTTGCTTAGGAGATTTCCTCATCCCTTCATCTGTAAGCGTTCCAATAGTCATTGCTCAATTACCGGTACTGTAGCATATGTGGGGAGATAGTGACCGGAGAGTTTCTTAGCACTAGGGGCTTGCTTTTCTCGATCTCGTGAACACAGAACCTTCAATCAAATGTTCATCGACCACGAACTATTCCCATACTGCAGTACGTATCGCATTTGCGCCTCCTACTCGAGCCAACCTTTACCATCCACGTGGAATAGCATGCACGCGATCACGCATCTGCCGGCCATACCATACTCTTGTCACACGCCGCCATCCCTTCCACACTCCCCAAATAATTTCCATTTCCACACCCTCCAGGCTCCAACACACAGTTAGTTCTCCCTGAAAACCAAGTTCGTTTCTTCCCCATGCAAGGCACCATTGTCTTATCGCAACATCACTACAGTACAGTACTCCTACATCCTGTTTTTCTAATAGACGCCACACAACTGGCCAGCTGACGGAACCCATTAGTTTCGACACTAAAACCCTAGGTAACCGCCAATAAGGTAACCGCGTTGACCATCCAAGCTGCCAAGTACCTTCTTCAGCGGAGATGGGGAGTGCCGCTCGCGCGCTCCGGTAATCGGAGCCGCACCCTCCCCCCTAAAGATGTACTGTACGGAGCACCTTGTGATCGGCTTGTTCACCGTTGACCCGTTGTGAGTGGATACAAGGCTAAGCAAGGTGTGCGTTTTGAAGTGCTTCCGCGCTGCTTTCACCGATTTCCCGCTCCCCGTCTCTCGGCGAGTGTTCATTTCTTCGGGACATTCAGGGTTCTTGATATTCTGGGGGATGACGATACCCGTCCATTTTAGCTGCTCGAGGAGCAGAGTTGGGCTTGAGAGCTTAGTTACAACGGCTGGACTTGTAGTGTATCGAAGCTCTGCCCACCCACCAGTTCAACGCAACACCAAGAGCCTGATCAAAGTCGTGTCATTCTCATGATATCTGACAACATCAGCAACTTCAACCCAAGTCTTGTACTGTAAGAGTCCATTTCACTTATCTCAAACCCACACTTCGGCTCCGCCCTATCTCGCCATCCCATACTGTCCGCTTCACCCAATCCCCACACCCTGATAATCTCCCTTCAACCGGGAAAATCACGATCCCTTCCTCTCCTCCACCGCCTACAAGGGTCACAAATCATCATTCCCCCTCTTCCAGCATACACAGAGGAAAACACACGTCCCTCTCTGCTCTCATTCCCAGCCATTAGTCGGGGATACGGGAGTGGACTTCCATGTCCATTTTCTTCCTCCCCTACTAGCACATTTTCCCCATGGAGGGAATCCTGATGGACCTCTGTAAATTTCAAGGTGTGCAAGAAAAAACCGAAAACCACACCGTCTCATGCGGGGGAAGGAGCCAGCCAGCCCGTCAACGGCCACTGCCCAAAAAAAAACTTGGCCATGCGGGGATGCCTGCCCTGGTAGTGCGTTCTGTGCGGCTGTAGTGTCTTAATGTGGGGATTCCCCAGACACTTTCTCGCTGACCTTGGTGACCCCGACTTCGTTCCACACAGTATCTCTCCCATCCCTTAAACATAAAAAAATAATTCCCCAAGTCGTGAAAATTTGTCTTTTTGGGGTTCCCATTTCGTCCGCGCCAAGGGCGAGCAGGGCAATAAAACCCGAAACTGCGAGGTTTCACCGAACCTGTGCGTAAAGTAAACAGAAACTAGGTACTCAGAACACAACCACAATGTGTAATGTACGAAGTACAAAGGAAATATTTCGGGATTTCCCTGAAAGCAACTGCCAAACTTGGTTGATTGCTTTTGAGCATATCCAAGCGAATTCGGATGCGGCCCAATCGGGAGAGCTCCACACCCGTTCATGCTTGAGCCAGAGTGGCGCCCCAAGGAAATGCAGTGGATATTGAATGTTTTCCGGGAACAGCTTGTAGTCACTCGCTTGCTGCCAACAATGATCAACAAATGGGAAGGGCTAAATTGTCAAGGGAGAGAAAGAGAGAGAGAGAGAGAGAGCGTGTGTGCAAAGTAAAGATCAATTGTGTTTCCAACAACGGGGCATAACAAGTCATATCAGGATATGTTTATTAAATAGAGAGGATCGTCCAAGACTTTTCGTAGAGACCCCGCTAAAGGTAGGTGAAATGATAGTTTCCCAAACGCCAAACTGGAGTCTTGTAAGTGACCTCCTCCATGACCTCATGCAACGATCCAAACACATATTCAGTTTACTCAGAAACTTCACGAACAACCTTGTCAACAGCCTTGGCAAAGTAATCGATATTGCTATCGTTGAGACCAGCCATGCTGATACGACCGTTTTTGGTCATGTACACGTGAGCCTCCTCTCGAAGCTTCATGACCTGAGCCTCCGACAAGCCAGTGAAACTGAACATGCCAATTTGGTCAGTGATGTGGTTCCAGGTTCCGGGGGTCCCCTGCTCCTCCAGCTTTGACCGCAAAGCAGAGCGCATACGAATGATACGGCCCGCCATGGTTCGCAGGTTCTCCTCCCACTCAGTGAAGAGCTCAGGCGAGTTAAGGACGGTGCTGACAATGCGAGCGCCGTAGAGGGGAGGGTTGGAGATTTCTGATCGCTGGAGAATAGCCAATTGAGAGCCAATTCGAGTAATGGTCTCGGTGGCATCCTCGGCCGGTGAGGTGACGGCGTGGAAGCAGCCAGCACGCTCACCATAAAGGCCAAGGTTCTTGGCGAAACTCTGAGCGACAACGAGCTCAAAGCCCTGTTCGATAAAGTAGTGAACGGCCCAGGCGTCACGCGAAAGGTCTCCAGAGGCGAAACCCTGGTAGGCGCAGTCGAAGAAAGGGAAATGGTTCTTCTCCTTCATGATAGTGGCAATCTCAGCCCACTGCTCCTGGGTAGGGTCAACACCAGTGGGGTTGTGGGCACAGGCGTGCAGCACGAAGATCGATTTGTCTGGGGCGTTAAGGAGAGTCTCCTTAAAGCCGTCAAAATCAAGACCCTTGGTCTCCTTGTGGAAATAGGGATATGTTTCAACGGCCAGGCCGACATTCTTGAAGATATTATGGTGGTTGACCCAGGTAGGGTTCGACACGTAAACGGTGCGGTTTCCACGGTAGAACTTAGCGAGGAACAGGCCGCCCAAGTGGACAGCACCAGTACCCGAGATCGATTGCAACGAGGTCGAGCGCTTCTCTAGGATAGCGGGAGAGTTGGCACCGAGAATGAGCTCAGCGGCCTTGGAGGTGAAGCTGTCGATTCCAGCAATAGGGCCGTATTCGTGGTTGAGCTCAGGGTTGTTGCGGAGGATCTCATCAGCCTATGACACATGCGGGGTCAGTTTTTCAGTTCATGAGGTTTTCTTGACATGGTGGCGGGGCACTGGACTGGGTCATCTGGGGCAAGGGGCCGGTAAGATGAATGGGTCACTTCGTGTAAACGACCACATGACTCGAAAAGCGATTCGCGAAGCTCAAGGAAGCTCAGAGGCAGTTCGCTCGGGCACTCCGTATTTGAAAGAAACCCAATCAAAAATACAATTTGTGTATTTGGAGTCGGAAAAGGCAAGATGAAGAGCTTGCGGCGAGGGACAATGGAGGAAGGGGGTATCATGCGACGTGCGCGCTGCGATATGCGACATGCGACAAACAGAAGAAGGACGAGGAAAGGACGAAGAGTCATACCTTGTGTACTACGGGAAGCACCCAGGGTTTGGCACTCTCGTCTCTGTAGGCACCGATTCCCTAAGATACCTCGAGATTAGCTTTCGCGTTCCAACAGCAATCAACATCAGGAGATCATAGAACGCTTACAAGATCGACTTTGTAAGGACTCTCGTCAGCCTTGAAAGCTCTGGCAAGACCGAAGAGGGGATCCTCGGGAGCTTGAGGTACAAGAGTAGCGGGAAAGTTAGACATGATGATGGGTTTGAGGTGTCGAGCAACTTGGTTTAATCGAGAAGTTGGGGAGGAAGAAGAAGACGAGATCGATGGCATTTTATTATCAGTCGACGTCGAACTGGGGAAGGGGACTTGGACATTCGAGCTTGTACCTCTCCCACTCTGAGGGGGCTTGCTGGGTGACTGTGTCATAGTGGGCTGCGGCCCTGTGGACTTGGGTCCGTTTGGGGGGCGATTTAGGGGGGTGGAGGGGCCCTGGGAGCGCCGCGTCCGGTGGTCTGGGTGGGGAGAGATGGAAGGCCCGGGGAGGAAGGGGAGGGGAGGGGGCGTGTATCTTAGGTTGCGAGGGAGGTCTGTGGTAAGGTACCTGTCGTACCTGGAGAGAGGGGTGTAGTGGGTGCACTGAGTGTTGCTGGTCTAACAGGTACCAGTAAAGGTACCTCTGAAGCGTACTATTGAGGTGAGGATACCTGCCGGCGTCCTTGTGAGTTGTATACCTCAAGGCGGTGGCAGGTGAGCGAGTAAAAGCGCCCCTCAAAATGCTGCAACTTGCAGTAACTTGCAGGGACTTGCAGCTATGAAGCAAGCAGAGCAAGAGACCTTTCCTGCAAGGCAAAAGCCACGCACAGCAAAAAAAAAAAAAAACCGGAGCTGAAGCTGGGGTTTTGGGTTGGAATCCCAACACTGAATAGCACCGATTATACTGGCGGTCGGAGCTGGCAGCTGCGTAACGGATTCTGGCCTGATGCAATTGGCCAGGGATTGGACCAGGTTATTCAAAGGTCGCACGCACGCGGGCAAATTGGGAGCCGCCGTTCCGGACCAGTGGAGCGCTCGGGGCAAGGGGCTGCTGCTGGATCCCCCGGATTCAGCAGTTTTGAAGGTGTCCAACAGCAAGTTCAACAGCCCAGAACGGAGCCTGTAAGTGAACAAGATAGAAACGCGAAGCGGGTTCCTGGCGGGTCTCCCTCACTGTACCTCGCTGTACCTCGCTGTGCGTGATTGTGACCTTCGCTGTGGCTTCGCTGAAACCCAGAGGTGGGCAAGCGAGAGGTACTGCACCTAGGTGGGCTCAAGGTGGGCTCAAGGTGGGCTCACCTCACCGGGCAACAAAATCGTTATCCAAACGATGTTTCTCGTCCTTATGGGCCCCGCGAACAGTGTGACGGACGTGCTTAACGGCTCACTACCCAGCCCATAAAACGGGATGGATGAGAAAGGATGGAGTGCGAGAAGACGACCGGGGCTCCGGTTGACGCCAGGGTCCAGGGGACCGGGGAAGTGTGAAACCGTCTTCCTAACGGTCAAGGTGCAGGATAACACGACAAGAGGCACCTTTCTGGTGATTCTCTATGAGTGGTATTGCGTCCGGCTGGCCGGTGTCTGTAAGTGTCCGGCGGCAAGCCAGAATAGGAACAGACGAAGACTATGGAGGGGAGTGCGAAACTAGGGCCTCTCAACCGTGAGACAGGAAAAGAAACTGGGATCGGGGGTGCAGGATCATGTAGTTGCATCAACAAAGTACACGATGGACATCCAAGCGAATCCACTTCAACAGAATATGAGAGGGAGGGGATACGCCTGCCAACGGACCAAAGGCAGCTATGTCCAGTCCAGCTAAGGAGAGATAGAGGGAAAAAATGATGGGCAGCTCTGGGTTGCTCTAGTCTGTTTCCGCTTCCGCTTCTATTTTCTGAAGCCTGTCTTACTTCGTACAAAGGACACCTGGGTGGGACTGAGATGTCAGTGGTCATAATTAGAATGCCAATGGTACCCTCGAAATGGTCTCAGTGGGAACGTGTGGGTTATGGGCACGAAAAAGACAAAAGGTTCGATTGTGGGTAACTCACTCTCAAGAGAAGTGGGCGTGAACGCAAGCGCGGACGCAGAAGGAGGGCGTGCGGTTGGTTGGAGGGAAATGCGTGGTGGTTGACGGGAGGAGGGACTTTCAAGCTCAGCCACAAGGGACTGACAGCGGCACCGGTTTGACGTGTTGGTGGGATGCCTTTTTCCCGTGTCAATGATCTAGTTTTTTGCTTTTTGTTTCTGTATTTGCTTTTTCTGAAATCTTTCTTTCTCACTCCGCTTTTTCCCTTAACTCTTTGGTCTCAATTCCCCCGCAAATGCAGATGCGAGTCCGGCTTTTTATGTCCCACTCGGCGGTTTCGGCAGTCTCAGAACCTGATCTCTGAGTACGGTTGAAAAAGCCTGTGACGACGGGTTTCCAGTCCCTCTGGCGGGCGTGTTGATGGCGTCAGACCGAGGCTCCGCAAGGCTATTAACCTCGTACCTAGGTCTGCTAATAAGGCAGGTCAGACAGTTGTCACGCGGTTGATGGATCTGCCCGAGCCAAGTGATTTGATGTAGTATTATAAACCGGAATGTTTTCCCCAGTGCTGTGCCAGTAAGAATGAGGCGGCTTTTTTTTTTCCTTTTTATGATGGATCACTATCCAATACTTCGGTGCTTTTTCCTCCGTGCCACCACAATGACAGAGGGAGAACTCGTCATTTACACTCTGGCGTAACTTGTTCTTCTTTTGCTAGTTCATCATGCGGCTATCGCCTGTTTCATCTGATCTCATCTGATCTGGCAGGAAAGTGCCTGATGCCATACTACTCTACCACTTGTAGCAATGACCTTGATGATGATCATGGTGGGCATGATGGCTGGGAGACCGACCCAGCCCACCTTATTTGCCACCCCCAGACTTTAGCTAGCTATCCTACTGCAGTCCAATTCATCATGTATGTACCTGCTTTTTTTTTTATTGCTCCGCCTTTTCGTCTCCATCACTCTCCATCCAGAGAAATCCATGATGGATTATCCACATCTAACCCCAAGCCATCGCCAAGGGACCAAGAAAAATAAAACAATCCCACAGATGCAAGCTTCCAGACCCCTTCCACATCACTTATGTTCCCCATTTCACTCCCTCACCACCTCCTGCCTCCCGCACCCCTTCCTTCGTCTTTTTCTTCATCCACGTCGTCCGGGGCCGTTCCATCCCGCTTCATGCACCTCCCGGTGCCGGTGCCCATTCAGCCCTGTTGACGTCCCGTAACGACCGTCACGGGGAGAGCAGAAAAGATGCTCAGATGCATAGTTGAGGAATAGTCGAGTACCGGCGTCAGCAAAGGAAGAAACCACTATCGATGTCGCTGCCCTCCCCTCCGACTTCGCCCGGTCTCAAAACGTAGCATGACGCTTCCCATTTGTCGTATGATGAACAGCAATGGCGAGGCTGGCCCTCATCCCTAACGTCAGACGCCCCTGAGTTAATGAGGCTTTTGCTCAGAGAAAATTCACTGATCGGACAGGGCCATGGTAGGCCCCGGCGCGGGACCGGTGGTCCGCACACCAACAATTAACTCAACTATACGGAGCATGTACTTCGTGGGATGGCAGTCTCCAAAGTGTGTTACGGTCTTACACGCCCCCTACTGTTTTGGGCCCGAATGGCAAGGTCTCGGCGCCTAGCGTCATGGGTTAACCACCTTATTGCACACGGCATCGCGTGTCTTCGCATGTCGAAAAGGATTTTCGGCATTTCCCCCAGAGTCCATCTTGCTTGCCTATGCATGATTGCATCCCACCTTCTTTGCTCAACTGCACGATTCCGAGTATCGACGGGAGCCCATCCCCACATGCGAAATGGCCGGGGACAAACGTCCAGCCCATCGAGAATCCTAGAGACTCCATTTTCCACCCCCTTCACATGCTGCTTTTTAGGGTACATTATGGATATGATGCACATTGTGGTCACACAATCCCTCCTTCTCACTCGACTTATTGGCCCTCCGCTTAGCTGACCACGTTATCTTGCCAAACCACTCGTCTATCATATCACCAGATCCCAGATGACTAGAAACGCGCAGAGTCCGCTAGCTGCGAAGAAAGTATACCGGGCCGTGCTAGGGCGTTGCGTTGCCTTCTTCAGCTCTTTGTTACCCCCACCAACATTATCCGTTGTTGACTGAGAGTCAGTTACTAGCTGTTCGATATGCGCTGACTGCGTGGCTAGGTTGTTGACTAGCAGCGATTGTAGTTCCGAGATCTCTAGAAGTGACTTTTGGGCAGTTCTGGGGTTATCTGCCGTTAGTTTGGCACTGCGCAACATCGACTAAGGGCGGGGCTCGCTAGGCTTTGAAACCTTGCGTCAAGTGTCTCCCAGATCCCTAAGTGGCAGTTTGTTACGTACCTTACTTTGACGATATTGCCTTCGTAATGTTTCATCATGTCCTGATTTCCTTCCTCAAACATCTGTATCTGGTCCTCTGTTAATCCCTGGTCTGGGGCCTGAGCGTTATTGGACATAGGGATATGTTTCGTAGGCTCTTGCGATGACGATCGACCAGGGGGGGCAAAGTCAGTAATATCTCCTAACATCGAGGCCTCCGTCTTAGCGAGGCTGCTGTGATTCCTGTCTAGTTCCCGCGCAAGTCGAGTCTCGATCATGTTCTGCTGCGTCCGGCAACACGCCTCAAGCCAATGTCGTAGAAACAGTAAGATACCTTGCCGGTAGAGCCCTTTCACTTGCGATGTCCCCTCCGCCGCTGCGTGTTCCTCCGTCTTGCTGCTTGCCATCCCGCCGGATGCCCATGAACCTAACGCTGCAAACCCCCTTCCATATTGTTTTCGGATGATGGCCGATTCTGTTTCCTGTCGTAGTTGTTCGGCGTCTTCAAGGGCCCGGATACTCGAATTCAGTTCCCGGATCATCTGTTTCGCATTTGCGTCGATCTCCTCTCGATCCCGCTCCGATAGGACGCGTGACTGTCCATTAGCGGACCGGCTATGCGATTTCCGTGGTTGTGCAGTTGAAAGGTAGGCCTGCCTAACGTCTTGGAGCTCTCGGTGCAGGGTGGTGATGTGGGAGTTCTGCAGTGGCAGGGTCAGCTCAGGGGTGGCGGAAATGAGATGGAGGGGAGAAGAGGGGAAGACGGACAATGCGGTGTGCCTCCTTCAGAAAAGCATCAATGGCGTTGAGAGTGACGGGTCTCTTCGTCGTCGGCGCCTGGTGCTGCCGGAGCAGCTCGTCAAAACCGAGGGTGAGGTCCATGGCGTCCAATGATGTCTGTACCGGGCCGGTTATTGGAGGGTTGCACTAGGAAAGCGAAGTGCCGGGAGGATTATAGTTTCGAGATTGACCTAATTATGCCGGGCGCGTTGCGGCTTTAAGTGCTTTTCCTCGGCTCAGTCTCATGCATTCAAGGCGAACTCCGATGCTCTGGCCACATATCTATGATGGAGCTTTGGACATTTGAGCTGTTACGTCGGATATCCCCACAATTGGCTTAGTCAGTCGCAACCCCAACCCACGAGCTTCCCAAGACACAACCCTCCTCGAGAATCATTCCTCCTTCATCATCAGGAAGTCGACAGCTTGAATTGGTATTTCTCTTCATATTCAACTCAATTCTACACTATATCTATTGAACGATGCTATTAGTGAAAGATGACACCGGTGTCTACCTTCCCCGCGTTCCAAATCCACAATGTTGACTTACAGCCTTACAAACCATACATACGCAACTCTGACGATCATCTTGCCGAGAATTCTTGAAGTGCCTACTCGGACCTGCTTACAATTATCTTCAATTCATTAGATATTATTTCCTCAATGCCATTCAACAGATCTACGTAATGCTACCGGGCTCAAGCTCGGCAACTTGGAGGTTCGCCGGTTATCGATCGGGCGTAAACCGGACAGAAAGCGGAGGCATGGCGGAGAGGGTTCTTCTCTAACCAGTACGAGGCGAGATCATTCGGGAATAAGAATTGATATACACGGGAATGTTACCTTTAACGGTGAAGGGCCGTTCTCTTGCCGATATCATCAGAGATCTTCAAATGGTAAAATAGCCTTCCTTAGGTCTGCTCCCCTCGGGGACTAAATTCTCGTTCATATCGTTTGACTCCAAACAAGCGGCATTATGAAGTGGAACAACAGCGATAATTTCACAACGACCAACGCTCCCGATCGCCGAGATGCGAATCTATCAGTTAATCGGACTGAAGAATGCAGGTCGAACTCTCTAGATCGAACGCGCACGAAACGGGAACAATCGACGGCCTCGCCCGACCAATCAGTTCTTGCTGACCCGGAGCGCATATTGAGAGTTTCCAGTGGTCCAGCTTATAGCGTCTTCTCGAAATCAACGAAGAGATGGATAACAACTTTAATTGTGGCTGCAAGTTTTGTCTCCCCGATGACTGCCAACATCTACTTCCCAGCCTTGGACCCAATATCTGAGAGCCTAGGAGTTTCTACCTCGCTGATCAACCTGACTTTGACCTCCTACATGATTTTTCAGGGGCTATCACCAACTGTCTTTGGGGACTTTGGGGATATAGCGGGACGACGACCGGCCTATATCTTGGCCATGTTGATTTATGTCTGTGCGAACCTAGGCCTGGCACTCCAGCGCAATTACGCTGCGCTTCTAGTGCTACGATGCTTGCAGAGTGTTGGAAGCAGCGGCACACTCGTCCTTGGTTACGCTGTTGTTGCGGACATCTCATCAACGGCTGAGAGAGGAAAGTATATGGGCATAGTAGGTGCTGGTATCAATGTTGGCCCAGCCCTCGGGCCAGTACTTGGAGGCATCCTGAGCCAGTATCTTGGTTGGCCTGCGATCTTCTGGTTCTGTGCTATCTTCTCGTTCTTATGGTTGATTCCATGGATTATCACCGCCCCTGAGACTTGTCGAAATGTTGTTGGGAACGGCTCTGTTCCGCCACCACGATGGAATATGCCCTTGCTTGACATTTTTCGTCATCGACATGATGATGAGGGGGCCGTGAGCGCCCCAAACCGCCAATTGAGATTGCCCAACCCATTGAAAACATTGAGGATCGTCTTTGAGAAGGAGATGGCGCTCATTCTCTTCGCCAACTCCATCATCTACCTTGGCTTCATACTCGTTGCAGCGACATTGGGAACCCTGTTCGAAGAGATTTACGGATACAACGATCTAGAGGTAGGTCTCTGTTACCTCCCATATGGAGCTGGCTGTTGCGGAGCTGTTGTTGCTCAAGGCTATGTCCTCGACTGGAATTACCGCCGAATCGCCAATAACAGAGGATTTTCCATTGACAAAAAACGGGGTGATGACCTTGCGAAATTCCCGATCGAAACAGCTAGAATCCAGCCAGTGTACCCAATGTTGTTGATGGGGATTGGGAGCCTAATTGGATACGGCTGGGCACTTCAAGTTGAGACATCAGTTGCTGTGCCCTTAACTCTCACCTTTTTCACGGGTCTCTTCATACCAACGTCTTTTAGTGTTCTGAGCACGTTGATAGTCGACCTCAATCCGAAAGCACCGGCAACCGCAACATCAGCCAATAACCTTGTACGATGTCTGTTAGGAGCCGCTGCCACCGCTGCCATCGACAAGATGATTAAAGGAATGGGACGTGGTTGGTGCTTCACATTTTTGGCGCTGTTGAACCTTGCTCTCATGCCCCTGTTGAAGATGATTGATATGCGTGGGCTTGAATGGAGAGCTGCGAGAGTCAAACGGGATGAGCTTGAGAGGGTGTAGCATCACAACTGACTCCATTAATGATACACATGCAACCAACGATTTGCCACACCATATACCAGAATTCCGTAACTCGAGGTAGAACAGAATGATTCATAGTCCATAAATATTAAACATTACAACTGATTTACAGAGCTGCCACAGCATGCTCCAAGGGCTCTCTCTGAGCCTCCCACATGAGCCAATCCGATCGTGTCGTTCTATGAGCAGTTAGCATAGATATCCCCAAATTTCATGGTTAGGTCGTAACTTACGGCAATAATCCCATGCCGTTAACTTTCCAAATCCCCAAGCCTAGCGCCAGAACTTGCATGGCCACGTATACAAACTTGACCTGAAGCATCTGCGTTGAGTTGTTCTCCGTCTGGAATCGCTCGAAGGCCTGGTTGGTGTTCATCAACCCCATCAGTGGGTTCTTGAAAGCCATGAAAACCATCATGATACTGAAGATTTGCAGTGAGTTTCCGGACATGTACATCATGATGGCGGTCATGGGAAGGCCCTTGACAGGCGCAAGCGCAACTTCCCACGCCTTCTTAAGCTTCAACGTGTCCATCTCTTCGGAGGTCGGGGGCTTGCGGGGTTGGACCTTGGGGTCTTTGTTCTGCTTCTGTGGATGGTATTAGCGCTCTGATCATACGGCCGGAAGATTTGGAGGTAAAGGACATGCTTTGGACGGAGCAACGTTGGATGTGAAACCTGGAGGGTCTGCGACGCCGGGAACCTTGGTCTTAGGCGCGGGAGGAGATTCAAGCTGGGCGACCCAACTGGGTGCGCTGTACTTTGCAAGGGCCATTGCGTTGATCCAAAAGATTTATATTATTTGCAGCTTTGGTTTCCGGGGTACTGGTCCAGAGTTCGTGGCTAGGTGGTGGTCGTTCTGTCAATTCGTTGTTGAGTCGTGGTGGAAATGGAAGGCTACGAGCAATGAGCATCGACCAGCTCCCAGCACTTATTGCTTGTGGCCCACTTCCGCTGGTGGCGGCACCCACTGGCATCGGACCCGGCGGTTTTTCCGCTTAGTCGCAACGCGTCGTCTAGAGCAGGAGGCGTTATCGATAGCGTCTTGGAGGACCCCCCTGGTCGCAATTTGGCTTACCTCAAAGTATTAATTAGAGCTCCCCTTTCCACCACCCGACGACCCCGAACGCCTGACAGGTGGCGAGCGAGCAAGTCTTACGACGACATCACATAAGTACCCGCGGCGAGAACCTCATCGGACAAGCAACGGCGATTTCGCATATTCGAACACGCCCACCCACCGCCCCCCGACCGATAAGACATTCCCTCCCAAGCAGCTATCAAGTGGCTTGGATCGCGGGCACCCTTCGAGACGCACATGTGACGTCCCCATCCCTCCACCCTCCATAAGGAAACCTGGTGCTGGACACGCATCTCGTCCAATTGGGTGCGCGATCGCAACGTCCCAAGACCAAGGACGTGAGGGGTTTGCTTTTTTACCCAAAGTGCCTATTCCGCTTTGATCGGTCTGTCGCTTGCGTGAGGAGAATATTCCCGTTGCCAACACCGTTCGCGGGGGTACAAGTTCGATACCATGTCAAGCTCGCAAGGTGGAGGGGACTCCAAGCTGTTCGCTCGAGTAAGTAAGCATTTTGTTCTGTCCTTTTTTTATGTTTCAGCCTTTTGTGACGTGACCTGTTTCTTTATTCCACCACCTTACAACTTCCATCTCTGTCCTGCCCCGTCATTCATCATCTCTTCCAGATTGCGCAAGCAGTCTTGACCATTCCTTTCGGCACTCTGTACATATGTCTCGGTCAACAACGGGCACAGCGATACACTCCAACAAATGGCCGCCATGTTCCTCGCATATCTACCACCCCCAGCATACAACGCATGGCTAAGAACTCCACAGGGAAAGGTAGCCGAGCTACGCCTCGAGCTAAACAGCGGGGGAAAGAAGGACAAGAACTACTCTGGGAAAAAGATTGCTTTGAAGAAGATTGTCGCCAACATGACCATGAGCAACAATGATATGGTCGCTCTGTTCCCTGATATCATCGGATGTATGCACATCCAGAGTTTGGAAATCAAGAAGATGTACGAAGTTATTATGGCAAACCTGTCGGGCGCATGCACTCATATGTTATTAGGTGCTTCCTTTTTCTGGTCAACTACGCGAGGATGAGAGCTGAGATCGCTATCAAGGCTATCCCAGTTCTGGAGCATGTAAGTTCCCTCGGTCCTTGCCAGATCGCATTGCTAACAGATGTCAGGATATGGAGGACCACAACCCGCTTGTGCGAGCGCTCGCTCTACGAACAATGTCCTATATTCATGTCCGAGAATTCGTTGAGGCTACCGTGCCGATTGTCAAGCATATGCTCAAAGATGGAGACCCTTATGTGCGCAAGACAGCGGCCTTTTGCGTTGCCAAGCTTTATGACCATGACCGGCATATGGTGGAGAACTCGGATTTGATCGATCGTCTAAACTCCTTACTCCGCGATGACAACCCAACCGTTGTTGCTAGTGCGCTTGCTAGTCTGATGGATATCTGGGAGCGTAGCGATGCTATCAAGCTTACGATCGACTATAGCAATGCTTCAAAGATGGTGGCTATCCTTCCCGATTGCTCTGAGTAAGTCATGTCCTAAATTGCCTTGGCACGAGCTGCGCTAATACAGGAACGCAAATAGATGGGGTCAGACGTATATCCTTGAAGCTTTAATGTCTTACGTGCCCCAGGAATCAGGAGAGGCTGTTCTACTAGCTGAACGAATATCACCGCGACTATCACACTCCAACTCCTCCGTTGTGTTGACGTGCGTCCGAGTCATCCTCTACTTGATGAATTACGTCGCCGATCAGAAGCAAATCTCAGCGCTATGCAAGAAACTGTCGCCTCCTCTAGTGACGCTCCTCGCCAAGGGCCCCGAGGTACAGTATTTAGCCTTGCGCAATGCACTTTTAATCCTACAGCGACGTCCGGATGTCTTGAAGAACGATATCCGGGTCTTTTTCTGCAAATATAACGACCCCATCTACGTCAAGGTCACCAAATTGGAGCTCATCTTCATGCTCGCTAACGAGGACAACATCGATGAAGTCTTGACGGAATTGCGTGAATACGCCACAGAGATTGATGTTCATTTTGTTCGAAAGGCAGTTCGCGCCATCGGCAAGCTCGCCATTAAGATCGAACCTGCGGCCCGGCGTTGCATCAACCTACTCCTGGAGCTTGTTGCGACAAAGGTTACATACATTGTTCAGGAAGCCACCGTTGTTATCCGAAACATCTTCCGGAAGTATCCCAATCAATATGAATCGATCATTAGCACTCTTTGCGAACATCTTGATTCGTTGGATGAGCCAGAAGCTAAGGCCGCCATGGTCTGGGTTATTGGCCAATACGCCGATCGCATCGAAAACAGCGATGCACTTTTGGAAGATTTCTTATATTCATTTGCCGAAGAGCCTGTCGAAGTACAGCTTGCACTACTCACAGCAACTGTGAAGCTGTTCATTCAACGACCAACCAAGGGACAAGAATTGGTGCCACGAGTTCTCAAGTGGGCCACTGAAGAGACGGATAACCCCGATCTACGAGATAGAGCATATATGTATTGGAGGTTGCTGTCTACCGACATGAATGCAGCCAGGCAGATTGTCATGGGTGAAAAGCCGGCCATTACTGCCGAATCCGAACGCCTGGACAATGCCACACTAGAGGAGATGTGCTTGAATGTTGGCACGCTAGCAACTGTGTACTTGAAGCCAGTGCAGACGGTCTTCAGGTCGGCACGACCGCGAAAGCTCCAGGACTCACCCGCTCTTCAGAAGCGGAATCTCGCCACCGGAGATAACCAGAAGAGTATCAGCATGTTTGGCAATGCCTCGGCACCAACAGATATTGATCTACGAAGCAGACAAGCCGCGGGCCATGACGGCGGCAACCTGCAGCAGGCAGTCAGCGATGCGGATGCGTACTTCTCAAGCATCGGTACACAGCAGATGGCGGCGATGCATATCGATCAGGGAGAAGATGTGTTTGGTGGGGGTAATGGTGCCGGTACGGGCTATGTCGTAAGCGCTCATGCTCCTCAGACGGTGCTTCAGCCTGCACAAGGGCAAGGAAACAATGGCGATCTACTAGTCTTGTAATTTAGCGATGAAGAACTACAGTCATAAAAATCTACATTTTGTCCAATTTGTGCTTGCGTTGTGCTTTATAGCCCCTTCTTCCATGGCAGAGGGGTTCTACATTGCAAGTTCAAAATCCTTAAAGATGTTATCTGGAGAAGTGCCAACTGTGTTGAATGTAGTACTGGGTATGCACGAAGGAGTACATCACCGCGTATATTAAATGGCATACAGTCAAAAGACCAAATTGTTAATCTCGATATCTTCATATGTTCAGCCCAAGCTATCAGAGGGGAGTGAAATACAGGCAGCTGTCCCCGCAAAGAGCAATTACTGGACATAGGGGTACAACCCAACATCTTCTATCACCTCAGAGTTGTATTCAAGCCTTGGCACCAAATACTTCTCCCTCTCTGCCGGTTCTGAGGAGCTAGTTTAACTCTCACGGGCAGATCAGCCAGCCGTCAATTAATAATCGCATAAGGGCCGCTCCAACTCATTATCAATCTATCTCTACCACCACTCAGACAATTGTGAAAGAAATGTAAGACTAGAAGAGAAATCTCCGATCTCAGCGACTAGTGCCTCCATTCTCATTTTCCTCCAAGTTTGACATTGAGAAACTGCGAGCACAGCTTGAAAGTGGACCAAAAATGTTATATTCGCCAATAGCAACGAAGACCCTGTAGGTCACTTAAAACGTTACTGAATAATACAAATTCATCAACCGGAATATCCTCCTTACAGACGTTTCTGAGACCGATGTCCTTCTTCAGCAGTTTGAACAGGTGGTTGAAGCCGCCACAGAAACCTGTGAAGCCTGCCCCAAATCCTAGTCGATCTTCAAATCCCAATCATAAACGGCAGTTCCTTCCCGACGTCAGTCCGCCTCGGTTACTCTTGACTGGGTCTTTAAGGAACCCGATTTTCTCTTAGTGAAGCAGGTCTAACCATCTCGTTCATATATTGACTGAGACCTAACTCCAGCAATTCCCTAATCAAAAGGAGGCCGCGTCGGGCTAATCGACTCTCTTGAAGTATCTGTGCGAGCATGACGACACTCAAAAATTTGTTACAGTAATTGACTAGAAAGGTTGTCTCATACTCTCTCTATTCTTCTTTTTGAAAATGGCACAATAGAAAAAGAAGCCTCTATGGCCGTATCCGCGGTTTGCTCTTAAGCGCCATCAGATAAGATCCGAGAGTGGTGAAGATCCTATTCCCTAAGCGTTGGTCGCCAGTAGCATACTCAAGCCTAGGCCGTTCGAGAGTAATTCGGCTCTCAGATAAGAAATTCGCTGCGGCTTTCAATCTTGTAATCGATAGTCACGAAGTACTAGCACACATACTGCTCCTCCATCAGTGATCTCGAGGAGTTTGACGAAAGTACTGGATACGTCACTTCAATCTGACTGAGAAGCTTCCACAATGAGCACCACTGCTCAACAAGCTCGAGAATGCTCTAGCCAACCAAAGTATCACCTCAATGCTAAGCAAAATTTTATGCTCAAATAATTAGCAACAACGCCTAGAACTTGACTCTATTGTCCTGCGTTTATCTCATAGAAGGCCTTGGTCGGTTCATCCCGATCTAACTCACTTAACACATTCCTGCGACCCTTGCAAATGATCTCCAGGCTACGGAAAGAGATTGAACTTTGCTTGGGTCCAGGTCAGAGCGTAGTGTAGCAGGCTCTTTGAGAGGGTAGTCAGAATCACCAAAATTCACCTCCTCTATCCTTAAGCTCCGCCAGAAATCAGCTACATCAAGGACCCAGAACTAGACTCAAGCGGTCCAGAAACTGGTTCGGACTCGGACTCTAGGTCAATTGCAACTGGACTAGAATCGATCACGGCTTCCCACTGAACAAACACAACATGGAAATGAAATACGAAGTTATTGCTCCTGGTGATCTATCTCCAGGAGAATAATTTCACGGACACGAAATCTATCATGTCTCTTTTGCAAAAGATTGAAGCGATGCTTTAGATTGTTGGTTGGAGGTTTCAAATATTGCTGAAATTTTGGATGAGCATTATTATAATTATGGTACTTCCATGGGCTTGAATGGTCATGGAGTCACGGAGACGCGAGCTTAAGTTCAGTAGTGTGCGTGCTTAGGCTTCACGAATTTCTCATCAGGACCACCAAAAAGGATCCTCATTCAACCAAACAGCTATTATATCGGGTACGGTCAAATGGCAGATGATACATGTGCCCAATCACAAGGCTTATCCAGGACTCTTGCGATCATGAGCAGGTGAAGAATTACACTGTTAATGCCATATTCATTGGCAGGTGGCAATTGTCATCCTTTAGTTTTCTCTCAGTCTATTATCTCAGCGATGTAGTTTTTCGTTCCTGCGTTGAGTACTTATGTTCTGCGTCAAGTTCAATGTTGGGTGATGCCAAATGAAAATATACAAACGCCTTTCATGGGATTAAATGAAGACATGAAAGTTGTTGTTTTTAAACTGCAGTTGCACCGATATTACCCCGTTCGTGGATAGGGGTACATGACTCCACTCTTTGTTGGTGGTTAGCTCGATGGGTTCGTGCCCGGTTCTGGGGTCCTGACCAAGTTCGGTGCGAAAGCCAATTCATCAGCCAATCGCAAGCAAGTGAGGGAGGCAAGAATTCAACACAACCCTCACTACTTCGTAGAGGAGGGGTGGCCAAGACATCAGGTATTTGCTCGCTAAGGAAAGACAAGGTCGAGGCTAGACGGACACGGCCGCTTCTAGACCAACCGATGGTTCGGTGGCGGTTAATGAGGTACGCAAGCAGGTACCAGTATGTATGTTCAAACAAAATTTACTTCGAAAGAGGAAGGTCTGTAGAGAGAGCACAAGGCCCGAAACTAACTCCTTTTGTGTGTTCTACTCCTGGTGTTGGACCTCTTGAGCGCGGCAGGTAGTAGGCAATGTAGGATTCATCTCCGGAAACCAATAAATATTTGACGAGGTATCTCATATTTCCCCATCCAACACCGTAAAAGGTCAATGGGGAGAAATAGTGGTCAGTTCCATTTATTATTGATTCATCAGATCATTGATGATTGTGTCTCGTCTCCCCCACCCCCTTTTTTAAAAATAAATAAATAAATAAACGTTACAGGCAAGGCCTACCCTTTGAGGTGGAGGGACGTAACCGCAGAATCATAATGACACGAGCGCGGCACCGAGAGGCGAGATTCCCCCAATGAGGCAAACCAAGAGGGCCGGACTCAGTGGAAGGGAACCGGGAGGGCGACCCGAAAATGAGGGAGCCAACCGGAAGGCCTGGCGAGTTGGACGGGTGTAGCGGACACTGTGCACTGTGCAGGCTAGGCGAATGCGGGTTGTTGTGCTAAACCGACATTTGCCCCAGTTGGAAAACCTGGAATCTGTAATAAGATCTGCTTGCCGCTGTAGGTAGTAGGGAGTACGTAGGGTTTCATTCTGCAACTGGAAGCCCCGGCCTAACAGTGCAAAGGTAGAAATCCGTCTTTTCCAGAAAACCCGATCGACAAGCGTGTGACAGGCGAGCGAGTTCGAAGTGGTAGCACCTGAAAAAGAGAAAGAAAAAAAAAATACAGTGCGGGCAAGTGCCCGGCTCTGGACGGTGCCCGGTTATCGTTCCCCTTGTTGGTTGGACGGAATCTTGATTCTTAATTCTTTCTTCTTCGTTGACGAGTGACGAAATGGTGCCAACGCCTAAAGCTGCTCTCGATCGTTGTCGCATCACTTGTAGTAGATGCTTCATATTAATGTATTCCGAATAAATGACCGTCGACCTTGATTTTTTTTTTCTCTGACCCTGATTTAATTACGTCGGCTCAGGACTATCGAGGTTTGGTGGCCATCTTCTTGAGGACCAGACATTCTTTCTTTTTCTACGGGCTCAGTCGTCGTGGGTTTTTACTTTTTTTTTTTTTTTTCCTTCCTCTTCATCATCATCTTCTTCCTCTTCTTCTTTCTCTTCTTCTCTCAAATCTTTCTTCCCTGTAACTTGCCCATATAAAATCGCTGTACACGGACGCCAGCTTGGTGACCGCGAGTGACGACAAGCCCTTGTCCTGTGTCACCGTCCCAATTAGGTACCAACTTCTACAATTCCCACTCCTTATCGCCTGGACCAATCATGATATCAGCATCTCAGAGGCCAGATTTCCCCGGCTGAATCGATTTGCTTGCCCAGCCAAAGACACGAAGCTAGCTTGCCTGCTGCAGTTCTCGTTGGATTTGCTCTGACGGCACTGAAGTGCTCAATTTGTTTTATCATCGTCGCTGGTCTCACCGTCCATCGTTCATTGACTCAGGTCATCCGGCCTTCCAATCTGAAAGACCCACACCTTATCCCCCCTCGGGCCTCGTCTGAGTCGTCTCGTCGTCTTCTCCTTGGTTGTCATCGGGCAAAGCTTCTCCCAAGACTCCACCTCGTCGTCCCAGGCTCAAAGACTCCACCTTTTGGTCTCCACGGTCCGTCAGCTGTCGCCGCCAGCGACGAGAGACAGCGCTAGTACCAGCGTTCAGTGGAGCCCTCCAGCTGTGTTGCGTGCGTCGTTGCGGGTGTGTTTGCGTTGCCTTACCCTCTGTCTGCACCTGCACAGCGCTCTCTCCAGCTACACCACACACTGCGCTTCGTACGCTACCGTACCACTGCTCCTGCGTTACATCCGCTGTCTTGAGTGAGTCTCTCTTCTGAGGCGAACAATCCTCCGGCCTCCCCCCCCCCCCACCCCCGGTTTCCCGGCCCCCGGCCTACTAGAGGCGATCCTCCTAGAACTTGACGTCTTTCACTCCCGAGACCTTGGCCACGCCCAGTACCACAATCATTCACTTCATCCATCTTCCATCCTCGAACCCCCTCCGAATCAACCGCCTGGCACTACCACCCCATCATTAACGAATGAATTAGTCCGCCTCACCTATTTCTCCCGTCCTTCCATCGCCCTCGCGTGGTGCAACCACCACTCCACCGTTCAGCCCCTTGGCCGTCCGTCTTCCAAAATGTCGGCACCTGCGGATACCACAAAAGTTGGTGGCAAAGCCGTCACCAGCGAGGCTTCACCTCTTCAACAGCCAAAGGACGCTGTACCCATGGAGAGCATTTCCCAACCCTCATCCGACACCGCTCCCACAAACGACCCTGCCGATCAGACGGTCCTCAAAAATGCGACAGAACCCGCATCTTCCACCGCCGTTCCGTCCAAGTCGGACTCACCCGAACAATCTACCATCCCAGTGCCCGCATCTCCAAAGGGCAAGGAAAAGGAGACAGCTCCTCCCCCACCGACCAAGGAACCCTCAGACGCCATGGCAATCGGTCCAGCCGTCGATGATATCAGGAGCACCGCGACAAACAGTGCTGATGGCCCCGTATGCAACATTACCCTGCTTTTGACATCTGGTAGCCGACACCCCTACAAGATCGATGCCAAATACCTGAGCAGGAGGAACGTGGAAATGCCAGATAAAACCGAGAATGGCCAGCCCGACCCTTTCAGTATCAGCATCTATACCCTTAAGGAATTAATTCTACGAGAATGGCGAAGTGACTGGGAAGCGAAGCCTGCCAGCCCCAGCAGTATTAGACTGATCCATTTTGGAAAATTGTTAGACGACAAAGAGCAGCTCAAAAGTAAGCGTCAACTCTCTGTTGATTCATCTAATCTTACATGCTAACCCTCCAATCAGAGTACCAGCTCAGCACAGAGAGCCCAAATGTAGTGCATATGAGTATTCGACCTCAGGACCTTGACGAGGAGGAACCCAAGTCCGGGAGCAAGAATCTCGCGTCGGGTGGTAGTGACGGTCAACGTCAACGGGGAGGTGGCTGTTGTGTGGTGTTATGAGCACCGGTTGTGTTGGGAAATAACCAATTTGGTTCCTTGGAGAAATACAGGTCCCGATCCATCACCGCCCAAGCGATATATACAGCGTCATGCGTCGGGCCTTGTGGATTTGCATGAGCAAGCACGCTCAACATCATTGGGCTGGCTAAAAACGAGTCTTGACTGGAACAGCACCATGGCCAGCCCTGAACCCTCTCGGGTCTCTTTCTTTCTTTTTGTTCTTCCTCTTTGGTCTATTGTGCTGCTTTACACTGGGAGAAGCGAATGATGGGAATGACTAGTGGAAGACGGGGATATTGGAGTCAACATTGGCGTATCATGTATAAATGTAATTCTTTGTTTGTCTTTCGGTAGTCCTACCCCCCCCCCCCCCCAGCATCGGGGTTATAGGGCACGTCCATAGTAGGATAGATGGCATGCACATGACTGTACACTGCACATAACTCACGCCCACCTTGTCCTGTCCCGGAAGCGCCTTCATGATGAGTAGTTAATCATGTTCTAAGATGTATCGAAGTTTGTTGTACATGACGCCTCGTTTCCCATTACCATTGTATCCAGATGTCCCAAGTCTACTGAATCTTAAGCTTCTTCTCCATCTCGTCATGGAAACCAGCAACGCCTCTCGTCTCCTCGCCGGTGAAGACATCCTCCCAGGTGATCATATCCTCGCGGCCCTTGAGGATGTCCTCGTGGACGCTGGGCAAGCCTTGGCCGAGGGCGAGCGGCCGCCATTCGCTGTCGCGGACGATCTTGAGCTCCATTCCGCGGCGAATGGGCTCAGCCATTCCAAAGGTGCGACGGAGCGTTTCCATACGCATCGACTCCTGGGTAGCCTCCCAGTTCTTGAGGCGGGACTCGAGAGGGTGGGCGGACACCGGGTTGGACGATTTGGCGTCGTAAGGGGAGGCGCCAACGCCGTGGCGAAGGGTGTCGTGGATGCCGGGCGCGGAGGGCGCGGAGGATGTGTGGTTGGTGTGGGAGAAGGTCTGAGGGTTAGAGTTGGCGGGGATGATGCGCATCGACTGTGAAGGGGAAATGGTGGTTAGTGATTTGATGCGGTGGTGATGAAAGATGTAGTCGAGATAGCTTACCATCTTGGCGGTTGTGCAGGGTGTATTAAGAGGTGGACGGTTCGTTCGAGGTGATTTTCAGAGTATAAGAGTTCAAGAGAATCTCGAGATATGCGTAGCGGCTTTATCGAGATGTTGTGGGAGAAGGTGGCTGTGGTTGAGGTTGATGGTGATGGAGTTGGCTTGCTTAGGAACAGCTCTGGTTTGGCTTAGGCAGTCGAACAGCCTCGCGTCAACCAAAGCTCAAAGGAGGTACGTACTTCTTCGTGTGGCTGCAACCACCTCAATTGCTGGCCAGTGGTGTGGCTGTACCCCAGACAAGGTACGTACTCCTCCAAGAACCCCGGAGTGTATTAAAAGCCGACTATCACCGATTCATGTATAACCCCAGAGTTGTCAGAGTCCGACGTCGGTCTCTTTCTCTTCTCTCTTGAGACTCACTCTCGAGCATCGACATGTCCCCGTGATTCTTACCAGATACTCAATTGGCATCATGAGACTTCCCACATCCCGTCCGCCCGTTATTCGCATCGCCAATGGCACTTTTTATCGCCGCCATCCGGGTACCACTTCCTCTCATCCCAACCCGCCGCTCTTCAGTGACCTGAACTTCGAGCTGGCCTCAACTTCGAACGCGCCGCGCAATTGGTGCATTGTCGGGCCATCACTCTCGGGAAAGACGACTTTACTACAGGCTCTTAGAGGTCGTCTACTGTGTGAACCACCAACTGCTAGGTCTTATCCATATTTATCCACGGATGCTGTGCCCAGCCGCCTAAAGACACCGTACAAGGCGATTCAGTATGTCGGGTTTGATGCTGAGCAGGGCGATGGAGGCTTGGGTGGTAATGTTGCTACTTCAGCTTACTTGTCTGCTCGGTACGAGTCGAGGCGCGAGATCACAGACTTTTCGCTACGAGACTTCCTGTTGGGCAACACGGAACTGAATCCTCTCGAGTCGTCGGCTGAGGATGACAGCAGTATATCTCCGCAGCTGTTCTATCGCGTTGTAAAGGATCTTAAACTCGAACATCTTCTTGATCTTCCGGTGTCATTCCTGAGCAATGGGCAAGGTCGAAGGTCACGCATTGCCCGAGCCCTACTGACCAGGCCCGAGGTGTTGCTGCTCGATGAGCCCTTCATGGGACTAGATCCACCCACCGTCACGGGTTTGAGTCCGCTTCTGCAGTCGCTTGCTGAGAAAGCTAGTCCACGCCTTGTCTTGAGCGCGCGACCACAGGACCCGGTGCCGGAGTGGGTGACTCATCTGGTCTATCTAAGAACTGACTGCCAAGTCAGCTCAATGGGACCTAAGGAAGAAGTCCTCGACGGCCTGAAGAGGTACGTACAGGGTGTGAGGAAAGGTGGACTTACAGAAGATGACAAGCTACCCATTCACTCGCTCGTCGATATCGGCCGTGTGCTGCCATCTAGCCTGTCTTCAGGCGCCTCAGCACAAGATGATAGCAATACGTACAAGGGCTTGATGCCTGTTAATCCTAATGCCGATCCATTAGTTGAAATGGATGGATGCAAAGTTCAGTATCGGGACCGAATCGCCCTCGGAAACTGGACAGAGCAGACACCCGAGGGTCCCAAGGACGGCCTGGTATGGACAGTTCGACGTGGAGAGCGCTGGGGTGTCTTTGGCCCCAACGGCTCCGGAAAGACTACGATTGTATCTCTGCTGTGTTCGGATCACCCTCAGACATATTCACTCCCTATTAGGCTATTTGGACGATCTCGCCTTCCGGAGCCGGGTTCTGGGCAGCGACCACTTACGTTCTGGGATATTCAGGCCCGTATTGGGCATTCGAGTCCCGAAGTTCATCAACATATTCCCCGTCGGCTGACAGTGCGACAAGTCGTTGAGAATGCGTGGTCAGAGACTTTTGGTGGGAAACCCAAGTTGGACGATGCAGCACGAGAACGAGTTGAGGCTGCTCTAAGATGGTTCGCGCCAGAGCTCAACCCTGAGTACTTGACCACATCCTCTCACGAGAGTCTTGCCTGGGCGGATGAGTACTTGATTGGCGGCATCTCGTTCAGCGCCCAGCGAGTTGCTCTCTTCATCCGATCAATGATCAAGAGCCCCGACATCATCGTGTTGGACGAAGCTTTCAGCGGCATGGATGATGCAGTGCGGGACAAGTGCACCTTGTTCCTTAATGAAGGTGAGGCTAAGACATATCAAGGCGAGGAGATTGTCGAGAGCGAGGCGTCTCGGTCCGGAAACATTAAGGTTCCCGGTCTTTCAAGCCAGCAAGCTCTCATCTGCATCGCCCACATCAAGGAAGAAGTGCCCGACTGTGTGCGGGAATGGTTATGTCTGCCGGAGGCTAATACGAGGCGACCGGCCAGGTTTGGACGGCTAGATGGACCTCTGGGCTTGGATGAAAAGAGATGGGAACAGATCTGGGGGTTTTAGATTTGGGAGGAGAGCATGCGAATGTTGATGATGCAACCCCAACTACAAATTGAGAGGAAAATGAGATGTGATTTGCTTATTGGAGCCAGCAAAAGGAAGATGGCGCCTTCATAGGGCGAGAAAGAATACGTATTCAGAAACATGCTGTTAAGACCCAAAGCTGTGTTCCATCAATATCCCAATTTGGTTCATCCTGTGGATTATTAGTGACATATCGACGCTAACGAAAACAGCTTCTGCCCCTCTAGTTTCATTCTTGCGAGCTGATTTATTTCAGTTTTGGACGGTAAGATATATCGAATTAATACATTATATTTTTATTTATTGATGTCCTCAGGAAATATATTATATCCGCATGAATAAGCATCAGGTTGTAGGGTAGCGGAGGTGAAGAAAAGAAACGAGCCTTGATTCGGACGAGTGATATGAGGGAGTGGCTTTTAAAACGCACATGAACCAATTTGGCTATATCTTGAGGTAACACGAGCAAGCCTTGATACAGCAATGTTCGGCACCCAAGTATAAAGGGCTTTTTCTCATGATGGCAGCGTAAACTTTCTCACATCTCGTGCGAAGTAGTCTTTCTGTCTGCGATTGGCGATGATGAGATAAATCCAGGTGATGAACTCCATGACGATGCTCCACAGCCATGAGGATGAACCGGCGCCGTTCCAGCGGAACAAAGTCTCACGGTATAGCTTATTGATGTCGGGTCTCCTTAGGGACTCGTAAGCCGCGAACACTTTAGGGATGCCTCTTGACACTCCC
Organism: Mariannaea elegans; assembly: GCA_930272665.1. Lineage (NCBI taxonomy): Eukaryota > Fungi > Ascomycota > Sordariomycetes > Hypocreales > Nectriaceae > Mariannaea > Mariannaea elegans. The sequence goes on along the minus strand of CAKNEU010000010.1, from coordinate 327,044 downwards.
AAGTTGAGCACGTGGGCGAATAGAACGCCGTCTTCAATCGCAACGCCGGTGCTCTCACCCTGAGGCGGCATCTGGTATCGGATGTTGTTAGCTGATGTTGAGAATCTAGAAAAGGATGTAAAAGGAATGGGAATGCCTACAGCATGGGCTGCATCTCCCAGAAGGAGCACTCTCCCTTTGCTCCATACCCCCCCGGAAGGAAGCATATATACGGGATAGAAGAACCACTCGCAGTCCGCGATCACGGACTGCAGGCCCTTGAGTTTCCCTCCCTCAAAGCGAGTCATGATGTCGTGCTTCAGGGCGGCTTTGTCGTCTCCCACTGCCTGCCATCCCTCTCTTGCGTTCTTGTTCTCGGCCATCGGCATGACAGCTCCCAAGTACGCCTCCTTCCTGGACGGTTCGAAGAACGACATCAGTAGTGACCCATGCCGAGCCGAGACCATAGCCGAGTCCAGGACGACCGGCTCCCCGTCCACCTTGGTCACGGACAAATGTCCAGGCGCGGCAGGCTTGACATATCCGTAGGCGACAGCACGGCCAGAATATTCCTTTTTGCGTGCAGGATCCACCACGGCGCTCCGGACGAATGAGTGTATGCCATCACATCCAAGAAGAACATCGCACTCAATGGTCTCCGGCAACTGGTCCTCTTCGAACTTTACATCGACGCTGACCATCCCTTCTCCGTCCCCATCCCCTGCCAGTTCTTGGATCCTCGTCACCCTCGCACCATACCGTACGGTAACCTTGTCCTTGGGCAGTTCCTCAACAGCCTCAAGCATAGACCGCACAACCTCATACCTTAAAACTCTCAGCGTGTCTGTCTCTGCGAACACCCGCCCCAGCGCCCGGCCTGTTCGGAGCGCCACGACGTCAATGCCCCGAACCTTGATACCCTGTGGTCGCAATCGTGCTCCGACGCCGAGAGCGTCGAGGTACCGCAACGCCAGGGGCGTGAGGTTGATTGTGCCACCAAGGGTCTCAATCTTGGGACGCAGCTCAAGGACGGTGATGCGGAGGGGTGGATTTGAGATGGTCGTTTGGGAGAGAGCGAGAGCAGTAGCCAGGCCCGCAGGACCAGCACCGACGATGAGGATATGCATATTATCTTAAGTAAAGTTTTATATGTTAGAGGCTGGCCGAATTCGACACCAGATATCGAATGTATGTTGAGCGATTGCAACCACCATCTTAAGGAGAAACCGGTCCTTAAATACCAAGAACTGTACCAGAGCTGCGTTGTCGCAACGTCTGTGGCTGAACTATCTCAGGGCTGAAACGACCAGGGAGCTCGGATTGAATGCGAGGCGCAACGCCATCTTCGGGCATGGTGCTAAAAAATAACCCGAGCTAGGGTCGATGTGCGGTTGGCGTCGCCAGCGGCGGAGCTGTCATCTTCGATTCTTCTGATTAAGATCATAGCCAATAAGAAGCTGGGATTCCTCCTCGAGTAGACTACTACCGTACTTGCATGAAGCTGCGAATTTCATCTGATGGCCGGGCAGGCCCATTTGGGATTCCACGAGGTGTAGGTAGAGATTGGCTACGAGGAGGAGAAGGGCATTCTTCCCGCCGCCCTGTCCCTCAATAATTTGTGTAAGTGAAGTGAGGTGAGGTTGGATTAACTTGTTAGTGTGGTTATCGGGACTCCACCATGCCGATGGTTTTTTTAAGCCGACAACCGGCGCCCGCGCAACCGCGATACCAGTTGACATCATCGGCCGGCCGGCCGGCTGGTTGCATTCTCCAAGGGCACGCGATCATGCAGTCTTTCATTCTTCGTCCTTCACCTTTACAGCTTTCAGCTACCAAAAAATTAGGACCCTATAAGTCCTCCATCGCCATGCCGTCCAGCTTCCCCGTCATTGACGATGAAGATCTCACTTTCCGTGCTTGCTGCGCACCTGTTGCGTCCTTGACCAAGCCCATCGACCTCGCCGGAGAGTACGTCTACCGACACCCCCGCCTTCTCGGCGCTGGTCCCATGATGCTACCTATGCTGTACCACGCGCTGGGGGTAGAATGAATGCTAATGCAAATGCAATTGTTCAGTGATGGCGCTCGCTTGGAGGGCAAATCCGCCTTTTGGCTATGGCCATATCTCGGCCCGCTGCTTGTTGAGAATGAGAGCAGCGACGCGCGCGATCACTGCGCCAACGAGAGAAGTATTGTTCCCTTTCCTCTAATTGTACCCTCTACATTGTTCCTGTATTTCAATTTCCATGTCTTGTCGGTTGGCTTGTGCTGCTAACCACTCCCTCTCCAGCCTTCTTGTCGTACCTCCGCCTCTCCATCTACATGGCTGTCGTATCAATAGCCATCGCCGTATCCTTCCACCTTAAATCAGAGCCGTCCACCATCGAACTGCGCATGGCTAAGCCTCTCGGGGCTATTTTCTGGGCGCTGTCACTCATGACGCTTCTTGCTGGCTTGGGCAACTACATCAGTAAGTAACTCTTTTGATTCCGCAGCATGATGACTCTAACGAGAGGGAAAAAAAGCAACCGTCAACAAGTACAGCACAAGAGCAGCCATCGTACAGACTGGATGGAAGACACACACGGTAAGATTTCCCAGTCGAAATAGTGTTGCTCACAGGGTAGTCGCTCATACGATAGGCAGATCTTGAGCTTCTCGGCGATATGCATCGTAGGAACATGTATTGTCCTTCTTATCATTGCCAAAATTCGCGATTCCACGGGTTCATCATAATTATGTCAGAAATATAATCAGTTTACAATTATTCAAAACCAAAAAAAAAAAAAAAATCTATTAAAATCCCAAGTAACTAACGTTTGAGCACCTGGGCTTATTTCCATAACCGCGAAGCCATCGCCATGCAAAATAATCTGAAAAATACATGAACGCTATTCAACTCCCAATCCAAGCAGGGTAAGCCCATTTATTATTTCTTCTTATTCATACAGAACAGATCCTGGGCCCGTTTATCAGCCTCCGGATCGTCACCTTTATCCTCTTCTTCTGAGTCTTTCGGCACCTCACACATCCCAACTTCTCGTCGGAACTGCTTCGCGTGCGTCTTTGCATGCGCCTTGATATCGCCAAGCGAGGATATGGTCCCTTCTAACGAGAGAAGGGGCAACTTGGGCAATTCAACGAAATTGGCCTCTTTGGGGAGAGTTGCTAACATATCCACTTGGGAAGTTGGGTCAAAGCCTGAAGTAGCTTGGTCTTCTTTACCGCTCTTTAATCCCTCGGCGAGCTCCTTGTCACCAAGATGCTCCTCGGGCGTATTATCAAGGTCGCTATGCGATCCCATGATGACATTCGCCGTTTCTGGGCCTGGATACAAAGTCACGTAGCCCCGGAGGCGAGCGAGATGCAAGACGTACTCGAGCCAGGCAGGATATTTCTTGTTGACATCCTTCCTGGCCAGCATAGCCGGCATATCCGCCCTCAAGCTTTGTGACTCCATCAATTGCGAAACGTAGCCATGCAACTCCACCCACTTGTCTCCAAGGAATAATGTCGCATCGCTGCTCGGTGACTGCCAGAGGAAGGGGCCAGACGTCTTTATTGGTGCCTCACTGTCCGAACCCTCCGGGATGGTAAATGGAGTGACAGCATCAAGGTGAGTGGTTGGTGACTGGAAGCTAATGCCCATGATGTTGTCCCTCCAGTCTCCCAGGACGGATTCACTCGAGTACAATGTTTGAAGCAGGGTGTATTTAACATCTAATCAATTAGTGGGGGTTCGCTTAAACATACCACATTAACACTTACAGTGGAAGAACTGGGGCGACACCTCAGTGTGAGGCGCCAGAGTTAGGACATGTGTTGTCCGGGGCTCTGATGGCCAGAATGATTCCAGGAACCGAGTCGAGCTCTCCTCTTCCGTCATTTGTTTGTGGGGAATGCGATGGCGGAGGGATAGCATGTTCGGGTATCGCAACTCGCCGCTTCTCTTTGACGGCCATTTAAATTTGGCCAGGGTCCTCTCTAGAGCTTCTTCAACGGCATACGGTAACTCGATGGTGAGGTGTGGCGGGGTCACAGCACTCATATCAGCTCGTTTCAGAGAGGACAGAAGTCTAACCAGGTTCCCGGAGCCAACGAGCGGTGCCTGAATCAGAATATCAAAGTCGACGTTGTTCCACGCTGAAAGGTGTAAGTGAGCTAGCAAGGAACATCAAGGTTTGAGTGACTTACCGGATAATGCTGAAGCATCAAGCTTCGTGATCCATGAGAGCCTTGGAGTTGGGTTCTGCGGGAGCTCAATCAGGGCGGATTTAGTTCCCCGGATTTGGTCTCGAAAAGCACGCAGGAAATAATCCTCCTCGATCTCGCTGGAGTCGACGATAACGGCTTGAGGATGCATGTAGGTAGTGCTATGACCTATTTTCGCCAAGTTAGATATCAGTGTCTCATCGAACCGATGTCAGCAGTCTTACGAAGAGCAAGGGCCGCAGCAAGCCTCATTCTAGCATCGCTGGAAATGGCGACACTGTCCGGGCGGGCATCTAGGATCAATTAGCTAGGAATTCGCGCGGGTTCCTTCGTTGCCCATACCATGTAAATACAGTTCGCAAGATTCCTCAATCCCATTTGCCAGCAGGAGATCTTCGATTGAAATCTCATTCCTGCTGACCAGCATGAAGTGGACATTATTATGTCGCTCTGCGGCCATCTGACAGGCCATGGGGAGTAATGTAGAAGCACTCCTAACACTACCCGTGGCAAACAAGACATTTCTATTATTTTCAGAACCACCTCCAGTGCTGGAGATGGGTTGAAGTGTCTTTGCAAGCTGGGGGAACTTGATGGGACCGCCATAAGTCCTGTCTTGTGGCTGAGAACGATGCTGGTTGAGCAGAGCATTAAAGCCTGATGAAGAGCCCTCTTGCATTGGATGGTCGGTCGGTGAGGCGGGGGAGGAGGCGAGAAGGCGAATGAGGGCGAAGACGAGGAGGCCGCAGAAGACGGCGTATGCGATTAATCGGGTGAAAGCGCGACGGCGAGGGGCGCGGGTACCTTGCCATTGAGAGGGATGTTTGTGATGGCCGGGGAGACCAAGATCGTCGTCCTTCTTGGCCATCTCTTCGTCGCCAGACCAAAAGCGACCGGTCCTACCTCGCTGGTGCGCCATGGCAGGCTAGCGACGCCGTATGATATCTCGTGGGGTCTCGTTCGTGGGGTATAACTCGTGGGGTTCGTGAGGCCGGTGGACAGGCGGTCACATTTCGGGCTTGATCGAAAGCGCGATGCTACTGAGGGAAAACGGGCACGCGCGACGGCGACCAATATGCGAGACAGAAAAATGCGTGGAGAGAACGGTGATGAGATTGCAGAAGAAAGAGAGAAGTTGGTGTTTGGGGAGGTTGCAGGTTCGGGAACAGCGTGGCTCGTGCTAGCTTCAAAAGGTACCGCAGGTGGTGCGGCGTCATAGCTTTAGCGACAGATATCTAACGCAGGCGTGAGGATTAGCTGTGGATCTCGTGGAGATCTCCCGTGACGCCATATTTGGAAAACGGTTGATTCATTATGATCCACGAGATTATGGATCTTTAATTATTTATGTATCAGATCCTTCCCAATCTATTCCGTACGATACCTCCAGATCTTCATTTCTTAGAAGGGCCGAAGAATTATGTACTGTCTCAATCGCCTTGTGAAACATGAAACCATTCCAAGTCCCAACGGTTAAGGCTCCAAGCGTGTAGGAAATTTAAGGGATCCCTTGCCAACATACCGTTTGTCTCCAATTTACTCTGGACGGTTGGTTAGTGGGCATCCGGGAGCCAGGTACCCTGTCATGCCAGGTTAGCAGGCGTGAGGGCGAGACAACAAATGCCGTTGGTGGTGCATTTCCCCTCCTTGCGATCAATGAGGGGCGGCTTATCATTTATTAGAGCCGTGATCATACTAACAACAGTACGCATTTGCTTCCATAGAAAATCCCACCATGTTCATTCCAGGTCACCACATTCTAGGACGACTCAATTTCTATCCTAAGCGAATCGTTCAACGTCACACGTCGAGCTTATTGTGTATAGTTGAGAGGATAAAAGAAGATATGACTATCAACCGGTTATATGAGCAAACCCCCCAATGCATGGTTTCTAACTTTCCGGCTAACACAAAAAGTTAGCTACCCTAAACTTGACCGAAATCTTGGATCTTGGGGATTGGAACAATCTTTTCTACTGTCCTGTGCTTGTGGCCTTTATGACACATCGGCCATGTCTCAATTCTGATATGAGCTCGGGGCAATTGGTTATTCTTACTTAACGTGGTAAAAAAAAAGGGAAAAAAGGTCTGGTTCAAGGCTGATATACCCATTGTTGTGGTTTCGTGGTGGGGCACGACAACAAAACCACCAAAAAAAAACCAGTAAAATTTCATACCTCGATGTAGATCATCACAATATCAACTTCTTACAACATTTCTTTAAACCCCAAATCACAAATACCACGCCCCAGAGCACCATGGGCAAGTCTCGCAGAAATAGAGCCAACGCCGGCCACCGAAAAAACCCCATCGCAAAGACGGTCAAACCGCCTTCGGATCCTGAGCTAGCAGCTCTTAGAGAGCAAAAGATTCTCCCTGTCGTCCAGGACTTGAAGAGTTCCGACCCCAAAGCGCGCTCTGCCGCGGCGACTGCCGTCTCAAACATCATCCAAGACACAAAGTGCCGTAAGCTCCTCCTGCGTGAGCAGATTGTTCACACAATCCTCACCCAGACTCTCACCGACGCTGCCTTGGAGAGCCGCGCCGCCGGATGGGGAATCCTCCAGGTTCTCGCGCAGGAGGAGGAGCCTGATTTCTGTGTACATCTGTACAGAGTAGATATCCTTACAGCTATCGAGTTTGCAGCCAAATCGGTAAGTGAAATTTCAAGTCCTACTCCCACCCACAGCCACTGATTAGTCGCAGGTTTCTGAGATTCTTTTGTCCAAGGAGTTAGAATTCAACAGGAAGTCCAAGGCGGAGCAGGCCACCGTCTTGAGCATTTTGCAATCGCTCATTTCACTTCTGACCGCCTTGGCTGAGGCGCAAGATGATATCCTTGAAGCTATTGCCGGTAATGTCATCATCACACGGCTGCTGTTCCTCATTAGCTCCAACCACCTCTCTCACATCCCCAACGTTGTCTCGCTGCGGAGCGATGCTCTCGCATGCTTGATGATCCTTTGCGAGGATAACCAAGAGCTGGCCGACAAGATTATTAGCACCAAGGAGCCCCCCTGCTATGATGCGTTAATGTCCCTTCGTGAAGAGACCTCTAGTGATGGTGTTTTGGCATGTGGTGTCCTTCATAATCTCTTTGTCTCTCTCGAAGGGTCGGAAATTTCCCTCCCTGCCGACGACTCTTTCCTTATACCTACACTATCTAAAACCATCGGTTTCTTCCAACCCGGACAAGCTGTTACTGACGCCACTGGCTGGGCGAACCCCATTGAGTGCCAGCAACTGGCCTTAGAGATCCTTGCCTCCATCGGATCTAACCTCAACCCCTCGGCAAACGCACCCGAACCCCCCAAACATGAGAATGATGCTGCCAAAGACGATGAGGAGATGATGGATGGTGGTGACGGAGCTGGATCTGAGGGCGAGGGTCCCGAGGGCGAGGACGAAGATGAGAATGAGGACGATGAGATGGATCAAGATGAGATGGAAGCCGATATGGAGATGGTCACAGGTGCTGACAATGATGATGAAGAGGGGGAAATCGATGACATTCCCGTTCTGAAAGCCCTAATCCAAACTGCGCTCCCCGAACTCATTCGGATCGCATCCATCTCCCCCAACGATGATGCAAGCATCCGCCTCCAAGGCCATGCCCTTTCCGCCCTCAACAACATTGCCTGGTCCGTATCCCTCATCGACTTCTCGGACTCACACAACACCCCTATCCAGTCCGCTTGGCAGCCTGCCGGCCAAACCCTCTGGTCCAAGGTCATCGCTCCCATCCTCGCCACCGACACAGCGGACGTGGCCCTTGCTACTCACGTCACCAGCCTCGCATGGGCCGTTGCTCGTTCCCTCCGTGGGCGTGAGGTAACCCTTACCGGCAACGAGCACCAGCGCTTCATTGCGCTCTACCAGGCCACCCAAGGCGCTCCAGCAGTCCAGGATGGAGAGGATCCTTTCCAAGCCCTAGGAGTGAAGTGCGTTGGCGTTCTCGGACAACTCGCCCTGGACCCTGCTCCTGCGGATCGGAACCGCGACATCGGCACCTTCCTCATTACTCTACTCGCTGGTCTTCCTGATAAGACACCTGCCGCCGATGCCGTTGAGGCGCTCAACCAGCTCTTTGACATCTACGGCAACGAGGACTATGCGTACGACCGCGAGGTTTTTTGGAAGGACAACTTCCTCGAGCACATGGAGGCGGCGCTCCCCAAGGCACGTGCCATGGTTAAGACAATCAACAAGCGGACACTGGGAGAGTTGCGTCTACGCGCTGATGAGGTTGTGTTGAACTTGAATCGGTTCTTAGCGTACAAGCGAAAGAACAAGCCGAAGGCGTAAAAACTCTAGAAAGAAGAAAGAAATAGAAAAAAACTGATAGACTAACGACAAATTGATCTTTGCATATGAAACATCACGTTTAACGCTTGATCTAAAAAATCTCTGTTACTTTGCTTAATGGTCGTGATTACATGAACTTTTTGATCTTTTACGCAGTCTTTTCATATGAAACCCAGTTCCCTTCCCAGCAACCCAATCATAACGCAGCCAGATTCCATCTAGTACCATGAACAATACTCCGCCATAGTAAGTAAGTAGCCACATATCAGTAGCGGCATGGCTAAATCAACATCGCTCAAACACCCGGTATAGGCCCTTCAAACTTGCGACCTCTAGTACACCACTCTCCATCAGTGACTTTGTCGCCACCAGTCTCGCCTTAAATGCCGGGAAGAACAAGTTTTGCACCGCATATCGTACATGTTGTCGACGCTGTCGAATCTCTTCAGAAATTTCCTCTGCTTGAAGACTCTGTTCGTCGCCTGGTAGGACGGGCAGCGGTTCCGGAACGTACAGGGTGGCGAGCTCGCGGAGAAAGGTCTCAAAACAGCCCTTCTCTTCACTCCAGTCGACATTTGGCCCAAGGCGGAGGAGGAATTGTGGGAGCTTGACGAGGGGTGGCGTGTATCCTTTCATGAGGAGTGGGATAGAGACGAGTTCTCCAGCAGGTGAGATTTCGAGTGAGAAATACTCTTGAAGCATCTCTCGACGTTCGATCAGCTGATTCGCTACCCGATCGACAAGAACCCCGACTTCAAAGTCCTCATCAGGAGAGCAGACAATATTCTTCTCTACCTCGGCGGCCATACGGAGCAATTCTCGCAGATCAAGCGAAGGGCTTAAGCGTATGGTACCAAAATTACCAAAGTCAGTCAGCCCTAGCTGGTAGAAGTATTCATAACAAGTATGCCCATAGTCTACCAAATACAATTTGACGCCTCCTTGGATTGCTGCTAGTCGACGATGCTCATCGACTACTCCAACAAATGTATGGGAAGCAAATATCTCAGTCAATTCGTTATGCATGTCCTCGCGAACCTCAGCTCGTAACTCCTTGACGCTGCTGAGACGGCAGGTAACGGAGTCTTTATCAATAATTTCATAGTCAATATTTTCCGACATAGCTGAGGGTTGCTCCGGGCGACTCATAGGTGTTGGTGATTGAGCGGTCGCAGATCGAGAAAACATGGTCGTGATTTTTCGCTCAGCCGTATCAGTGCGCACCAGGTCGTTCGAATTCCGTCGCAGCCTCTTGGTCAAGGGAGTTACCCGATTGGGAGTACCATCACCATCTGATCGAGACGCGTCCTGAACCTTCACCCCAGGCAAGAGGGTCTGGGTCATGAATGTGCGACTGGTATCCACCGCAGCAAGTTTCGACTCCATGTGCTCGCATATTGCCTGGATGATCTCGTCCTCATTTAGGAAATGGACCTCTCTCTTGGTTGGATGGACGTTCACGTCCACTCGGGCAGGATCAATTTCCAGGCTTAGGTAGATAAAGGGATGACCTTGTTTCGGTAGAAAATTCACATACATTTGCTCAATAGCCTTTTTGATATGGGTCGATTCAACGCAACGATGATTGATGAAGAGAAGAAGAGTGGTCTTCTTAACAGAATAATTTGCGTTCGTTGCGTAGCCTTGCGCCTTGAATCCCCAACGATCCCCCGAGGTTTCAAATCTTAGAAGTTCGTTGGCAACGTTGCTTCCATAGATCTGGCGGATACGATCAATAACAGTGGCTTGGGTCTGAATAGACAGGCTAGTCGAAGACTCGCCAGCCTTCTTGCATGAGAAGCCGACGCCAGCGCAATGGATAGCATATCTTCCGACCATGTCAAGGATTTTGTTGAACTCGTCAGCCCCAGAACGGAACGCCTTTCGACGAGCATGCGTGTTGTAGAACAAGTCTTGAACCGTAATCTGTGTACCTGGACGTCCAGCCACACCTTTGGGCTCAGCAGACTGGCCAGGTTTGTGAGGCGCCAGCTTCCCATCGAGGTAAGTGGCACGCCAAGCGAGATCAGAATCTTTGGTCTTGGTAGTTACAGTCAAATGTGCAATGTGGCTGATGCTGGCTAATGCTTCGCCCCGGAATCCATAGGTAGCTATGGAGGCAAGATCCTCGAAGCTTGTGATTTTGGAGGTAGTGTGGCGCTCGCAAAGGATGGCCAGGTCTTCTTTCTGCCAGCTAGTCAGCCTTATGGTCGACTAGGATAAGGAAACCATGTGACGATACCTGGATGCCGCAGCCGTTGTCAGTGATTTGAAGGAGTTTCAGGCCACCCTCCTTGGTGAGGATCTCCAGAGATGTGGATCCCGCATCAACGGCGTTTTCTATCAGTTCCTTGAGTGCATGAACTGGAGCCACAATGATTTCTCCCGCAGCGATTTTGTTGACCACGGAAGGATCGAGGGCCTGTAGATCTCGGAGAAGTTAGCCGAGACACCAACCGTTGTCGATGGTAAGATGAGGCAGAAAGGAACGCGGGTGCGTGTCGTGGTTGCTAACGCATGTGTTTTGCTTGCCTTAATTCTTTGAGTAGGGCGAGCGCCTTCGGGGTCGCCGTCAGCCTTTCGTTTGACGCCAGCACTGATTACCTGTGCATCTCGATGAACGTCGATGCCCGTGTCGACATCCATATCCGTGTCCGTGTTGTCGGGCATGGCTGCAACAGCCGGCACCGAGCCCTTGCCTCACTTTTTGCTGTGCCCCTCGCAGCAGCAAGGTAGGGGTTGAATAAACATTAACGAGTGTGAGGCGAATTTGAATGGATGATGCAAGCTGCAGCAGGGCCAACGATGATTGACAGGCAGCAAACGCGTGGTCTCCCGACGATCGGCCCTCGTCCTCTTATCGGGCTTGATTAGCTGAGGACTAAAACAATGTTATACACACCAATCAGGCACACGGTAGCTTCAAGGAAATTCCTGGGAGGTCGTGGGGCAGAACAATGATGATGTGTATCGGTGCTGTATGGATTGGACAACGAGCCTTAGGCCCCTGGCTTTAGGCGCGCGGGGAGCCAATCTGCGTCGCTGGCTCGCGGCCTATTTACGCACGTGACTTTGCTGTGCTGTCACTCGAGCTTCACTTCCTGAATCTCACGAATCTCACGAATCTGAGCATCAGGGATGAAAAATCTTGTGGGCTTTCGACACGACCTTATTTCGCCTTGCCTAACGGTTGGTCGAGGGATGCGGAGGGGAAGAACGAGACAACAGGCAGAATGTAGACATGGGTCTTCCACTGTGCGGCGCCGTGTTAGTGCCCAAGCACAGAACAGTTGGCAAGTGCACTAATTTGCACAGCGAGAACAACCATTTCTACAGCCTCGCTCAATCTCAACTCAGTCATCCAATCTGTCACATTTCAATTAATATATCAATTAACAGACTCCTACACTTTCAAGTTTCTTTTTGGTTTGGCTTGCATTTACGCACGAAAAAATCAACGCCCGACTCAGCAGCACGGTTAATTAACACAAACAGGCCTATCCAACACCTTGGTTTTATTACGGATTATTAGTGCATTTGTTTTTCAACCTGCGGCAGCGTCGAACTTACTTAGAACACACGACCCATCAAACGCTACGAACACCTCACTGGTGCGGAAGGGTCAGGTCCAGTTGAGCGATTAATAACAAATGTTGTTGGCTGAGCACCAGCGTCGTGGGCTTCATCGTCTCACGTCTATTCGTGAACCTGATGACTCCCATCGATATGAGCGAATGATACTGTACCTAGCATCTTTCTTTCAAGGTCATGTTGCTAAGCCACGTACAAAACCTGTGTTGTTCTGTGCCCAGCCCATCCCCACAGCTCTGCAAAGCTGGCTTATTAGTTGAAGCGCCCGTGGCGCTCGAATACCGGCAGCCAGGCTTTGGGGAACCGGGGTACGTATGTCTGCATTGCTCACGCAACGGCCTATTCCCCGCGTCAGAATTCAGGGGGAGAGAGACAGCACTCACAGGGTCTCTCTGAAGCTCGCGAATGCGTTCAACTTCTTGTTTCGCCGATGCGGTGTTTATCATCTTGTCCTAATTAGGCCGTTGGCCCCCAAACAACCCCACCGATATTGGCTGCCTCTTGTGGCTTTCAAGCAAGAATGATTCACTGAACAATATCGAAGATATCGGTTTCCAGGCAGCAAGCCACCAACTCGACCAAGTGGTTGGGAGCTGGTAGGGGAGCAGGGAACGGAAGGCGAAAGCTGTGATACAAACATACCGACTCTACCACTTTCTCGGGGTTTCCGATGAGTATTTTTGTCCCTCCCCCCTTAAAAATAATATATTCTTCTATTTGAGATTATCTAGTGTTCCTTGGTGTGGAAGGGTTAATGATTGGCCATGATCTGTTGTCATGACTGGGCTGCAGCGTATCTTCCTATTTTGGAAGCAAAGTGCAAACTTGAAGAATGAGACTACCTGCTTCCCAAGATTTAGAGATGCACAATGATCGAAACAACAGGAAAGAAAAAGAAAAACTCAGGCACATGCTACGAGAACTACGGAAAATGCCGAAGGGACTTTCAACGACAACTCATCACCTTCATTTGTTCGTAGGCGATCTGGACCAACCCTGCGCCCCCTAAGCTGGGCCTAATGCTATTTCCATTTTCTCTATACCTTATGCAAGCGTTCTCCGCCCGGATTAGTTCAATAGCTTAGCTTATGATCATTGTAACTGTGCCTCTCGGGGCGTACATCAAACTTCCAACGTGACGCCATTATGTTGACCCACAGACACACACACACACAACACACCCTAATACGCCCATACACTTCCAGCCTCAGCTTCTCTCTACCAATGAGATAATATGAAGGCACTGTCCCGCCCTGCTGGTTGACCTAACGCTCCTCTCGCATGGACGGGGAGACACCCGGCGCAGTGTGCCCTGCATACATATCCTCTCAAGTGAGCCTAACCAAGGTACACTGGCAATTCTAAGGTATGGATGCAGGTAAAATTACCCCCCCCCCAGCACCAATAATTTTGATGTCCTGCCGTTAGGCGATCGTGTTGAGGCCAGAACTTGCAGCCCCGAGTATAAGAGGGCAGCCTCTGCGCTGCCTTAGCTCCTAAAGCACGACCAGACAAACCAGGACACGACTTCCACCTCATACCTAGCCTTGTCTTCCTCATTTTTGAACAATCAACCTATTGCAAGAACGAAACTAAAGATGGTTCGCAAAGCTACAACATCCACAGCCCCGGAACCATCCACTCGGTGAGCAGTCCATCCCACTCGCCGTGTAACTCATACTGGCTGCCTTCGCATGCCTCTGTTTTGAGATCCCTATTTTGCTAATCAAATCTCTTTGGTCTGTGAATAGATCATTTTCAACGATTCAATCACCGCCTCATTCACGTGCGGCTTCGCCCATGAATGGAACCAACGGCATCATGCCGCCTCGTCGCCCCGAACCGTCTCGGGACCCACGAACCTCTCGTGGCCGGAGCCGAGAGACTTCTGGCCCTGTGACCCGTAGTCGCCGAAGAATGCGGGAATTAGCAGCTCGGGGAGAGTCTTCAATAGAAGAGGTTCTCGATGTCAGCCAAAGGCGGCCGGTGACTCGTATCAGTCGGCGAAGAATGCGAGAATCTGGAACTCGACGAGAATCTGATAGGTCAAGTCAGAGCGTCAACGACGACCTGGTTGGCGTTGGCTCCTTTTATTCAACACAGCCCCACCCCAACACCGACCCAGCTCTGGCGTACCAAAATCTGCGCGAAGAAGGGACGCGAGAAGGCGCCGACCACCTTGGAGAAGAACTTCAAGATATGAACAGAGAGATGAGAGAGAGAAGGAGACAACGAAGTCAGCAAGCTGCCAATCAACACCCGCGAGATATCCCTAGGCATAATGGAAGGCCCCGGCGGGGGCCGGATAGTCCTCACCACCAGTAAAGGTGGATGGATCCATGAGCGAATATACTTGAGACAAACCAAAAAGAAAAAAAAAAGCATGAAGGAAGACAAAATTGCGATTAGATAGATGGCTTGGCGTTGTTTAAAAAATAAAATTAGAGGGTGGAGGGGCATGTGATTCGAACTCTAGGCATTGATGATTTTTTTGGTTGCTTCGTTGATGAGGATTAAAATGGAATGGGTTTCCTGATGGGAAGGGAACTCCTTCGCTGATTACTTAGATCTTACTTTGATTTCCATGGTTTTATTTATTTATTTCTATTTTTATTTTCACATATACTGTTACAATCAGTTTGAAAAATCTCATAACTATAATTTAACACTGAAACTTTCTTACTGCCTCCTCCTCCGGTACAAATATTTCTACTTAGCAAGCTAGGCAATCTACGTCAGCTCTGCCCAGACGCATTAACGTAGTTCGTAGACCAGCCCCAAAGAGAGGCGCTACAGCCCCCCAACCTTCCCCCCTGGCCTCTCGCGAATCGGGCATCTCACGGATCGGAGAATAATGCCAAATAATCGCACACAAATGCTCACACACACTCACACGGCCAACCATCCCTGACCCTTGAGCCAAGCATGACTTGCATGGTGATGTTGCTCCCCTAGCCCAATTCTCTACTTCCAGGAATACCCCCAACAACTGTGCACTCAAGACAATAGTTCCTGCGTGAGGTATTACAGGGGGCACGGCACAGCACATCGCAGCACATTGCAGCACAGCACAGCAACGCATAACACGGAGATGCTTGGACTCCTTTTCTCGTTTTCGCCCTCGTGTCATTTCCGTTTTCATCGCTTCGCGTTGCTGCGATGTTTCCATTCAAATATATAGTGTTCCTTGATTGTCTCCACGACCCGTGCCGTTGCCGTTACCGTTGCCGCTGCCGCTGCCGCTGGTGGGACGACCACGTGGGACCGTGTTCGTCGAAGCACAAGGTAATGGTAGACAGAGCGAACCACTCCTCTGTCCGTGCCGCCCCCAGAAATTAGTTATCTCCTCCTGCCGGATATCTTCATCCTTGTTCCTTGTTCTTCATCATCAGTGCCGGGAAGCCGTTTTGAGGAAACAGAAGTGAATGGTGTCACGTATGATGAATTCGCATTACACATTCAGATAATGTCTATCTCCCTGCCCATCCAGGACCTGCTCTCCTGCCTGTTTATCCCCGGGTTGCATCTACGCGACCCCCCTGGTCAGCAGATCGCGCCCAGACCTTTCTCCCCGTCGTATCCTCTTCGTTCGTATTCTCGTTTCCCTCTTGTCTCATATTGTCCCGATTGGCACGGCCTTTCGTCCTGTTGTACCCATGCTCTCGTCCGCCATGCATTAACATATATTCGAACCGGGGGCCAAAAAGGTCAGCGTTATCTGGTCCATCCCTCAGGATCCCTTCCCATGGGGGCATCTGATCGGCATCCAGCCACGCAGTGCCATACAAACCCGTCCATTTCTGACGACGCGACTCTCTATCCGGTACTTCAAGGAGTACACCTGACCACCTCCTCAACGCTATCGGATGACGCCCAAAAGCAACCAATCCTTCGTTACTACCCCTCACCCCACAGAGGCCTGATCATATAACGAGCCACACATCACCCTGAAAAGGGTTATTATACAAAGCATTATGTTTAGGAAAGGACACGCAAATCAGCGGCAGAAAAAAGAAGTCAAGAAAACAGTGACAAATCAGGTGATTTTCCCCCATAGGGATAAACTTTCTCGTGCCCAAAGTGTGGGGTGTCTTAACGTTTGCCCCATCATGGCATGGAGAGCTTAAAAATCAGACGACCCTGGTACTACCGTGGCCGTCCTGGCGCATCCGGCCTTTCAATTAATCCTCCAATATCAACCCTACCCGGACGTTCTTCTCGAGACCAGCTCAGTTCACCAGGGGGCTCAACTCGTTCAGGCTGTGATCGAATTGGTGGCAGCTGGAACGACGGCTGTGGGCGGGGTTGGATAGGCGTTGTCAATTCGCTTCGAGGGATGTGATACGATTGAGGCCCTGGGTATTCTTGGCGGCTCGGCGATGCAGCATACGAGGGCCCCCCAGGCCCGATTCCCGGGCCTGGGTTGGGCGGACCTGGGGGTCGAGATGCCATATGACCCTCGTTGTACCTTTGACGGGCTGGATCGAATGTTGCAGACACCGGTGTCCGTGGGTCGTAGCCAGACTGGTGTGTATGCGGTGGTGGTGCACTATACCCTGAAACCACATCCCGAGAAAGGGGTGATGGGACTGGTGGATAGCCCGGGTGTCGTGTCGGAAGATTCAACACAAGAACCACAAAATATATGGACGCTTCCTTCGCAAGACCAAGACGTACGGGATACGACCTGACCTGTCCGTCATAAGTTCTAAAGGTGAGGTACTCCTGACGATCAAGATGGAACCGCGCAATGTCCTCCGCACTGAATCCAAGATTCTGCATAACTCGGTCAGTCCCGCCTAAGATCGGAGGTAGGTAATTTGGTTCTTTTCTTGTTTGTTCCTCGAGGAGCTGGCTCCGAATTGCCAGGATCTTATCTCGTTCTGTTGGTGCCATGATCTCGATCAAATTTCGGCCATCCATGTTTGCGCCGCCAATCGCTTCCACGAATATAGGAGAAACCTTCGCAAATTCCAACTGCATGTTCAAGTACGCCACCGGTTCTGGCGCCCGACCAGCAACCGGGGAATGAGATGCATACATACTTGGGTCCGTGGTTGGAGCTCGCTCAATGTACCTTGGCGGCATTTGTTCACTTTCACCAGTTAGCATACAGTCCACCCTTTATTCGAAAGCAGGTCCTTATACCCTGGGCCCATGCCACTGCTGGATGGGTATATGCTCAAGGGCTTTTGTGCAGGTACGTCCTGAGCCTGTGAATATCGTTGTTGATCATATCGAGCATCGCCCTGTCGGGGGTCCTCTCTTAACCGGGGACGCCCTCGCTTCTTATGTTGGACATCAACGCATGCCTCTTCCTTTCCGTTTGTTACACATCTGGAACAAGGTCGCTGGGCTATAATCTGGTTAGCGGACGGAATACAAATGTGCTTTTCCTTCTTTTTTCCTTTCGAAAACCAGCGAGGCAGTGGCGCCCGTTTAACACTCTAAGTGTGTTGGCCCGTGTTCAGCCAACGGAAACCTCGAATTCAAAGGCAAGCTCAGCTAGAACGGAGACGTTGCCATTCACATCATGCTGGTGTGCTGCAAGACTCGGAACTTGGCTACGCCGTAGAAGACGGTGACAAATCGAGGAAAGAAGAAATTAGACCGAATACGTACCGTCACATCTACACGCTTGGTTAGCAAACTTGCCACTCAGGCTCTTCCGATTTCCCAGTGGTTCTTACCGAAGATGGGCCCGCTTGCATGGCACACAGGCCGATGCTACATGACCCTTCGTCTTTCTTTGCGATTTGGGAGACGTCATTTGTTGGGGTTCAGCAACAGCCTGGCGTCCAGTTACAGGATAATGTGGTGCAGCGCTAGGTCCGGCATTTGCAGGTAGATAGCCCGGTTGTTGGGCCATGGTTGGAATTCCAAGTTGGTGGTAGGAGCTGGGCCCAGCTATGGGCTCCTCGTGCCGGTGGTAGGAATAGGACATACTCCCCGACTGGTCCTGCTGATACAACCTAGGTGCTGGAGGGGGCATGTTGGGAGGCCCTCGGGGATCGATTGGAGACTGCTGACTCGGAGTTCTGCTGTATGCATCTTGCGGATTGACCGTCGGATAACCACCTGGGGCTTGGCCTCGTCCGCCAGCTTCTTGGAATGGGTTCGGGGGGAGGGGTGGAGACCCAGACATGGGCGGAGAAGGATATGCCCTCGACCGAGCAGAGTCGTCAAACTCTGCTCTCTTGGGTGCCCAAGTCAGATCCAAGGCAATTCGAGCCAGGTCTGAGATGCCTCGACGCTGGCCGAGCGGAACAGGTGGTGCGTCGATGAGAAGGCTTCTGGGGAGCATTAGGGGAAGCAAGTCTGCTAGGTCAGTTGTTCGGACGCGAGACACGCCCGTGGATTCGGTCCAAACAATCACCAAATCCCTATCCGAGTGCTAAGATAGCTTTGGAACGAAGATTCCAATATGTTGTGCGGAGCTGGCTGGGCCGCTGGCATCACCCTCTGATATTCTATGTCGGCAGCAAGTACAGTTGGTGAGAACCCTCTCTTGGAGCCTCAGCTATCAACAGTCAAATTGACATGTGGTGAGGAATTTCTCCAATTCAAGAACGAGCGAACTGATCGAGGTTTTCGAGATGCCAGGCCGTTGATGATTGCCCCGCTGTCAAGTATCCGCACAGCAAAGCTGCCAGAGTGGAAGAATGCTGTCAAGTGTACAGGCTAGTTGAGACGTTGCAAACAAGTCCAGACCCGCGGTAGCGAACGAGTAAGTTAGGCGTTGAGGATGGCAACAGACGAGGGTAAGTCGCTGTGGGACGATATGCTGCACCGTGATACTAGGAAGATGGATCTTGGAGTGTCCTGGTGATACGGCATGAAGCCGTGCCGGTGGGATGTCGAGGAGTGTTTGGACGACTACAGAGATACCTAGGGACCGGAACCTGAGAAGCGGAGCCGAAGGACGCTGAACTGGTTGGGGCGATTCGTCGGGCCTTTCCTGGCCAGCGAGTTGCGAGCACAAGAGGTGGATGGTGGACAGAAGCTGGATGGTGGCTCACGGTCGGTTTTTGTGTGACTATCGGGCTACTGGAGGGGGCGACGCAATTGAGATGCAGCCGGGGTGGTTCAGGGTTGGCGACAGGGCATCGGGGGGAGGACCCTGGCTCGGTTTTTAGAGTGGCTGCTAATCAAGGATGCCGGGAAAGGGTTATGCCATGACGATCAGCCAGCAGTCTATTACTGAACGAGAATTCTCCGCCCGTGTCTTGAGAAGCCAAAGGCGTATTGCCTATGTCAGTGTTGCAGGTGCAATATAGACACAATTGGCAGTAATGATTGGGGGTGAAGGGGTCAGACAAGGAGGAGAGGGCTGGAGAGGGCTCGTGTCTCGTCTTGTGTGAGAGTTGTCTACTGCGAGTGAACTGAAAGCATCTCAAGCGAGGCTGTCCGTCGCCTTCCTGACTGCGATTAAAGGGCCAAACCCAGTGATGAGATGCTGTCGATCAAACAATTGGACAGAGGGGGAGAGAAGGATGGTTGGGTAGAATGAGATCGGGTGAGCGCCGACTGGCTGAGGACCAAACAGGCTTGAGCGAAAGATGGGATGACAGCAAGCCAGTCAACGGCGACGGTGAAAACTAATTGGCAGCAAATGGAGGAGTAGCCCAGTAGTTAAACTAGACAAGGCATGCCCTGTCTGAAAGGTAGCCCAAAGAAGTGGAGGATGCAGGATGCTTCCTTGGTCGGTACACAGGCAGGAAGCGAAGTACTTCGTACCCTGGCCTGGGTAAGGTAGTGGAAGTAAATGGCGTAGGGGAAGGTGGAGTGGAGGATGATGGGCGTTAGGGGTGTGCAGTCAGCAAGGGACAGGAAATGGAGACGAAGTTAATTCACAAAGCAGCTAGTGTTAAGTTACCCGCAACCCTGCAGTATCAAGGACAAGATGATGATGGGGGGATTATGATGCTAATGAAGGCACATGATGGGGAATGGGAGGGAGTGGGGAACGAGCAGGGGGCGTGGGATCAACAAAGAGAGATGAGAAGAGTTCAAGGACAACCTGAGAGATGGAGGACGAAGGCAGAAACCAGAGACAACGCACGAGCTAGAGCTGGAGCATGGACCAAGTGCCAATCCAAGAGTGTGAGTGCTGAGTCTGTGATTGACAATAGCCGGGCAATAGGTCTCTCGGATACGGAGCGTGTGGCATAGAGCTTTCAGCTTTTGGCTCTAGACCCCCGGAGAAATCCAGGTGTCAGCTCACAGAGGCGGTGGGTGTCTATTCTAGATTTTGGCCCAAAGACAATCAAGCAAGGTGGTAGGGCTGTTTCGCGTGTTGGTGCCATCAGAACTAGGACCAAGAGCTTGCAGGTACTGTATAACTGAGCAGCCGAAGAGACTTTGAATATGACCCTCATGAGCCATGCTAATTCGTTGGACTTGGGTTCGGCCACTTTCAGAGAAATCCAACCCTGTAGTCCGGACCACGTACATGCACCTACTCACCATGCATATCGGATACATAACTCGTACATACGTAGGTAATTGGCATGGATCTCAGTGAAGTTCCTCGAAGCCAATCCCTGGCGGATCCGATGATGCACTGGATGCGAGGGTCAGTGCGTGGCAGTTAGGTTCCCAGGGTGTATGAAAGGCAGTTATGCTTGGGTGGTCTGCGCTTGTGTGGAAGCCAGCAAGGGCATCGAGCGAGAGCCTGAGTTATTAGCGTTGGCGTTGGTAAAGGGATGCTAGGAGTCGGCGTTTTTGGCGTTAGAGAGCGGGCTCTAGTGGAGTCGGTATCTCCCTTCTGCTTCTCTAGTTTGTTGCTGCATGTCGTGCCCTGCCCTGCCCTGCCCTGACCTGCATCAGTCGCTGGTTGACGATGAAAAAGGCCATTATTTGGGTGCAAGATTGGGAGGGGCGCAGATGGGACTGCAATACAACTAGTAGAGCTTCTTTCGTACAAAGCTAAGAGAGAAAAATCATGGGATGAGGAAGCGGGGACAAGCCCCGTTACCTAAAGCCTGTGGTGCCCGGGGTGCGTCTGGTCCAGGGCCGGGGTCCGGGATATTCAAGGGCGAATGATGCAAGAGACAGTTGAGGATTGATTGTGTGGGATGGTTGGCGGACGACCATGGATGACACAAGGTGGCTGGCTGATGGGATGGGAGGAGAATGTAGGTGATGGGAAATGGCGGATTGGGGAGCGAATGAGACAAACGAGGTAAAAGAGGAAAAGACAGCTTCACCTTCCCCGTCCTTACCGACGTACATGCCTTAGTACAACGCTCTCCAGTAGGTACCTCGGACTTAAGTTTAGGCTCGCTGACTGGCGTGTTGGTGGTGGAATCTGATTGCTATGGTGCCCTGGCAGATATCCTAGGGGTTGGACCCCCGGCCGGCACCATCCAACGCCGCCGTGATGCCCGCTTCTGTAATACCCCAGAGCTCGGCCATAGGCATAATGAGCCTGCCGGTGGGCGACGTGCAGTACATAGTACGTGTGTAGTATTAGGGTTGGAACATGGGATGAGGTGGTTGGTGGGCCTCGATTATGGCGATGGTGATGATGTTGCAGCTGATATCTGGTGATGCTGTTGGGTGGAGGAACACGAGGCCCTATTGGCCCTAAGCAGGGCCTTCCCGAACTCTTTGCTATTTTATTCGCAGACAAAGGGTTTTCTTCCCGCGATACGTAGCTTATAAGCCAGCCATGTGGCTCGTCAATCGAGGCATCATGCCGTCTAATTTCCCAATTGGTAAACCCTCCAGGTCTTAAAGTTCTAGGTCCTGCATTCCAGGAAACCGGGAGCGCGGTTTCGGGGTGCAGAGGCTCTTCTCTATCAAGGCCTGTAGCTGAAGCCACGCCCAAAAGATGCCGAATGTCCCGCCCCAGGCTTTCCCGTTCGTTGGGTCCCTAAGCAACCCAATTGCAGCTGGCAAGCAATCTGAAGTCTCCTTACCTTGCAGATAGGTGATACAACCTGGTAAACTAATGTACGATGCCGCAAGATCTGGTACCAGGGTAAGGGAGGTAAGGCAGACATAGTGATACCACATGCCTAGTCCTTCCCTCTCTTTCATCCGGACTGGTCTCACCCAGTACCTCTCTCGTTGCTTAACACAAAGGCCAACCCAGACCAATCTCCCCTCTCGAGGGTTCGACTCGGCAGCACACAATATGCGGCACAACATGCAGCATCGGCTCCCACCACTTGGGCAGGGCGGTTCCCTGCACACATAGCTCTGGCGCACAGTCGGACGAGAGCCTGGTCTATCCCTGGCTGAGGCTGGCTGGCGTTAAGTCGCTGCAAGTCTCAAGATGCAGGAACCCACCTCAAACAGCCTTGGGGGAGGAAAGCAAAGAAGAAACAGCTTGAGAGCACTGGAGAGTCCTCGTTCCCCCTGTTAGCCATCTAAAGCTATTTGGTAACAGTCGCAGCGTAGCTCAAGCCTCCTATTCGGGTCCGGTCAGAAGTTTGGAACGACGATGCATGCAGCGGCGTCAAGCCTGGGCCGGCCTGGCAAGTCAGTGAAGAATTAACCCTACACTCAACCTCGCTCTCATTGCGAAAAACCTAAGCATGGACAACGATGGCGCCGTAAATAGCGCCCGGCTCTGGCTGGCCGGGGGCTGGATGAGGAGGTTGGCTAGTTATCCCGGCTGGGCGTCACCCTAGCGGTCCCAAGGTGCTGTGGGTCGTGGGCCGTTTCCCCGCTGAGAGGATGTCACTGCGAGGTGCTTGTGGCCGCTTGATACGCTTTAGCAGCACACTGTTGACAGGCTATTGTCACGATGATGCGACACCAAGGAATAGGAAATACGACAATGGCGGAGAGGGAAGGAGGGTACCAAGATGAGAAAATCTCCGGTGGGGCTTTCCTTAGCTTTCCTTGGCTTCTTTCAGATATCCGACCTCTCCGTGCATACCTACACCCTACGGTTACAAACCTCCTGAAGTCGCGTGAGCAAGGCCTAGATATTCTGCGCTTTGTTGTTCCCTTAGCCCAGAGAATATATCTACACCACAGTTACTTGCGTTGAATTAATTAATTAATTAATTTTGGTTTAGGACGGAGCCGCCCTTAAACTACCAGGCCTAACTAAGTTATTCTGTAGATTCCGTGCATGATAGCTCGTACTTCATCTGAATATTTCATACCACCTAATCCACAGATGAACTTATATACGGAAACGCTGAATAGATTGCTTGGGTGTGACCCCTGACCGCTAGTTGCCCTTTTCGGAAGCCAACTTTCGGCGCAAATGCTCCAATGTGGGCGTGAGTGCCGTACAGGGTCTAGGGGGGTATCTGGAATGGTTGACGCCGCAGTATCGGCGATTCTATATCACTTTCAGCTCATCCCATGACCGCAGTGCTGGTGTGTAGTGACACCTTGTGATGATTCTTTCGAACCTCAACCACCATACTCCGTACTATACCGCAATACAATTTTCTCATCCAGATCGGCTTGCATGATCAAGCCAAGGACTACTGGGCTAGATCGCATGGCTGATGCAACTGTGCCATCCCGGGAAGAGACATCAACACATGGGTCCCAAGAATTTCCCATTTCTCCCCCCAATCTTATCCTGGCCGAGGTCCATCGCCCCTCTCAACAACCGCCCGCCCGCCCGCCAGACGGCTGGGGTTGTGTGCATTTAATGACCCAATACTACGGTGTACTAGGGTCATCCTCGAGTCGTATCTGCCCTTGTTCTTTGGGTGCCGTGAACGTCATTCCTCGGAGCTCCAACATGTCCGTCTTGTACATCCATTTCCCTTTCCAGCTCAAGCTTGCGCCAGGTAAATCAACCCCAGCCTTACCCTCCATCCATGTCCTTGCCAACCGAGCCTGGTGAATAGCCTCCGGCGCTTTTTTATTTTTATTTCGGACTGAGAGGTTCTGCCAAAAGCAACCCTCGTCGTTTCAGCAGCAGCCCTGACGGAGCTTTTAAAAGGAAATAAAAAATCTCCGCGGCCTCAATCCGATTTGTATCCCGTTCTCTCTCCCGCCCCCAGAGCCCGACATAATAAATCCCGAGCCGTCCTTGGTCTCCGACAACCTTACGCTCCAAGCGGCCGCTGATCTATGCCCCACCAAGCCAAGCGCCACGGAGCCTTGCAAGCTCAAGAACGATGAAACGGCCACTTGTGCATCGTCAACACATGCGACGAGCTTGGCCCAGTCCGCCCTTCAATCCTTGCCCCCGTTATGATCGTCCTTTCCCAGGGTCACGGCATCCCTTCTCCATTCCGTAATCTCAAGAGCCCGGGGTGAGCTCCAGCGTCTGAGGTTCCGAGCATATGTGCTTTTTAGTATCTGATCTCCGAATTAACGCCAATCTCGACACTTGATAGAGTATGGATTTAGATTCGCTTTAGGTGGATATCACTCTACTTAGATGGTACGGAGCATGCATATTCAGTGTGTTGTTATCGGTCATCTTAGCCTAGGCTACTTCGTACACTTCAATCCTCTCCCCTTTAGTTCTACGGCCCGGTTCTCTTGAGCATCAGTCTCGTCCCCCTTCGGTTCTTATCGAGTCTGCAACGTCATTGTGGCTAACCAAGGAACTTTCATGTCTCTTTAACAATTCTTTCTGTGTGGGATCCCTTCAAACCTTGTTACTTACAAACCGTTGCGCAGCCCCTACTTTAGCTCGATGGCTAAATCTTCCGACCCGGCGCGCGGTTCGCCGGGCGTCCCATGCTTCCACTCCTCTTAACTCCAACGCCATGGGAACCTTGCGGAGTTCTCGGACGAGCAAAGTGCTGTACTGCGTATTCTCTCCCTCCTTTCCTAGTAGGACGGCCCCTTGTTCCATAAGTCAGCCATCACCCGTGAGCTGCTAAACGCGAACCGCGAAATCAGCTAATAATCTTAGTCTGTCAACATCTTTCAGCATTCGCCGTTGTCTTCCCCATCAGACATATTGTAGTTCGCCACAGGCCCGACGGCGCGGACCCTTACTGGTGGTTGTTGACGTATCGTCTACACAAACGTAAAGGAATGATATCACACCGAATGAGGCAAAAAGTGCATAAACTAAGTGGAATATTCGTTCTCGGCTGGTCTGGACATATGAACTGGCGTGATCTTCCGGTGGGTGAAAGCCTGGCCACCTTCGATGCCATGTGTCTAGACCCCTTCTTTTATCGGTCACCTCACGCTAACTCTAGGATCAATTGCCCTAATTACCGGACCGTATCACACAGGATTTGCTGGTCGCCGCAGGCTGGTAACCCGGTCTCTACGTCCTTGCTCATCTCATCTTGCAGTGCAATCCATGTATGCTCCGAGTGAGGGACTTAATGAAGCCTTGAGATCCAGGTGGGTGGTGCATCTCTGGGCTGCTTTGCTAGCATACAGAATTGAAGTCGTTCACGAAATTCGACACCGAGCACACATGTCCGAACCCCCGGTAACACACCACCATTCTTACTAGTCCGGGCCTGAGCTTCCACTGACGAGCAGGTCTAGATGCGCCTCGACGTCGTGCTTTGCTTCTTTAATTCTTTGGCCCAAACTGCCCAAAAACAGCCGTTAGCTCGAAGAACCGTTGGACAACAGGCAGCCAGAGCACGCCACGGCACTGCACGCAGATCAAGCCCTTAGCCCCCCGTCCCGCCTGTCAGTCGTCCCTTCTTCACCTGAGACATACATGCAACTCGGAAATGATTTTACACACCATAGGGAAGACTCGCGCTTCCGTCTTCACTCTTCTCCTCCTCCAGTTTGTGACTCGTCCTTTTTCTACGTTGCGCTGAAGTACAATTCGCCCGCTGCCACCTCAGCTTCCACCACCACACCCGAGTCAAGTCCCGCTAGTGGGTTGTCCTTTACACCAATGACCAGCTAACTTTAATTAACAATATCCCATCATGGCACATGGGCTGGGCAAGTTGCCAAACTGGCCTAGCCCATGGCTGCTCAAAGTAATTTTGAGCCACTGCCAGTTTACTTCGAGACAGCCAGGGACGTCTCACGATGGACTTGGGCAAAAGGTTGTTAGGGTGCGTTTCAGATATATTATGCAGATCCATGAACTAGACAGCCCTTGCATGATATACGTGTACCACAGTGAGGTAGTCTTGCGTCCAATTAGCTACCACCTCTTCTCTCTCCCTTTCTCTCTCCATCTCTCTCTCCCTCTCTCTCTTAATCGCCGACATGAGAGACACTCGCGGCGTCAAACCCATCTCGGTTGCATCAAGAAGGCGATGTGGCAAGCCGAATTCTTCTGCGTAGCCAATTACACCCGATGAGGACCCAAATATACAACTCTCGTCGGCCTCGACGGATTATTGCGGGCTGAGCCTTGAATGGTTCCCCTTCAGTGGCAAGCCCCACATCTCCAGGTGGCCGGTTCAAAGTGGGTATCGGCATTCTTGCTTTACGACGTACATAGTAGTGGCTTCGTGGGGTAGCTGTCATATTGTCTAGGCGATACCAACAACCAGTTTCCAACAAGCGAATATTTTCAACTAAGAATGAGCCTCGCATCTACTACAACCCCAATATGCTCCTTCCAAAATCGCCTATTTATTGCGCAGAGTTGGTATGATGGCAGGAAGCGTTTGAATCAGAGCTGACTAGCTCAAGTGAGGGAAGTATACTGGAGTTTCATGGCCGTGAACTAACTAGACCGGCCCGAGGCTGATTCTCGTCAAAGTTGTGAGACAACGGAACCTACTGAGTCTGGTTGACTCAATCGAATCACTCAAGTTTCGTGACTTCGTGTATTGTTGGACACGCATGCGGATGTGGAGTTAGGTCTAAGACATGACAAGTGATGATATTCACAATTAACCTCCGCAGAATAAATTCCAACACAACTTGGACAAGGCAAATTTCGACGCGCCAAAGCCAGTTGCCAAGTGGTCGCGGCCTGCGGTGTAAGCTACGATGGTCAGTCAAGCAGGCAAAACGCAACAGTAAGAATCAAACGATGGGTTGGGAATATATTAGCAAGGTGACCGGTTTATGCTGTATTAATGGACCAAACAAGTACGTTCAAAAACTCCAATTTCCCCCCTCCCCCCAAAAAAATTTGACGGCTGGCTCAAGTTGGTACCGAGAGAGTCTATCAATTCAAATAGATGGCCTTCAGTCATTGTGTGACTTCAACGGGCTTCAAATGGGTGGCAGATGCGAATTACACAGATCGATAGTTTCACAACGGCGTGAGGCTCCAGGGAACTTTGGTCACTTAAGATGACCTGATCTATTTTAGACAGATGGTGGTCCGAGTGGAGGGCCCAGCAGCTACTCACGAATCATTCAAGTTTGAGTTACGGGTTATTGAGCAGGCTATATTTTACAGGCAAAGTTGAGATGGCCTTGGAACGCATGGACTCAAAATCACAAGTCTGAGCCCGAGCCCGAGCTTTAAGCAGAAGCACAGGGACGGACACAGGCACAGGCACAGTTACAGGCACAAGCATACGCATTTGCATGGGACATAAACAGGGACAAGGACAATTCTGTGCAAGCGAGATTCTTTCGTAACCCACGCGGCGCCCACTGTCTTGCCTGGTGAGCTAGATAAGAGAAGAAGGTAGCAAGGTGGTTCCAAAATAGAGCGTTGGAAGCTTCTGAATGAGACCGTAGATGCTGGTTGCAAATTTCGGGACTGGTGCTCCGATGGGCTTCTCTGGCCCCCACGGACCGGCATGTTGGACGGTTAATGTTGGGTTTCCTGTAGAGCTTGCAAAGGTGCCTTGGCTCAGGCAAGGGGTAAACGAACGCACTTTCCCAGTAGGGGAGCACAACCAAGGTAGATGAGATGGTGCGAAGGAGCGGCGGGTCCTGAAGAAATTCCCAGTATTTCAAGCTCCCAACTTGCCGAACCACCATCCCTTGTTGGCAGCCCATCCAACACGGCAAAGATGATTTCCAACAGGAGATGGAATCCAGCGCCACGGAAATGGAGCGTGTCGTCTAATCGCTCCACCAGGCGCCCAAAGCTTACAGTAGCTTAGCGACGACGGCAATGACACCTGATGATCGACGCTGCCAGCAGCGGGTTGGTGACTGGCTAATAAACAAGCACTGGACTTCGAGTCCCCTCACCCTTTTACGACTTATCTCATCTCCGGTGGAAGGGTGGAAGGGGACCAACGCAAAGACCAGCAGCTAATCACTGTCCAGCGCCGCCCCAACCGAGCCCACCATCACTGTTCTACATTCTTATTAGTTACCTTTGCCCCGGGCACACGGTCACACCCACACCGCTCGCCTCAGCCTGACTTGACTTGCATCGCGTCGAAGCGCCGCCACGCCTCATTCACGCCGCTCCAGCGCCTAGTGCATAAGTTGTTATCACGTTCTCACAGAGCCATTGGATCTTCTTAGTTTACCACTGTTCATTGCAATACCTGATCGCGATCAAGCCCCCAAGACGGCATTTACCGTCCCTAGTTCGTTAGCTCCAGAAGCTGCCCTCCGTCGGGGATATTTAGCACCAACCTAAGGCGTCATCCCTTACTTGCAGACGGCCGCCCGACGCCACGAGAATAGGTTGAACGCCGCTGAGTTGTGTCCGGGGGTATGCGCCAGGAGCCAGAGCCCTGAATAGTCGCAGATCTTTGTTACCAAGTTGGAAATCAGCAATTGAGAAGCACAGTCTATCCGGACCCAATTTAGAATGGTGCTTACCAGCTCAACACGACGGTACCATCAATATTGCACAGACAGACATGTTCTGAAGAAGAACCAATTGCTGGCCCCGACCTTCAAGACTCCCCAGCGTTGCTGATGCAGGGTTGTTCCTTGTTCCTCCCTACTCGAGGGGCTTGTCTGGGAGTGCTATGGCCGCGACACACGGACACACGGACACATGGCACATGGCAGTGGGTACCCTCGCCTGTCTCTCCACATGCAGCCTGACATCGTCGTCAACGGGCCTCCCATTACCAACCCGGTGCTCGAGTCTTTCCCGCTTCCTTGTTGGGTTGGCTGCAGCTTGTCAAGCAGCTGGACCTACCGTTCCGTCAGCGGCCGAGCGTCCAGAACCAGGGTGTTGTCTAGCCCTCGCAGAAGAAGAGCGAGATGAATGATTCAGGTGCGGCGTGGGGAGTAATTTGCATAGGTGCAGAGCCTGGTTTTGGTTTTGGTTTTTTTTGCCTCCGCTTGGATCTCCTACTATTTCCGACCACATCGCATCGAATGGACGCTGTGACCATCGTACGACAGTTGTGCCAAGTTCCAACCACCACTTGGTCCAGGCCCTCGAATAGTTCTGGATGCATACGGCAGCTCAAAGCTGTCCCCCCTCGCTCACACTTAGATCTTCAGGACAGCTGATTACCCAATACGGCAGAGTGAACCAATATGGACCAGCCAGGTAAGCAGCGGCCTAACCCATGTCATTCACTCTGCTTACCCCCCAGATTTCAAGAAGCCGAACTCTTTGTTGACGGGCACCTGGTCATTATTTTGACCATGGCCTTTTTTTCCCTCTTCTTGCAGAGCAAGCTCATGCTCGAGGGTAGATACCCTGTACGTCCGGGAACCCCCCTCACTCATTGACCATGTCACTTCATCTAATCAAACCTACCGTCTATTTGGGGCTGAAATAGCCAAACATCACACCAAGCTAGAAAACATCGTGAGTTGTAATGCAACACTGCGCCTCCTTCACTCATCTTTCAGAGCAGGTGAGCCGAAAATTCGGCGACCCCGTCTCGAGAGTGACTTGTCTCGACCAACACGACGACACCTGCTTTCGGCCCGCATAACAGCCTTCATAAAGACGGTAGAGGCCCATTGCTGTTCCGGTAGGGGAGCATGGTCGGGAAACTAGGTAAATTTCCGTGACATGGGCCCCATGGACGACATGATATGATATGACGATGATTCCGATGATGGGCTTCGAGGATCAACGTCTTTTAGCAGGGTTCCACCTCTGCAGCCCCAGTCACCAACCCAACCCGATACGTCACCTCGCGCCGAACTTGAGTCTGCCACCCAACCAAATACAGTCTGCTGATGCAGCTATTCTCACTACTGTGTCAATGTTTTGGGAGCAAACAACAAAAGCCTCTTCTGAGAGGTGCTAGTACGTGCATCCGTCCTAGGATTTTCGTGGGCCAGTGACATGGTGGGCCAGCTCGTCATCAACACGCAGCAGAACAAGCGCTGCCGAAACCACTCAACAATGTTCATCCCCTTTGACTCGGCAGTGTGAGACTCCCTGTCGCAGCCTTTAATGCGATCCTTCTTGCTGCACGCGATCATACCCAACTCTGCCAGGGCACCGTGGGGATCCTTCCTTCCCACCCCTCCATTCTCAACCGCAAGCAAGCCATGCGTATCCCCCTGGCCGCTCGCTAACTGGCCAGACGGAGATTTTTTCCCCGTCGTGCCCTGGAGGGTGATCGCTCCCATTTCATTGCCAAAGTCTCGATATTCTCCGGCAGGGATTCACCATTCGATGCTACCACGAATCTATCAGAAATGGTCCGGCTTGCGACTCTGCTAGGAGTATGTTTTAATTTTGGAGAGCAGGGCAGCCCTTTCCTTTCATGTGCCCGATCATACCCCTTGACTCAGTTCCTAATATCACCCTGGTGTTGTGATGGATGCATAACCAACAAGGGCTGGTTCACATCCCGAGACATGTGGTTCACAAAGCCTCGAAAGACGATTTTGGACCCGGAGTTTTGGGACGGCCCTTTGTACTTGCAGATGCAACCTAGCACCAGAATCGGCGGTCTCCTACATGTTCTGTGGTGGTAAAGTCACAGACGCCGTGTTCGGCTGCCTGTGCCAAGGAACAGACCGGATTTGTGACAGATGAGATGAACCCGGCTATTGAAGGGGTCCGCGGGGCCAAAGGCCGATCGACATGCCTACCGGTGTAAGGTATAAGAGACAGGCTCATGCAAGCTATAGGGAAGGCCCCAGTCACCGAGTGGGCAACGTCAAATCCCCGTGCGTAGGCCACTACGTATTACGCCTGCAAAGCTCCGCCAGAGTTGTCTCGGGAATTGGGTGCATAAGTCGGAGTCTTTTACAAGCCTCGCTTGGGTAAGGTGGCGACAACGGCAGTGGCAAATACGAGAATCTAAAACACTAGAGTCGGCTTTTGCTATTTGTTTAGGAAAAAGTTATAGAACGGAGTTCCTGATTGTGGGCTTCTCTCAGCTTGGCATCAAGAACGCTTGACATCGTTGATTACGAAAGATGATGACGGCACTGACTATTAGTCAGGCAGATGATTCATTCTGCCTATGGTAACGGCCGTTGGTGAGGGAGGCAAGCTTCTTTCTGTCGCAGAGCCCTATGAGATAGGCATGATGCCGAAGTTGCGAGCAGTAGACTTCTCGAACAATGTCTCAACGAGACCACTCCCACGCTACTAGTCTCCGAACGCCAACCCTGTTGCTTTTCATTGGCTATCTACTTCCAAGCTAAACACATGAAGTCTCAGTTGGCCACCCTAAACTACCCTACATGCCGCTAATCACTAGGTCTCATCAGTCCACGAGATATCTCAGACATGCCTTACTCGACCCGTCGATCTCTATTCTTGCGACTGCGGTCGAAGTCTACCCGAGCATAGTACGTAGTCGCACAGCAACTCATCCCACCGAAA
This sequence comes from Mariannaea elegans, assembly GCA_930272665.1. Classification (NCBI taxonomy): domain Eukaryota; kingdom Fungi; phylum Ascomycota; class Sordariomycetes; order Hypocreales; family Nectriaceae; genus Mariannaea; species Mariannaea elegans. The sequence continues at coordinate 295,393 of CAKNEU010000010.1, read as the reverse complement.
ACCCACTCAAAAAAGCAAGTGTCTCTCGCTGGTTTGACATTGTCTCTCGCCACATTGCAGCCACAAAGTGCTAGCCTGCCCCTTATGGCTTGGCTGCATGCCTTGACCCTCCTCCGCAGTGGATTTAGAAGAAATCATTCGAAAGGTGAAATCGAAACACGAACATTCCTCAATCTAAAACTCATACCTAGGGTTGTGACTTACTCCAGCCTCCGAGTTACATCCCCCGGACTTGCCTGGAGACCCTCCCGCCCTCCTTGCCGAGGAGAAACATGGCGTTCCGGATGTTTCCCCGGACACACGGCTCAGCTGCGTCTCGCTATTCGGTTTACCATCTATGGAGCAGGAACAACGAAGTAGCCCCGAAGGGAAAGTCGATGGTTAGCTCAACCAGGGGCTAGAAAAAGAAAAGACAAAAAAAAAGGGCTGAGCAGCTAACTTGGTCTTCGTCTGGCCCAGCCCGAGACTTTTCCCTAACCAACACGACAACGACAGGTCAAGGGAAAAAACAAATAAACCGGAGCTGTCACCTGTTTCCCCCTCGTCCAAGGGTCCATCCCATGTTTTTCCTTGATGTATTTATTCTCGCGTGTCTTGCCTTCGGTCCCCACCGATCCTACGGGGTCCACGGAAATGCTGACTTCGAGCAGACAGGCCATTGAATTGCCGATCCGGGCCGGCGTGAAGTGGCGGGTTGTCAGTATCGGGGCCGAGAGAGTGGGTGGGCGGCGATTTAGAATTTCGGTGCCGATCTTTGGGGGCCAACCCAATTGACAGCCCGGGAGGGGGGAAACAGAGAAGCAAAAGTACGATGGTGTCGTGACGGCTTAATCTAAGGAGAAATAAAAGTAAGGGGATGAACCTAGCGCGACCATGACTGAAACTCGACAATAGACCAGCCAGTATCTGCATACGAAGACTGCAGCGCAACTCTGTACGGAGTTATCCGTAGTCATATTGACGCTATTCTAACCCAAAGAACCGCCGCTTAACCGAAAGAGGAAACAACACTGCGTTTCAATTTGCGTATTTGGGGGTTCAGTGGGTCATACCCAGGAGATACAAACAATCACGGCATATTTACCTCCAAGTGTTTGTACCTGAAGTACGAAGTACGAAGTACTCTACTAAGACTCACTACATGAAAAGGAGCCTGCTTGGGACTCGTACTACTACCTATGAAGAAAAATAAATAGAACATCAAGATATTATCAAGATACAACCAAATATCGAATAAAACCTGTACTCTTATTAGACAAGAGATATTCCATTATAATTCTTTTAAGTTGTATTAAGTTTTATTAATTTGTTTCAATACATACCTTCCCCTATTTTCCAAGTCTGTTAGTATACAGTTTCAACAACACTCGACTGCAGTTTCAATAAGGCCCAACGCCGAAGAACCCTAGTACCTAGTTTACTCCCGAGTGATAATGTCATGACTAGTAAGTCATCTTTTAGTCTGGAAATGGCTCCAGTCAAATATCGGAGAAAAAAGGGGGCATATGCAAGTAACTGCTTGGAGTAATTCGGGAAATAATGTGGTATGTCACTAAGATTGCAAGCTTACGCCGCTATTCCTAGTCGTTCTGCGTATTGAAACCCCCAAACGCTAGATAAGTGCTACGTACTCCGTATGCAAGTATTAGGTCAAAGCATGCTTCCAGATCCGATGCAAAAGTCATTGCAAACGAACAGTAACAAAAACAAAAAGAACAAAACCACAGAAGAACGCCCTCCAAAAAGCAAGAATGCTCAGACTGCTGTCCGTCAAACCCCAAAAACACTTTGCCCTCGCTAATCTGTGCCATGGACCTGCCACCCACCTGCCGAATTGTTGGTGCCATCGCATGGGACGTAGCCCATGTCCCCTTGTGTGCGGCAGAGAAGACAACCTCGCACCACGAGCGCTCGCCGACGGAACCCAAGCAGCCAGCGTATGTGTAACGAAGAAAAGGATTTTCCTCCCTGCGGATATCCTCATACAAGAGACAAGACACAAATCCCATAACTTCGTCTTCGTAAAAACCTATTGTAGAGCTGAAACGGGTGGGCTTTTAGTGTCACACCCTGTTCGCTTGCGGCAGATGGCGTTACCTCGCCGTGTAAGACTTGCAGTTACCAGGCATGAGATAGACGAGTCGGTGTTTTCCTCCCGAACGCATTTCATTCCGAACGCCACACACCTGCCTGTTTGGATGCTGCATGTCGAAAATGTAAAATAATGAGGGTATATGTACGTGTGTGTACCTATATAAATAAAGGACAAGGAGTGTTCCAGCCGCCGATGGAGGGACAACGTGGAATCACCAGTAGGACCCCCTGTAAGACGGAAAGCTGCATCTACGGGTAGACGCGTCGCAAAATGGGCTGAATTAGGCTATGCTGGATGTTGTTGCTCTCTTCCCCGGAACGGGGGTTTGTTGCGTCGCTACGAGACGTTTTGTTTCAACGTTGCGGAACAGATTCGGCCCTAGCGAGACATGGGAACATGAAAAGCTGGACCAAAGAGGGTTATGTGGAAGATGCAGAAAAGGGGTTAGTCCAGACCTCATCTATAGTCGAGGCTCGATGCCACGGAAGGTGCTGTCATCCGCCCAATGCGAATCGGGCCAGACAAGTCGGATTGCCTCCCAGATGTGACTGTTTAAGGTATGCATCAGTAACAGGAATTTCCAACCTCGGGATATAGCAACTGGTGGCGAGAGGGCGGTGCAACAAGGGAATTCCGGTGGCTGAAGAGTACCGGAGATAGAAAGTGTGCTCACCTGACGTGTAGGATCTCGAGTCCATTCTTGACCTCTTGTGGTAGATCCTTGACATCTTTGCGGTTCTGCGCCGGGAGTAGCACAGTCTTGACTCCAGCTCGGAGGGCGCCGATAAGTTTCTCTTTGATACCCCCGACGGCTGTAACTCGGCCTCGGAGAGAAATCTCACCCTGTAGGACAAAATTGTTAGCATATCAAGCTTTTAGTATGTTGCATATCGGTGTGTAGAAACTTACAGTCATGGCCATGGTCGGAGGTACTGGTTTGCCAGAGAACAGGGAAATTAAAGCGATGGCCTGGCCGATGCCACTGCTAGGTCCGTCCTTTGGAATGGCACCAGAGGGGCAGTGCACGTGGATGCTGCGTTCCTTCATGATGTCGGTGGTGGGCTCTGGTGTCAGGCCCAGCTCGAAGGCATGGGCCTTAACCCAGGTGAGAGCAACTTCGACACTTTCTTTGAGGACGTCGCCTAGCTTACCGGTGAGCTGCACTCGTCCGTTGCCAGGCATATCGGCTACTTCAATGAAGAGAATACTGCCGTTGCCTCCCGAGCTGTAGGCGACAAGACCGGTCACGATACCGGGGCGACTTGTCTTTTCAGCGATCTCCTCCTCATACTTTTCAATGCCCAAAATATTCTCGATATCGTCTGTGGTTAGGTTCGGTTGGTATTCACCCAAATGACCGCCATCCTTTGCTTCGGCAAACTCGACCGCCTTTGCACGACACACAGAGCCGATCTCACGCTCGAGGTTACGGACTCCCGACTCGCGAGTGTAAGATTCGATAATCTTGGAAACGACGTCTTGGTTGAAAGAGACGTGCTCTTCAGACAGCCCGTTGACTCGGATCTGTTTGGGGACTAAGTGTTGCATAGCAATGTGACGCTTCTCGAGAGTGGTGTAGCCAGGGATGTAGATAGTTTCCATTCGATCTAAAAGTGGAGCAGGAATTGTGTCCAAGCTGTTGGCTGTGGCAATGAAAAGAATCTTGGAAAGATCAATGGGCATTCCCACGTAATGATCCTGGAAGTTGTGATTCTGCTCAGGGTCAAGAACCTCGAGCATGGCTGCTGAAGGGTCGCCGTGGATACTCGCTTGTCCAATTTTATCAATCTCATCAAGCAAGATGACAGGGTTAGCCACGCCGACCTTCCTCAAACCTTGCACGATGAGGCCAGGCATGGCGGCGACGTAGGTTCTCCTGTGTCCACGGATTTCCGCTTCGTCTCTGACACCTCCCAAAGAAATTCGGTGGAATTTGCGACCTAAAGCGGTCGCAACGGACCTGGCCAGACTCGTTTTGCCAACACCAGGGGGTCCTGCTAGAAGCATGATTGGTGACTTATCCACCATTCGTTGGGTTTTTAGAATCTGGAGCTTGGCAATCTCCGGTTTGGCGGAGTCTCGAGTGGACGGGTTCGTTTCGGCAATTTCTTCCTCCTTGCTTTCCTCTGCCTTGTCAATTTCCTCCTCAGCTTGCTTGATCTTCGCGTCAACGTCGTCATTGATGGACTGCTTGAGTCTCAACACCGCCAAATATTCGATGAGCCGCTTCTTGACGCTGTCAAGACCGTAGTGGTCATCATCAAGTTGCTTCTTAGCCTTGTGCAAAGTCTCTGGTCCAAGTCGGTCATCGGTGAGGGTCGACCACGGAAGCTCAGACAAGGTTTCCAGCCAATTCCTGGTGACCTGGTACTCCTGATTCATTGGCATCATCTTTTGCAACCGGCGCATTTCTCGGTCAACCGTTCTGGCAGCTTCCTGAGGCAGCTTGGCGCTCTGGAGCTTGCGCTTGAGCTCATCCAATTCATTCGCCTCTTGATCATCACCCTGGTCGTTGTTGGGAGGGAATTGACCGGATGGCGGCACAAACGCCATGCCTGGCACTTGAGGCATTGAGCCTTTTCGGTTCTGGTTTTCGTTCAGTCGATCCAAAATCTGAATCGGCATGGTAGTAAATGTCGTGATCTTGAAGTTATTCTTAATACCTCCAACTTGGCGCTCAAGAAGCTCAATAACCTTCGTCATTCGAACCTTTACATCCAGAGCAGCAAGCACTTCAAGCTTTTCCTCGTGTGTAGTTTCCACTAGGTTGGCCATGAAGTCTGCTAACAATCCCGCCTCAGAGATTTCCCTCCTCATGATGAGCATGTCTAAACGCTTAGTTATCAGGGGTGACAGGACAGGGCCGCCTTTGGTTCGGGGTAGGAGGGATGAAATCCTCAAGATGGTAACGAGTTCTCTTGATCGAGTCTTCAGCAGGGCAAAGAGATCCTGGATCTGTTTATCTGGAGGGGAAGTGCCTAGATGACTGTCAGCAGGGGCGGGGTGAGATAGAGCGGGCTAACATTGACGTACTGTCATCTTTGAAATATGTGACCTTGCCCTCAAAGAATGGGCGCTCCCGAGTAATGTTATCGACTCGGATACGTGTGGTACCTTCAACTCGCAGAGCGAACTCCCCGGTACCCCTTCCATCAATGCCAATGATCTTGGCGGCGACGCCGAAGTTGTATAGATCCTTCTTCTTGGCACTGCCCGGGTTCACATCTTCAATCTGGGAGCTGTCAATCTCCTCAGCATCGCCGATGAGTTGGCCATTGGGGCCGACTAGAGGCGATGACACGGGGACGCAAGCAATCGGAACAGAATCGATACGACCATCGGGGCCTTGTGTGGCAGCGCGTTCGTACACGTGAGCGAGCAGAGCAGGGATATCGGGGCGGCTTGAGGTGACTGGAATGCGCTGAACGAGGCCGGGTAAGAGAATGCTACCTCGGGCGAGAGGTATCAGGGGAAGAGTCGCGGTCTGAGATCTCCCCATGACGGAATCAAGGCTGGTGATAAGGTGCGATGATGCAGAATCAGCGGCAAAGCGAAATCTAATGAAACGAAAAAAGAACAAATATTTATGGATGAAAGGGTATGGAAGGAACAAATGGGTGATGGGGGCACGGTAAAACAGACAGGGTGGAGGTTGATGTCAGATGTCAAATCAAACGGCATCGGACGTCGGCCGTTGGACGCGGATGTGCAGGAAAGCTGGAGAAACACGGGGAAAGAACACCGAAGCCGGGACAGCTAGATACGCTACCAGGTACATGGTCCCGCCAAGCAGCCGAGGCTAATTTGGAGGTCACTATCTAACTAGCCCACACCTTTAATGCATACATCTGCTCGTGTAAAATCACCTCAACTGGTAACCAGACGTGTACATGCAATTCTGCATGAACTTAGTATAGCTCAGTTCGCCGGGGTCCAGATTTGGGCCTGTGACGCGAAGAGACAATGTGAAAATGGCACCAGGGGCAACGTCGGCATCTGGGTCGGAAGAGAAAACCCTCTAGGGATTCTCTCTAATACTACCAGGTTCCATAGCCCTTGGTGACGCAAGCCGTGAGACGCATCGTTGGTGATGTGCAGGAATATTGCATAGGGCCTGATGAATCGAATCATCGGCTTGTCCCGTCTCTAGCCATCTTGCTGCAAGCATCTGTCAATTCTTGTCTTCCGATGCTATAAGCGATGCGAATATCCTGAGAAAACTCTTACGGAAGCCTTATAGTGGCAATGCGCCTCTGATCTATCAATATCCAAGACAGCATTACAATACGGCATAAAACTTGTGTGATTTCGTCTTCCAGTCGGGATGACCAGGGCAGGTTTAGGTTCATGGTGGAGGGAAGGCTATGCCCTGGGTCGATACCTGATTTCGGTTTATTGGGTTGGACAACCTGTTTTCTTCGGCTGTTCTATCGAGTCTCATCGAGCCCAATTCCTGTCCTCTCGGAACATCAACCGAAGCATGCTCCGACACTCGCGATTGAATTAACAAGGCACGTGCCCATGGCAACTAAGCGCCACTATCCTATTTCGCCGCGACAAGTCAAGACAAGCCAAAGACAACAATGTTGACTAAGCAGAGTTGATGCCTTGCCCCACTGTGCTCACGCGAATCGCGGGACCACAAGCCATCCCATTAAACAGGTCGCGACTTAACGCGTCTCCGCATGGATGCATGGCTGATAGCTTTTACATCTACCAAAACTTCACATACTCACCGCAATGTGTATGTCTCCCATTCACTCCCATTCTCTCCCAAGTATCCACTGACACGTATAACAATAGCTGCATACGGAGGACTCTCAAAAACAAGCTACGGCGCTCAAGGTGGTGAGGAGTCTGGCGGCTTCTTAGCTGGAAGTTCACAACAAGGCAGCCAAGCTGGTGCTGGTAAAGTACGTGAGAAACTATGCCTCTCCTCCTACCAATGGGGACGTGAGAGCTTTTTGCTGTTTCTAACATAGTCGCTTCATAGTCCTTCCAAGATGAATCCCTTCGACCCGTTACGATCAAGCAGATTCTCGATGCCGACGAGGCCTATGCTGGTGCCGACTTCCGCATTGATGGCTCCCCCGTTACCCAGATCACCTTTGTTGGTCAAATCCGGGGAGTAAATCCTCAACCTACAAACATCACTCTCAAGATCGACGACGGAACCGGCCAGATAGAGGTCAAGAAGTGGATCGATGTCGACAAGGCCGATGAAGCTGACCCTGGGTATGAGGTTGACTCGTACGTACGAATCTGGGGTCGCCTCAAGTCCTTCTCCAACAAGCGTCACGTGGGCGCTCATGTCATCCGTCCGGTGACCGATTCCAATGAAGCCAACTACCACCTCCTCGAGGCCACCTATGTGCACCTTTACTTCACCCGAGGACCTCTGGGTGGCCAGAACGGTGCCAACGGCGACGAGAACAGTATGTACGTCGACGGCGGTAACTACAATGACCATGGTGCCGGGAACCAATCCCAAGCCAACAGCAAGCTCTCCGGGTGTTCCGCACAGGGCAGGAAGATGTTCAATTATCTGAACGACACACCCAATGGCAACGAGGGCATCCATCTCAACCTCATCAGCTCCTCGACCGGCATGTCTGTGAGGGATGTTCTGACTGGCGCCGATGAACTTCTAGCATTGGGTTTGATTTACACAACAGTCGACGACGAGACTTGGGCTATCCTGGAATACTAAGAGACGTCGCTGGGATCTTGAGGAAATGAAAGGGGATGTGGGGTTGTCAATTACGCGAAGCACAAGCTGGTTAAAACGGTGTTCAGGGATACAGGCGGTCCAGCCGTATGAGGGAATGACTATGTTTTCTTGCTACCTAGGTAATGAATGACTGGAGCTAATTGACGCACTGTAAAGCGTAACATAAATGGAACGATATTGCAGCGGTAAGGACTGTGGTCCGCCTGTGATCGTGACGAGCTTCGGGAGCTCAAACACTCTACAACTTGACGTGCGAAAAGCAGCATGCAACCGAAAAAAGAGTGAATCAGGTCAGTTTCTCACAAGCGTTCCTCCTCAACCATGTCGAGTACAGTCTGCACCCGCTTCCCCGAAGCAACCTCCGCTAGACCTTGACCCTCCCCCCCATGGCAGGGAGCAGAGTCGCTGCAGCGGTGCAGGCCGGCTTCAGAGCCTGCGGCTCACGAACCATGCTCCACATCCGGATACGGTGCGGGCTTCGGTCAAAAACGACCTCCCGCTTGACCTCAAAGCCAAACTTGGCATAGTAGGAGTTGTTGCGCTCCTCACTGGACTCCAAGTACACGGGGCGGTTCTCAGCGTCAGCCTAAGATTACGTTAGTATTGTTGGTGGGTGTTACAGAGTAGTCAGGGAGAGGCGGAGTTGACCTTGGCAATCATGTCGCGAATGAGTTTTCCGGCGTAACCCTTCCCTCGTGCGTTGGGCTTCGTGCCAATGTAGACAAGATAGTAGCATTGACTATCTCGGTCTCCCATGACCTCTTCCTTAGCGCGGTTCAAGGTAGTCATCTCGTCATAGTAGCGACGACGGCCCTCGGCTGAGAGCTGGAACCAGAGCCTCCACATGCCACTGCGAAGAAGAGTAAACCAGTCTTCCATCTGCTTGCCTGGAGGAAGCCTATGTTCATACCACTATACATTAGCTCCAAGTGCTGACCGCAGCGTGTCAGGGCGGATGGCAAAGGGGACACGTACCAAAGAGCAACGGCATCGTAGTCCGACCCGATGGCTGTGACAACACCCTTATAGACGTGGGCGGCAACCATATAAGTCATGATGTCGACATGAAGTTTCCATTTCTGCTCATCGGAGTAACCCGACATGTCCTCTCCGTCCAGAACATAGCGACTCATCTCATCCGTAGCAAAAGAGTAGGCCAACGACCGTCCGGCCTCGGCGCACTCATTGATGCCGACGACCCGGCCGGCGTTTTCCCACGCAGGCGGAATGAGAGAACGACGTCGCCACTTGGCAAGCGTCGACTTTCCACCGGTTAAATTCTCCATGCTGGGCAGACGATGAATTTAATCGGTATTGGGATTGTCTATAGAAAGCAGCACCCCCCGGGGTAGCCAGGGAAAGTGGATTGGTGTTAAGCATGATGGGGCTCTCGTGGTCGAGGCTCTCTAGACTTACAGTGTATATTTTGGATACTATCGCCCGTATGAACTCGCGACAACTGAGTTCTGGAGACGGGCGTAAACCTCGAAGGATGACGCAGACAGTTAAGGCTTGCTCGTAATTCAACCGACATCAATGTGGTGTTTGAGCGGGCCAGGCTCTCGAGGGCAGGCTTAGGACGCGGGGGGATAGTAAGGAGTTGGGTTGGACCGTTAAGGCTCGATGGAATGCCTATTGGATGAAGTGTGTAATGTGTTCACGAAGTTCGCAAGATTGGATAGCTGTTTGAGAAGCAAGTTATAACTTGCGTGCACAGAGACGAGACAGTAAGAATAATGTGAGTGAAGTTAATGATAACGGAGGGGGTCAGTGATTCGTGTGGTAGCAAGCAGACACAGACAAGCAGCAGCAAGACACTAAGGTGACTATTCTCTCAAGCTTTCCCCACTGAAAGGGTGTTAGCTTTGGGAAGATATTCCTGACTGAGGGTCCTGATAATGAAGCCAGCGACTGTTGTGTCGGGATAGGTAACAAGGGAAGAAGTAGAAGTAGTAGGGCGAATGGGCGAATGGGTTTAAGTAGGTGCGGTCGCATTCTGCACGCGAGTGCCGGGGGCCCGAAAAAGCATAGACAGCGTATACCCGCGCGCATAGATACGGCATGCTTGCTTCAGACAATGTCGCGAACAATTGGCTGGATGGTGGGCAAGTTGGTGGGCGGCACCGGCTGCCCATTGTGTGTTAGTCTGCATAAGACGATACACGGGGGACAACACATGACCAAGCGATGGCTTGTGCAGCATAGGCAAGGATAGACGAACCACATTGTTCGCCGGGACCGGTCATCCCAAGCCCCCCAGCTTATCCAGCAATTGTGATAGGCATCATGGAAATGCGGCACCTATTGACGTGGGAGAATGGGGTCAACGGCGGCGAGGCCGAAGTCTGTTACTCGTCAAACAGTGTGGGGGGCGTGTAAGGTTGGCGGGGGGGAGACAAGCAACAACTCATGAGGTGCAAGCCACCGGGAGACAAAGAGGACGGCCTTACTGGGCCATTACCCCGCGAATATTCCGCTATTTGCACCATTCGCCTATCAGAGACATCCGGCAAGTGTTTTCATGATTAATACAGTGTGTAGATGAATTAGGATGGCTCATTACAGCTAGTAAGCCGCATTTCATATGTACGTTTGGGTGGGAATCACGTCTAAGAGGACCGAGCGGGACCTGGATAGCGACGGGGATATGGCTCGGAAGACCCGGGCGATCCTCATCCGGCAGGTGTCGGCGGCCGATGTTGAGGCTATTGGTAGGGGTCGGACTGAGGAGTGGGCGAAGTTAACTTGAAGAACTGGTTCTTTACTAAAGAGACATATCTCTAATGGATATCAAAGCTGGATATCCATGCAGATTAATCACGAATAATAAATTCATCTCATGTCTCTCTCATCACATCCATCGTCTCAAATGATTCACCTCCTCGCTTTTTGTTTCGTAGCCGGCTCACATGCGTCGGATCTCCTGCTCGTTCATGAACTTCTCCAGGCCAGTGTCAAGGTTCTGCCACCACTCAAAGAGCATCGAGTTGCAGATGAGCTTAAACCAAGGAGTGAATTTGAGGGTGGGATCCTCAAAGAGCTTCTTCAACCTATCGGCGCTGACATACTGGGTAGCCTTGACTTCATTCTTGTTGATGTCAAGATCGACGTTTGCCTTGATGAAGAGAATGTAGTCAACTATCATTATTGGTCAGCTTACAGGATCCCAAAGTCCAAGAAATGGATCCATATCCAGGACATACTCTCGTGCTCGCCCCATTTGCCGTCACTAGGAGCCTTATAGTGGATTCGGGTAAGAAACCTGAAGTTCTCAAAGGGAACCTGCTCTTTCTTGATGCCCAACTCGTGGTCAAGCTTGCGCTGAGCGGCGCGCTTGACACCAGCAATGGAGTCCTCTAGAGTCGCACCGGTCTCAGTGGGTATGTGAAGGGGGTGGGAGCAGCAAGTGTTGGTCCACATGTCGGGGAATGTGATCTTCTCGGTGGCGCGCTGCTGAAGAAGCAGTTCGTTCTTGTCGTTGAAGAGGAAGACGGAGAATGCACGGTGGAGGAGACCCTTGTCAATATTGGTCATGAGATGGCCTGAACAAGTATGCTGCGTTAGTAAAAGTCTTGGGTTGCTAAAGGAGCTCAGGGATAGCTTGGGTTCCATGTACAGATCTTCTTGCTAGCGGTGCCGATTGGTTGGTCATTCTCGTCTAAAACAATGCAGACCTCATCCATGAGACGAATCTGCTCCTCATCGTGGCCGTCAAGGGGGGCGGAGTTGGTGTCAATGTCTGGGAAGAGACGGAGCATAGCATCAGCCGTGATAGGCTGGCTCGTGGTAGTGGTTGTAACGGTGGTGGTAGTCGACATTTTCAAGGAACAGACGCAATTAGAGGCCACCTAATTGTGGATAGAGTAGCGTAAGGAGGTTGGATGCGATGTAGTGAAGCAATTGTTGAGGGAAAGAAGGCTTGTCGGTCTGTCTCAAGGGCACAATTTAAGGTCATTTGCGACCCCTCCAAAACTCGTTGGCGGGTTGCCCCTCCATTGCAGCCAAAGACCCGACGACTGCCGATCCACTGAAACTATCCACTGGAGTCCCGACTTTTTGTTTCTGGGGCACTCTTCCCCCATTGAGCAGTGGGGCTTACACTGAATCTCTTGCATGTTAGTCAGCCAGTTCGGTGAGCCTCACATGGGAATAGCTCCAAATGCTTTTGTCCACCATCACGACGCCGGTGCTGTGGAGTGGTCCTGGTGTTCAAATAAAGATTATAGGACGAAGATAAAATAAAAAACCGGCCAGGATCGGCGCATACATTACAGCATGCACATCACACCTCGACAGCTTATAGCCAAGCAGCAAATTAGCTGGCTAGTGGGGTTGTGAATGCGTTGTGCTCCTGACATCCAAGCAATACTTTTGCTGAGAGGTCGACATCCGACCATCTCAACACGGGCAAGGAGAAAGGATTGGACGGAACGTAATTCCGATCCTAGTTTTGGAATCTCTCAGGAACAGCACCAAGCCAACAACTCCACAATCTGCCCCATAGGCTGGCTGATGCCTTGCATCTGCTAACTACTGTACTCAGAGTCTTGCACTCGCAAAGGTTGGCCGTCCACGAAGCACGATCGAAACCCGCCAGGAACTAGATGACTGGGATCGCAACTTGCCGCTACTTCACCGTCTGGAGAAGTATCTCCTTCTGATATATCGGGGAATTTAGATCCTTGAGTGCTTCGCCCGAAACGTCCGGTCAGCTGCAATATGTTTGTTGCCTTTGTACTCTGGCAGAAGCGTTGAAGTGCAACAGAGCGCACCCTGGTAACATATACCATTGTGGTCAAAGAAGCAGAAAGCAGATACGACAGCAATCTGCCAACGGGAAAAGACATTAACAGCAAAGAAATTGAATCTGGTATTTTTTTTTAGAAGAAAATATGGAGTTGAGGAAGCCGATGGTCTGAGTTGTGGTGGAATTCATACGAGCTTATGCGCTAAATCAGATATTCCGCAAGCGGGGTTCGCGGAGCTGTCCTCCTTGCTATCAGGGGAAACAGCCCCAGCGAGGCTGGGGAGCTTCGTCACTGACAACCTCGAGACCCTCGCCACCGACATCACCGCCCATTTTTTGACATTCCACAACTGCTGGGAATATTATAGCTTGCGATAGCTGCCCACCAGCGATTTCGACCCCCGGGCATCGTCATCATCCATCAACACCCCTTTTCCAGAGACGTTGGCATCGCCGCGACCTTGGCCGACTGCAATCATGGCCCCCAAGATCGAGGCGCACGAAATCGAGACTTATTGGAATATCTTTTCCACTCGGACAGGCGGCGGCAAGTTCTTGACGGGTGAGCAGGCTGCCCCCGTCCTCAAGAACAGTGGTCTGCGCGATGACCAGCTTGAGAGGGTATGGGACCTGGCGGACGTGGACAACGATGGCAATCTCGACTTTGAGGAGTTCTGCGTAGCAATGCGTGTGATTTTTGACATACTAAACGGGGTAATAAATATAACAAGATACCATATGGGATTGTCACACAACAGCTGACCGGGAATAGGAATACAACGATGTGCCTACGTCATTACCCGACTGGCTGGTGCCCGAATCCAAGGCCCATCTCGTACAGGCGAGCCGAGCCATCACGGGGAAACAAGTGCAGTTCGAACAGGTGGAAGACGAGGACGACACCCCTGGGCTCAAGGACGGATTCGAGTGGTATATGAGCCCTGCAGATAAGTCTAAATACGAGCAGATTTACCAGGAGAACCGGGACATGCGGGGCGAAGTTACTTGTTTGTGCTCTTATCTCCCTCTGCAGCTCGACACCGCTAATTATATGCAGTTAACACTCTCGAAAGCCTTTACGAGTCGCTCGATGTCCCTGATACCGATGTTCGCTCAGCCTGGAACCTGATTAACCCGTCCGCCGGGCAAACCATCAATAAGGATGCATGCCTTGCCTTCCTCCATATCCTCAACTACCGACACGAAGGTTACCGAATTCCGCGTACAGTTCCCGCATCGCTTCGCGCAAGCTTCGAGCGCAATCAAATCGACTACCAGCTTGATAACCAGCGAACCGGCGCCAACTCTCGATGGGCCACCAAGGCTGACGATTCAACCTCTACCGGCCGCAAGGCGAAGTTTGGAGACCAATATCTGACACGGCTGGGCCGTAGCGGCTTCAAAACGGTTGGCACGGACTTCTCGACGGAGAAGACGGAAGATTGGGAAGAAGTCCGGTTGAAGCGCAAGCTTCAGGATCTCGAGGAGAAGATGAAGAAGGTCGAGGAGATTGCAGAGAGAAGGAAAGGGGGCAAGCGTGATTCCAAGCCCGCGCTCGTTAAGAAAGAGTTGGATCAGCTATTGGAATACAAGCGGAGGGAGCTCAGGGATCTCGAAGAGGGCAAGGGTAAGAGCGCTGTTGGTGGAGGCCTGAAGAGCATACAGGAGGATCTGCAGACGGTCCAAGAACAGGTGGACGGTCTGGATGCACACCTGCGATCGCGACAGGAGATCTTGGAGCAGGCCCGGAGGGAAATTGAGGACGAGAAGCGATAAGCGAAGCGTTCATACCGGGGATAGTGGCCTGGGATTTATTGCATATTCTTGTAGGAATAATACGGCGCTTTTTTAATGGTATATGGGCGTTGCTCTAATCATAAAAGGGGGTATCACCACATGCTTCCGTCAACATACTTCGCCTTCTTTTCCATCCCCAATGTACGGCCTTTGACGGCCCAGACCGCCAGCGACGGAACAGGCACTGGACCGAGTCGACCAGCTCCTCGGGATCGACCTATCGAACAAAGGAAGGTGTCCACTGCGGGACCTCTGACCGGCTCAGGATCCTCGTTCCTAAAGGTGAGTTGAATGTTTTCTGCTACACCGGCAGCCTGTCCCCTTTGTTAGCCGTCTCTTAAATCTGACATCGGAGACGACTTTACCTGCGCATCAGTGACCTGGAGACTTGCTCGCGGCTTTGAGATGACGTCGCCAAGAGCCCATACATTCTCCGCGCCATTTACGCGCATCGCATCGTCGACTTCCACATAACGATGCTCGTTCAACCATTCCTTGGGCAAGAACCCAGTGTTCGGCGTGAGTCCAACCGTTGACAAGTACAAGTCTGTTGTCAACTCCTCACCGTTCGAGAGCACTACGCGAGTCTTGCCATCCGGAAAAGGGGTAGCTTCTTCAGCCCTCACACCCTTTCTAATATCGACGCCAAGACGTCGGAGTTCCCGCTCTGCGGCGCCTGCTATAGAATCTCCGTTTAAGATACTCGTGGATGAGGAGATGAGCACGACGGTAGTGGAAGGAAATGCGAACTTGATCTCTCCCGCGAGTTCGACGCCGGTTCCTCCTGCGCCGGCGATGATGACATGCTTTGCCGCGCCGACCTGTTCAGCTGTGCGATGGAGGTTGGTTAAGAGTTCCTCGTGTGAGTTTGAGGCCTTCCAGGGCAGATCCGGATCTTTGGTGTGAGCGCCGGTGGCGAGGACGAGGTGATCATAGGTCAGCACGCATAAGCCATCAGCGCCGGTGTCGACTTGGACAGTGCGAGACTTCTCATCAACATTGGTAGCAGTACCGACGATAAACTCGACGCTTCCGGAAGGGTACTGAACCAGGCCTGGTTGGATGGGTGCGATAATCTGATCGTCCTTGATCAGGTTGGGTATGACTGCCCGAACTGAGGCAATGTTCCAGTAGAAGTGACTATTCTATGAGATATCAGTTGGCCGGTCGAGCGATAGATATGGGTTGTGGGACAAGGTAGTAACGTCTCGGTTAGTTAATTTGTTACCTTTGAAACAAGTATAACTTTCAAGTCCTGGTAGTTTGGTTGGGCATACTTGAGCAGGCGATGCGTGACGGCTAAACCGCCGAGTGAGCCGCCCAAGACAACGACTGTCTTTCCCATGGATGCAAGGGTATATTTGGAAGCGTTCTTTATTCACAGGAAAAAGAAGGAGAAAAAAAAAGGGAAAAAAGCAGAGGTTAGACTGATAAGGGTCGAGTTAGAAATTCCCAGAAGAAACTGAATTTATTATAAGTTTGAGAAAGTATTGTTGTGGGCATAGACTCCAAGAAAGTCGAGTGGGCTAAAGCCGAGCTGTGGTCTCGGAGCGAGACCGGTGGACGGAGAGCGCGGTGGGCGGTTGATGGTGGTGTGTTGTATGACGAGGACTTTTGCTGTTTATTAGAACTTGAGGAGTTGAGAAATGATCGTTGTGTGGTTTTTTTCTTAGCTATAAGCATTAAAAAGCCAAACTGTGGATAGTGGTCTTATTCTCTTCGTGGCCTGTTTTTGTTTTATTTCTATTTGAACGTCGCTCGGTGGTTTGACAACAAATGAGGTTTACAGCACAGGACATGTTTTGATGAGCCATGACACCACCAACGAAACCCTACGTCCGAGTGCTTTGTCAGGATACCAACTTACTGGTTCCATCATATACAGATTTCATGTATACAACCGGGTGGGGGTTTTTGGTTTATTATTTTTTTTGCCTTGTGCATTCAGCACTGGCTTGAATCAACCATGATGAATCTATTAAGTGATTAGGTGCTCGCGCTTCCATAAAATAAGGCAATAAACCCCCGACCAATTGCCAAATGCCCCCCTCCTACACAGTCCGTCGTGCTGTTGCGAGCCAATGGTGACAGACGTCACAAACTTGGCTGCATTCCCATGACCTTATTAACCCCTCAACGCTCAATCCAGCCCCTCCTTCCCCTCCAGTGTGCCCGGACCTGCCTTCCTTGCGTCAGTACCCCTCACTAAAATTCACTTGTGACTTCCATTCGAGCCCCGCTAGCCGACGGCGCCTCCCCAGGTGGCAGCGCTGCTTTCTCAACAATAATCCGCCGCCGGTTCTCCGGCTCCATCTTGATCCCAACATCGTTGCTGTGCCTTGCTTATTCTGCCCTCCTCTCTTCCCTCAATCAAGTGCATTTTTCCAATCTTCTCCCAAATACAAACCCAAATACATATCCTACCACCGATTCAAAATGGTTGCCAAGTCTCCCGCGTTCGAGAAGGCCGTTGAGGACTCCAAGAAGTTGAAGGCCAAGCCCGACACCTCTCAGCTCCTCGAGCTCTATGGTACGTGTCTTCCCCGCCCACCACCTCCCAGTCCGTCTTGTTCGCTCCCGCTGACTGGGCTTCTTCACAGCTCTCTACAAGATCGCCAATGGTGAGGACGTCTACAAGACTGCTAAGCCTGGTTTGTTCGATTTGAAAGTACGTCGCCCCTCTCAACGGTTTCCCGCTCCCGTGTCATACCGATCAACATCAACCCGGAATAAGTCTAACAAAGTCTCAAATCCAACAGGGCGGAGCGAAGTACAACGCTTGGAAGCAGCTAGTTGACAACGAGGGTTTATCACCCGAACAAGCCCAGGAGCGCTACGTCAATCTTGTCGAGGCCCTCAAGGTAGAGCACGGTTACGACGAGAACAAGGTGCCCGAGGTTGTCGGTGGCAACTAAATGTGCTAAATCATGATGAACAGAATATGCATTGAGCATGAGGAAGCATATTTGATGTCCGTGATGAGCGGATCTTACGTTTAGCTGAGGGAGAGAGAGATCATACCCCGTCGGTCTCAGCGGCTTGTCAAATTTAAATCAACTACTTTTGGTCTCGAGCTCTGTCGCCTTGCAATGATGCGTCCGACCAATCACATTCGGTCAGATCTTGACATGTGATGCTATAACTGCCGAACCGCCATTGATCACCCATTCAGTGTGACAGCCTTGCGTATGATTGTTGCTGCACTCTAGGATCACCAAATAAACGTACCAGAATCTTAGCCCGATGATGTTAGTTTATACCCACAACAGGCGTATCCCTGCCTCGGTGGTGGACGAATGCTTGGTCCGGCATTCGTATTCTAAATGCGCTTATATGAGAGATATATACTCCCTCATCCAGCAGGCTCAATGTGGGTGCCATTTTAAACATTTGGTCCCTGAACTGAGGACTCTATCTGTGAACAACTCCGCTAGTATCCGTTCACGAATATCTTGCCATTCCCGGTTTAACATCTCACCAATGTTCATATGTCACGTTCGAGTACGAGGGTGCATATTTCGACATGCCTCGGCACAAGTCATAACTCATTCATAAAATGACATCTCGATGCTTCATATCCACTTGCCCAAAACCATAGTCCAAGTCCATTACCTATCAGTTTACAGCCAATAATTCTTCTCCCGTCTCGCTAGGTAATAAATGCCCTCCCTGCACGTCAGTTTGGATGTTGTCTTAAACCTTTCCCGTCCCCTTGTCGCGGTGGCTTACGCTCGGTTGTGGATATGGGCCGTCCGCACTCCCCCCATCCCCGCCCAGCATCGACACCCGCAGGGTTCTCACTCGCGTGCCTGATGGGGCGGGCGTTCGATAGGCATAGCGACAGCCTTAGCCGACCGTTTTGTTCCCCACAGACGTTCTGCGCGGCTCACTGAAGCGACTTCACTTGTCACTTACACTGTTGGGGTGGCGTACGGTACTATCATCGCTCACGTAAGCACGGGAGATATAACGGTCACAGTTTAGTAGCAGAAGAGTTATGTGTGCAATGTTGAGTAAAATTGTCTACCAGCAATTATTAAGTATAAAAGGGGGGGTGTTCGTTGCGTGCTGACAAGCTCAAGACAAGCTCCGGAGTCGCGTCGTTGTAGAATAGAAACTAATGGTTAAGTAAGATAGGGCACATATGACTGCACCGTAGGTATCCAGAAAATAATGTAAAATCCATGCACTTGTTTCCCACCAAAAACACCAAGCCGATCCAACTCCAGTCGAAGTAAGGGGCGGGTATCGCCAAACAAACAAAAATTCAAAGGGGGAATCTTTCGTACATCTCTCTGCAAAAGCCAAGAATATGTTCGCAAGAAGGGCATATGTGTTGGCTCAACATTGCACAACTAAGGGGATTTTTGTGCGTATGTGTATGTGATGATGTTGAAAAAAAGCTCCCTCGTCGGTTTCTTTGGCGGTCCGACCACTTAAAGCCTCCCATTTGCTCTTTCCATCATGAAACTCGTTAAACTCGTGGCGACGCTGAGCATTGTCATGTCCGCGGTGGGTGGTGCCTAACGTAATCCACTTGGACAGAGCTTGCTTGATTTCAGAGGTTTCTTTCGAATTGTCTCGGGGCTTTAGAGAAGGGCGACGAGACCGGCAGCAACCAGGAGCAAGACGCTGACGCCAGAAGCGGCGGCGGCGCCGGTGGGAACTGCAGGAACGTTGGTGGTGGCTGGGTTGCTGGTAATGGGAGTCCCATGGGGCTGGGTAGGGGCAGCATGAGTGATGGTGCTATTGGAACCGGTCCAAGCAGTACTGTGGCCAGCGTTGGGGGTAGGGCAGACGGTGGTGGTGTAATCCTGAACCTTGGTCTTGACGACGTCGGACTTAGTAGTGGGAGCGACGTAGGTCGAGGTCACCTTGACGGTGGTGCTGGTGGTGGAGATGACCGCCTCGTAGATGGGGGTAGAGGTAGGCTTAGAAGAGGTGGAAGAGGTGGAAGAGGTGGACGTGGAGATGGCGATGGAAGTGGACGTGGACGTGGAGATAGACGTGGAGGTAGGCTTGGCGGAGCTGGTGGCAGGAGCGTCGGTCTCAAGCTCGCCGTCAACCTTGAATTTGGCGGCACACTCAACGAGGTTCAAATTGTCGGGGCAGCACCAGGTGTTCATCTTGGTGTCATGGGTGCAATAGTAACCCTCATCGCAGGAGTCTGATATAAATGTTAGTATATAAAATACCCAGATACGAGGATTTAGAGTGCCACCAATGAAGAAATGGATAAGGCATGATTTATATCTTTAAGGGGGGGGGGCAAACTCACTTCCAGTTCCATCAGAGCAGCAGGACTGCTTGATAGCAGGGTTGTAGCAGTGAGTGTTTCCATCGTTAGAACTGCAAGTCTCGAAACCAGTTCCGCAGGCCTCGGCGCAAGTGTTACCATCACCGCATACAGACTGCTCAGGCTGATAGCCGTATGTGTCACGACGAGCGAGGCTGATTCCGAGGACGGGACCGGTAACCAGCTTGTAAGGCTGAGCCTGGGCAGCAACGTTGGCGGCCAAAAGGGCGACGGTGGCGGCGGCGCGGAAGAGCATTTTTGAACGATAACGAGGATGCTGAAGGACGAAGTTGCTTATTTCTGATATACCAATATGATAGAGTCAAGGGGTGTACGATAGTCTTGTCAGTTGAAGGAACGAGTGCTTTTCTGTGTAAAAGCTGTAGAGAGTGTGGATAGTTGAAAAAAAGTCGCTTTAGAGAGTTCTGGTGAAAGAATGGATCGAGTATGCCTTGATACTCTTTGAATGATGCGACGCAAAAAAGGACGAGAACGACGACAGCGACAACGACAGCAACAAATCGTGGAGGAGGGTGGAGGAGAAAAGAGAGATTCCCGGAGGGGGGGTGGACGGGCAAGGTGAGGTGTAAATGGGAAAAGGGCAGAGGGCCGGGCGCCAAGTCAAGAAGGGTCTAACACCAAAACCACCACGACCAAACAGGCCAAATGGAGCCTACCACTAATTACAACGAGATAGTCATCTGTGAATACAGAATAGGTCAAGGGACTACAGAATTAAAGACCTGGTCTGACGCAGGTGTTGGTTCCTTTTCTCGGCCCTGTAGGTGTAATTTCGTAGTATATTATGCTATAGTATACAGAGGTCGCATTGTGTATAATACTGTAATTCTCAGAAGAGTCCGCTCGAAGGGAATGGACGTGAAACAGCAGAGAGCTACGGATTAGAGAGAAAGGAAGCAGAGGGAGGGAAAAGCGAGAGACACACACATACATACAGACACAGAGAGAGGGCCCAGACCCCAGATCCAAAATCGGCCGAACATGGCGGGCAGAGCAACAGGGGGGTCGTCTTTCCGTGTTCCTGCGTCTGGCGTGTGCGCCATCGAGCGAATCAGAGCTGAGCATATCGCCAATCCTTCTTGAGTGCGCGCATCCATTCCCTTGCCTGGCCTCCCCCCCCCCTCCTCTCTTCGTTCCCTTGTCGGGTATGAAGTACTCGGTAATTAATTAATTAATATTCACAAACAAAAACGCTCCTTCGCCCGAGCGGGGTGGCCGACTGGACCTCTTTCACGGCTGAAGTGGCCCATCTCTCGGTTTTTTGCTTTGCACAGTCACACCAAACGAGGGAACAAAAAAAAAAAGGGATGTCTGGTTCCTTCAATAAAAGAGGCAAGGCAAGGCGTCTTGTCCTTTAGATCCCCTTTCTCTTCGCTTCGTCTTGCTACGCTGGATGTTTTGAAATACAAAGCTTTGTATACATGGACCAGACGAGCGGGGAGAACACCCCGGGCAACGGCATAGACTCACAATTTCATGCAGGCGCCGTGCCGGTAGTTTCGAAACCCGACTGCGATTGTTTCTACAGCACGGAGTATGGAGAACAGCAATACGAATTATAACGAAAGAAGCAATTACCAATGTGGTGTCGCAAAGCAGATCACATCAACCAGGAGGGGGGGGGATGGCTCTACTACTATGCCACCCACTTAGACCGCGCAAGGGGGATGGGGGGGCCAAACCCGCCTCGGCAATGGTGTGTCCAACGATGTCGCAGCGCAATTGTTCCTTGTGCCCCTCTGCCCCTCGATTTTCAATGTCTCTCTTCATTACCTACAGTACGTGCTTCTGACCTCATAGGTTGATCTCGCCGCTTTGATTTGTTCGGCCAACCGACCGACCAAGCGAGGTGATTTCTCCTTTCACCTGAGTCCAGCCAAACAACCATCCCTCTCGTCCATCCATTCCGGCTGCCCTGCTCGTCTAGAAGCGACAATGCAGCGCGCGCCAGGGTCAATCAATCCCATCACTTTCCCAAACAAGTAAGACCCCGACCACCTGACACTCCATCATCAATCGCTGAGTGGTGGAGAAGTCGCAACGTCGAGTTTCGAGGTGGTCCCCTTGTCTTGCCCAGATCCCAAGACTAAACCACAACGACACTAAGGTAGCTTAGCGCAAATGGGGGGCGGAACGGACGCAGGAACAGCCGATGGAACTGGAGCCCATCCACATTGGAGAGATGATTGGCTGGGCGCAAAATGGCTGCATCTCTTCTGCGTCATAAGGTACCGTGGTGTAGTTCCAGGGCCGTGGGCAAGAAAAAAATTTCGACCAGGTTTCAGGTCGCACGTCGTTCGGTGACATGCCATTTCCGCAGGGATCTGCTTAAGTGTCATTTCACAGGAATTCTCATGCGCTGAGGAACAAATACGCCAAGAAAAGAAGGCGATCAACGCGATCAACGCACATCATCCAATCCCATCGCTAGTCTCTCGACCGGCTCCATGCGACGCCTCTTGCTTGTGCGACCTACAGACCAAGTAAGTACTGTGGTACTCCTTGCTTCACGCCGTATCGAGGCGCCAACGAAACACCATTAACAGTGATACTGTATGGCCTCTGTTCTTACCGTTAATTGTGACGTGTCTCCCTTCAATTCATATATATAACTCTGTCTTCTCCGTGGCATTCTCCCTGACCGTCCCCTTGTGTCACGATGCCCTCACCTGCGAAACTAGGGAGTGGTCTGACTTGACCCTGTCCCGCCACCTCTTCAAATGCCGCACCCGAGTGTCCTCACAAGCGTATACTTCGTAGAGAACCTACATGTCTCAAACTAAGAAAAAGCACACACGATTCCTCCCTTCCCTACCAGCCCCTCCATCTCCGGCACATGAACCGAGACGTTTCTACAAACATGTCCGGTCCTCCTTTATCCCCTATCCACTATCGCATGACCGATAATGTACTGTACGAAGTAATCATACCTACTGCCAAGTTACCGGCTCTAATTACCAGACCACTTTCCCATCTAATTGGTTTTTGCTCTAGAACAGCCTATTGTTTTAGCGCTCAGTCTGGCGGTAGTCTGTAAAGCCGTCCATTGTCTGGACCATTACCGCGGAAACGGATCTGTCACAAGCTCGTGACCGTCGTTATCGCTTGACTCACGCTCCGCAGAAGAGAAAATACAAGTAAATTGTTAATGAAAAAGCAAATCAATTAATTAGAACACTTCTCTGGTTCTCTACTTCCCTCGTACTTTAAATATGATCTGTGTCACGCAATCTCGATTTCAGGAAATCCTACACAAATTGTCCTGCGTGAGACGCTCCTCATCAGTTTACCGTCCTCCTCAACCGGGTGAAATCTTACAATGCCTCTCGAGGACAAGCGGAGATCCTGATTCACTAATAACCCCTCGAGAAGAAAACAATCCTGCCTTCAGGTGCCAGTGCATCGCCTTGTTCCAGTGCGCCTCTGGGTATTTGCAGAACGCGCTTATAATTGCCACCCTTCCCAAGTGTTCAACTTCCTACAACAACGGTCCCTTTTAGACAAGTCTACTCGGCCTCTTCGCCGCCCATCTTGGTGATCCACTTGTTCATGGTACCGTACTTGTCCTCAAACGTTTTCTGAAGCTTCTCGCCTGCGATCCAAATCGGATCACCCCGAGTCCAGTACGTAAAGCAGTTCTCAAAGATCTGGCGCATGTCCGCTACAAACTCCTCCTCATTAGCATACCCCTTACGGTCCATTTTTGCCTTCATCGTGCTAAGATCCATCGGGCGCTTGACCTTGTCGAAATAGTCGGGAACACCATCCTCGATCGGCTCAACCGGCTCTCGGAAAGGACCAACGAGCCGGGTCCAGAAGCCTAGAGTAGGATTAGAATTCAGAATGCTCATCTTGGGGAAGTTGATGTGGTATACTCACCAGGACCAGAGAGCATCCTAGTCAAAAGATCTGCACAAAAGTCCAGCTTCTGTGCGGTTGTAAACAGGCGGCTGTCCACAAAACCAGTGCTGGATCGGCGTTTCGAGGCTGGCTTATTGAGAGACTGGCGAGGGCCCTTGACTCTGTTGGTCAACTTCTCAATCGGCTGTGCAAGTCCGCTAGGGGCCGCTCGCCGAGCTTTTCTGCTCCAAAGACCATCCTCCTCGCCATCGTCTTCCAGATAATGTACATTCTTCTGGAGGGTCGCAGTCGAACCCATAGAGGGTTCTATCGCAGCCGGCGGTGCCGCTGTTTCGATTGAGCTCATGGCAACGACAAGCTCGCTAAGAACTTCCTGTGGCAGTGACTTGGCGAATTCCGCCCGTGCATCGGAAGAACGCATATACTCCGCTGTCCATGACAAGAGCAACTTCCTAATGGTCGAGCCCTCTGGGGTATCCTTCCAGACCTGGATGAGGAGAGGCGTGGCAGGAATTCGCTGCGTGAGCCGTCGGCATTCGACCATAGCATTTAGTGTCTTGTCGCATAGTCCACGGATGCCTAGCTTGTGTCCGAGATTCCATAGGCCGACGAGAGCTTCATAAGCTGGCACGTTGGAGACATCGGTGATAATCGTTTCGGTGTAGAGGTAATTCTGAACTAACCCAAAGATCTCCTTTGTTGTCTCGGGGAGTTTCACAATGTGCTCAACCTTGTAATCAGTCTGTGTCTCTGTGAAGTGCTTCTGGAAGAATTCGGATCGTTCGCACAGAAAGTCCTTTTGGATTCCAAAAGGTTGCTCCTCAAGACCAACGAGGATGATGACAAAGATGGGATGGGGTTCGCTGTCCATTTTGTCAGTATCATCCTCAGCGTTAACTGTGGGTAGTGATAGTTTTTGCATACAGCCATGAGAATGATGCTTTCTCCTCTCGCTTTGGTTGATCTTTCTTCTCCGGTTGCTCCTCTTTTTGCGGTAGCTTATCCTGCTTCTCCTGAACCTCAATCACAGCTTGGGTGGCTGGAGAGCCGTCTCCGTTTTGTTGTTCGGACATTTCGTGCCTATACTTCACGGTCAAAAGTTGCCCCGTTTCGTTTTGTCTGGAAGTAATCGTGTTTATGTAGGTAGGTTTCTATCTCATGATGATGTGAAATGATGATGTGAATTGCTGACAAGGACACGGACTACCATTATCGCTTGTCACGATGAGTCCTGTGCTTCATGGCACTCACCAGCAGATTTTGGAAGGATTAACCACAGCCGATGAGTGAGTGAATAGGGCAATAGTAGACGGTTCACAATGGGCTCTCACAATGGTTCCTGAATACAACCCGTAGCTCACCACAGCCTCCACCAGACACTGAGACTCGCGACGTTCGTTCTATCCACCTGATATAATTCGGTTCGCTGACGCTCTTTGGGAACTTATTCATGAATGAGTCGCTTTAAAAGGGTTCTCAATTTCTCAAAGACTGATGAATTGGGCCAGATGTTGATGAATTGCAATCTTGTCGTAGTGTCGGCTGTGTGAGCAGGCTGTGAGTGAAGCAGGAGCAATTGAGACTGTTGGCCAATGAGGGCGCTGAACTAACTGGTCCGTGCATTTAGCAATGGGAGGGTGGTTCGCCGGTTCTAGAGATTGTCCGCTTCCGTCACTTTGTGACCTACCCTATACCGTATATTAAACAATCAAACCTGGAATCGAGAGATAATCTGACCGCGTAATCCATCAAAATACGTTCCACCGGTTTGATATACTAGGTAACTTGGGCCTAACATGCAAATTTTGATGAGACAGCGGATTTTGGTGTGTGCTTCTGTCACAGTAACTCTTAGTAGTGATATGGCTAAGTGCCTTTGGTTATTTGTTGATTCCTTCTAGGAGCTACGATGGAGTTAACTTAGAGACAAGTCTTTTACATTAGACAATAGACTCTCAGTTACATGTGAATCAATGTGCCAACAAGCCTTTTTTTGTATGTACCCAGTACTCCCCTTTGTGACTATGTCAGCCTTGTACATGCGCATTTAGTCAGAAATAGCCAAGACATCTGTCTCGTATATTCGCGCTTCCCCTTACACCCAAATGTGGTTTAAAGGTTGCTCCCAAGGAAACAAATCAATATACCTTATCACAGATATGAGATCTGTAATTGCTAAGCGATTGTGAGACAAGGATATAGTTACATATCCGCACAGAGGAGCGATCTGGCATGCAGAAGAACAGCAGTTGCAACGATGCCCCTGTGAAAGGGCCATTGGCACGTGTACACCTTGCATCCAACACCTAAGGAGTCATCTTTTGATAAGTTGGTGTAGCAGCGGAGAGCATATACTTCTAGATCATGCCAACGCTACTGCATGAAGAAGCATCACATATGAAATAGAAGAGAACAAAATACTATGGCTTTGTCAATAAGCTCAATCTCCAGCTTATCTAGAAAGCTTTCCCGTAGATGGTTGGATTCCGTTCTACTCTAGACAGATGTCGAACCTTACCTCATGACTTCAACGTAGGAATGAGCAGTACTCCAAGAGAAGAGCGAAACTGAATATAGGACGCTGATGTGTCCTAGCCCACCTAAGCATAACGTTATGTTCTGTTTCATCCCCTCTCAATCGTGCTGTTTGTTCTCGACTTTTCATTGCCGTCAATATACAAATCTCGTTAAGCCGGACTGCATGGCAAGTAATGTTCGATGTATGACCAACCACAACCAATCATTTCTAAAAACAAAATGAACTAAGTCAAGAAAGTGGACAAAGTAATCAGAGATAGCCCTTTCTCTGTACTCACATCAAAATTTCACCCTCCTACAGAGTAATACCTGGAGCAGTTGCTCCCATCCTAGCGCCATTCGTGCAGAATATGAGGCTCGACGACCTTTGTGTTTCACATGTCGACTGAGGCATCTGTGACAAACATGTTGAAAGGTACCGTTGTTCGCTGACACTTGGTCGAGGTAATGAAGAAGTAAACTATCATATATCTGATGAAACCAAAATCTAGGTGATCGGTAGTAGATATCCATATCTGACTTCAAGTCAAGGACTGAGGAAAACAGCTCACAATGGTTAGTATCTTCACTATAACAGAATTCCAACCTTCAATAATGCAATCGCTCTTAGGTTGACTCGTAGCTACTGAAGCCTGGTGGACTGCTGCTTGAAACTGAATCATGCTGTAACTTCCTTTCCATGTATAACATGGATAGTGAGAGATGTAACGATGTCCCTAACACCGACGGAGATCGAAGGTATTGCAACATTGAGAGTGCGAAGATGTTATACTTGTTCTACTTCTTTACAGTTCCCAAATCCCAGAAAGGAGTGAAAGAGCAGGTGTCTCTGCGTCAGCTTTGAAAGCGCTATTATCGGGAACACCATGGACCTCCAAATTTTGCCGCCATAGCCTGGCTACAGGACCTTTAGTTCAGCTCTTCCAACTGAATAGCGGAATGAGATGTCTCCTCTCGGCCGAACAACCACGGTTCATAGATCCTTGTCCATGGAAACCAGACTGTTGGGTCGAATCCGAAGATGGACGCACTTCTAGACGCACGCTTTTGCACAGGATCAAACAAACAGAGCCATTTAAAAAGCCGGCATCGGAGCTATCAATACGTAAGAGACACCTGTTGAAGGTCTGCCCACGGATCCAAGGCATTTCGGAAGATCAGGCGATAATCGAACAGGGATTACTGGTGAGATGCCGGCATCGGAACTGTCGAAATATCGAGACTCCCTTCTTAAAGATGAACTCGCTCTTCCGAGGGATCTCGTATTTCCGCTGGGGATCGTGGTTCTCGGTCTTCCGATTGATAAAGAGACGGTTCATGTACGCTCCTTATTATTCTCGGTAGACGTCACAAGAACTCGGACCGATTGTGATTGCTGATGCTATTCACGGAGAGCCGACAACGGACATTGGTTATTCCCACCGGGTTTTTCGTTGAGACCTCGGTCGCCCAGGTGTGCGCCTGTGCAGCCTTTCACCTCGGTATTGTTCCTACACCTACAATCCTAGCCCGTTAACGTCACATTTGGAACATTCGGGCCGTATTGCCATTTCCCCTGCCTTCCTAACCGACTTCCTTCCCCGGACATGTGAGAATGCGGGGGGAATGGCAAAGGGGCCATCTTTGGAAACCAAAGATATGGGGCGCAGATTGAGCCGCACGCGGAAATACAACCTCATGTTGACTCGAGTCGGTCGAGTCGGCTTATCAACTGCTAAGGCATCGTTTTGGGCAACCCCAATCAATGGCTAGAGATATTCCTGTCGAATAATTAATCCAATAATTACCCCATACCCCAGTCAATGTTGCGGTACAATCTCTCCGGATAAATGTTTCCCTCTCTACACAGGCAAAAAGGAAGCTTTAGAGCTAGGCTAGCTTTTGTCTCCGGCGATACTTCCCTCGCTTGGAACTATTGACAGACCTTCCTAAGTGGCAAAGCGTTGCCTAAATTATCGTTCCATTATGTTCCTGATGATGAACTGCCGCTAGAACCCCAGCTTCTTCTTACGCTCCTTTCGTACGGCCACCCCGTGAGTCTGAAGATCAATATCCGGGGGAGGAATTAAGGGGGTGTGAGAAAATCTGGGGAAAGGTCGAGGTCAGATGACTCTCCGAGCCTAGAATCTGCAAAGGAACCGATCCTACGCTTTGTCTAGAATTCTGGTCATCGGAAAAGGGTTGTGGACAAATCTCGGCGTCTTGCGTCGGCTCCGCGGTAAATCGCAATCTCATACCAGGTCATGCTCCTCACCAAGGAACGCCGTTCGCCGTCTCGGTATGTAGGCCGACCCGTTTCTCGGTGTCGCGACCAGTAGACTCACCGGCACGTTGCCCGGTAGTAGTCACTGACAGGACGAGTGGTATCTATCGCGCCCGCAGGAATTCTGCCGACACCTCGGGCGAGCGGCTCTGCGGCTCCTGTTTGCTGCGTGTGCAAGACGGCTCCACAGCCCCGGACTGACAACTGTTATCCGGAAGTTGGGTGGCTGGAATCAACGAATTAGTTATGGGCTACGGAGTGCTCTAGCAATGAGGCCCTAATTTCTCCGCCTCTTCCCGAGCCGAAATCGTAACTGGACTCCTCTTGATAGGGAACAGCCTTCGCCCCTGATACACCAGGTGTTCCTCTCGCCCCCTTGGTGGATCCGAGGGGGGCGTGTTTGTGTGTCTTCTTCCCAAGGGTGAGGATGAGAACTCAGGTCCCATATGGCTTTGGACCCTGCGCCAAACAAGAGAACGCCCGCTGCCACTGACAAGAGCGGGATGCAAGCCACAAGTGACGGGGCCCCAGGGTCTTAGCTCTCTAGCTCTCCTTCAATCCCCCAGCTCCACGGATGATAACGATGCAAAACCCATTGGGGAAATTGGAGGGCTTACAGTTGCTGGTTGCGGTGGAAATCTTACCCTCACTCCCTCACGCCCGCCGAAACGCCCGAAATGTCCCCGTCTCGGGGAGTGCTGACAACCCCTGATTCCATTGTACGCATTAAACCGCCAAGACGACGCAAAAGTTTGATGAGGCTCAGGCCATTACTAGATTCCTTATCCGGCACTGGGTCAGATCGAGATGTGGTCCTGTGCGGATCTCAGGCGTGGACGAAAAAGACTTTCCGGTGAACCGGCGGTTCATGCACTGCACGCTGTCAATGGCACCCGATTGATCTAATTGCGTTTTCCTTACGAGAAAATTTGCTTCAACTCTAGAATAATTGCAATGCACTATTGCAACATCGTTCAAAGTACGGAGGAAACGGGCCGCATTCTTCACATGCTAGAATGCCCAATGGGCGCTGGAGCTTGCTGAACGTGCAGTGCAATTGGCTGCCTTGTTTGGTGCTGAGGTCAGATTGCATATCAACGACGCCAGCACTATTACTGACATGTGATGGCGACATACTGTAATCTGTACTTCATAAAGAGTACCTACTTTCAAGCAGGCTTGTGAAGACGGCTTTGAAAATGCTTTCATGTCGGAGCCGCATGAAAAGTTATCTGCATGCGTTCAAATCTAGAAGAACGGGGTTACTGTTTGGAGTTAGAATCATTCATTCGTAGGTTTGAGCCTACAGTAGTAGGCCGTGTGTAAGTTTCAATAACGCTTGCGTGCCGATCACACTCGACAGAACTGGCTCCCGCCAAAGGTGAACTGTACGTGAAGCATCTCAGCGCTGGTTAAGCCATCACAATGTCATTACAGGCTGATAAGCTTCGGATGAATCGGGATACCCGACAGTCCAACCTGCAAAGACCCGTTATCTATGGCGAGGCTCTTTCCCTGGGCCTATTCCGTAGCAGATCCAATCAGCCATGATGGAGGTTAAGGTTTACATTCCAGTGCCTGCAAAATATCGCGATATCGTATCGCATGAAGTGTGGTGGCATGTCGTGTTCGGAATTCCGGTATGATATCACCTTGACGTTGATGATCACATAGTTTGCTTGTGATTGTTCAACTGCTCCCTATCGTCGGCGAAGGCGGCGGCACTATGAGATGCCTCCTTGGTTTGGCTGCATCTCGTTTGGGTACCAACGTGATGGCGCCAACGTGTCAGACCACATCCAGTGTGCGGTTGATGCCCGCAAGGCGCAAAATTAAAAATGATGTCTCCGTATCTCTCCTCTTTGTGAATACGCCTTCCAAGGCAGAGAGTGCTGACGCCCGCTGGTTCGCTGTCAAACTCGTTCGCCAAAGAGGATGGTATTCTGTGCAACACTACGAAGTACACCCAAAAAAAAAAAGATCCCACGCTTCGAGCAAGGATTACGAAACTTTGGAGTTGTATGTATATAGGTACTTTTTGATCATGCCGTCTAAAAGCCAACAGCGCAGCCTAGCCCACTCCGCACAGAATCGAATAGAAAGGCCACATGGGGGATTTGATTGTCACTGAGCAGGGATAAGGTTGGATGTCAAAAAAAAAAAAACGTGGTAGTTGGGCAAGGGGACCAGCAGCCAACATGCATCTACCGAGTAGAGAGAGCTGTTTCGAGTCAGACATCGCATTGACAACCAAAGTAGTGCTGTGATGCGATATGCGACTTGGCCACCGGCTACATTCGTATTGCTCTTTGCCCTGTTTCGTGTTGCCTTAAGACCGGGCGATAAAAGGCAGGATATTGGTCGGGGTTGCAAGGCGGCTAATATTAAGGCAAGGCGCCCAAAGGTTGTGAGGTAATGACTTTTGTGCAAGCTGACAGTCGGGCACTCCTCTCCGAGTCTGACGCAAGCCTCACCCCAACATGTACAAGAATACCGTGGGGAAGCTGTATGCCATCAGGGTGCATCAGCGACAACTACTCCGTGGTGTTAATTACTTGTGAGAACGACGTTGCCAGCCATGATGTTAGAGAGCGCTATTCCAGCAATGTACTCTATATCTTGGAGCCATGGCTGTCGTAAACGCTCGGCTTCCCATTTCAGGGAACCAACCGGACCCAAAATTCTCGATTTCTCCCCCTTGTTTCCCGTGCTCTCCCGTGCCGCCGCATGAAATCATGTCCCGAACGACTCCCCACACCCCCTGTCAAGAGAGCGACCTGAACACGGTGTGTCCCTGCAAATGAGGCCTGAGGGATCCCCCCTTCCCCGGGCCATGTACCATCTTCGCGGGGCTTAAAGCGTGGGGGGCGCGTCAATGGATAGAGCCGGGGGGTCACTCACTTCACCTTTCTGGCCTCATTCAAAGCCCCCTGGTCTCTGTGGTGAATCAAATCCTGTCGTCAATCCTCAGCCGATGGTGACATTTCCTACCCATTTTTTGCTTTCCCGAGCTCAATACCCGCATCCGAGCCGAAGCTCCCTCGTTAAACGGAGTACATAGTGGATAACAGTAGGATTCTTGGATGGTTTGCGAAAGCCTCATTTCCAGGGAATGGATTCAATCTTCTCTCCTCTTCTCCGCTAATCCATCTTCCCGGTTCCCAAGTCCAAGCTCCAGGTTCGTGATCGTCACCATTCAATCGGGACCCAGCTCGTGACCTGGAGAGAACGAGAAAAGAAAAAGAAAAGAGAGACCTCCTGTACAATCCATGCATCCCTTGGGCTGCGAGAAGAAAAATAAAATAAATAAACCCCCCCCCCCTTTCCCACCCGGCTCGCTGACTGGCGATAGGGCGGGCTAGCGCCAACCCGTGTTCTTCTCTATCAGCATACCCTTCATAGCCCCAGATTACGGCTTGATTTGACTGTACGAATACTTTGAATTGTTCCGCTGTTTGGTGTGGGATGCCATAGGCCATTTTTAGCCGGCGCGCTCCAAAGCAGGGCGTGTCCCCGTCGGTATCCCATCCGGGTTTGATCTAATCCTTGTTCGTCCTGTCGAGAGCGGGCTTCTACCTCCGATTGATGAGTCGTTGACCAAGATGTCTTTGATGGAAAGTCATGGCGACAGAAGAGAAAAACATGACAACTTGGATGATGACTAGTCAATGTCATTCAGTTCTCCTTATGAGGATTTAGCCTACCGCCCACCAACGAACCCAGAACAGCATGGGTGACGCCTCCCAAAGGGAAAGCTCCAATGCTTTCGCGCACGCCCCCTTCCTTATAGCGCTTATCTTCTCTTTTCTCGTCCACTGTCTGCCCTTTAACTTGACTTCGGCTTTTCTCCGATGACGAACACGGCTGGGGAAGCAAGGGCGAGAAAGCAACGAGACACGGCAGGGACATCATCCCTGCTGCTTGCTCCCGCTTCCCCCTTGACTAATGATTTCCCCTTTTGCCCACCTTCTGGGGACTTGCATGCTACTCAACGGGAGTTGGGAAGAGTTGAGATGAGAGGGCTGTCCCGAGATCACCCAGCAGACCCCACCCCCACATTAAACTGTGCTTTGATATCTGGTTAAGACTATCTTTGAGCCAACTGCAACTTCACGAGATCCAAACGTGGGAGAGGAGGCACACGCGAAAGTTGCAATTCCCACCAAAGAGAATACGCAATACGCAGGCAACCGTGTCGTCGCGGGCGCTTCTCATGTCGGCTGCTACGGTGGCGGTGGTCACCCAGCCTAGGAAGACCAGGAGTCAAGCCCTACACGCCACCAGAGCGCCCAGCCGTGGCATTACGTTAGGAACGAATAAATGGTTCCTTCGTTGGAAGCGCTCGAATGCGAATGGCTACTCACCTACACACCTCTATCCATCTGCCGTGACCCGGCGCCTGCGTGGCTGGATCAGGAATCAGGTTGTTGAGATGTGATGCCGTCTCATCGAACTGACCACTCACTGTCCGATGTTCACTCTCTTCCACTGTCCGCACTAAGGTCCCTGTGACCGTCGAAGCCGCCTGTATCCGCCGTTGTTTAATCCGTAGAAGTTACTCGGCTGACTATAAAGTACACGCCCATCGTTGACTTTCTTAGGATTGTTGCGCCGGGCCCCCCTGAATCAAGGTAAGACCGAATGGGCAAGATCAGATGCACATCCCATTTAGTGACCTGATTTACCCGGAACCAATTCTTGAGATCTCGATAGAGTCCAGCCCACGTTCGATATCTTTTAACTAGAGACAAAAATCCCATTTCCTGTTCTCCGAAATCACCAGAGACTCACCAAAGGGCTGCTAATTGAAACCGGATCGGCCTCGTTGACATCACGACATCTCATCGCCATCGCGATCACCGCTGCTGCCGCCCCCAGCTTTTGTGTCAGTCTCCCCCGCGATACCACCACACAAACACACACACCACCACACACACCACCCCGGACTTTGCTTTCTATCGTAAAACTCCCCACGTCCTTCGTAGTTTGCCCGTGAAGTTGCCTTCTTCACACCACACCCGGCGAGCTTCGGCGAGCTCATTCGCCAGCACCCGTCTAGCGGTGTGGGAAAAGAAGACACCTCTGTGCACCACAAAACCTGTAGGCTGCTAGGGTTTGTTAGACGTCCAATTCAAGAAGATGACAATCAATCAAACGTCAAAAGCAAAAAAATTCGGAAGTTGCATGTGAGACAGAGAGCACCACACTATTTCATGCAAAATGCGTGATGGTAACGTTGTTCGCAACCTCCCTCCTAGCCATCCGGCCCCCTTGACCGACGTTCCAGGGCCGGTGACAGGGCGGCGCCTCTTTTCTCAACAGGGCTAACCTGACGGCCCAGTATCGGCTGGCGGAAGAGCGGGATGCCGTGTGTCTGCCGTTCTGCATTTGGGGGAAATTGACGGAATAGCCAAAATGTCTGGCGGTCCAACCGGCTATCGAAACCGGTCGTTGTCCCCCAAGTCCCCGCCGGGGTTGTAAGCTGATTAGTTTCGAGATTTCGCAACGTGGTTCCTCGTTCTTGGGTACATGTAGCAAAACGAGACAACAACCCATGCTAAGCTGGAGGACAAGTGTCTGTCAAGCTGAGAATTCCCAAAGTCAAGGCAAGAAAAACCCTATTGCCATGTAGATAAGGCGCAGGCTGCCTGAAATCCCAAGGGGAGAGAGCTGACGTGATCTTTGAGGCGCTGGTGTCGCAAAGACGCACACCCACACAAAACACAAAGGCGCAAGTGCTTGCGTGTAATCTGTATGTGCAATTGTGTTCAGCCAATTCTGGTTCAGTTCGGAGGCGTACCGTACATCCTCCCACTCGCCCCGCCCCACACCTCTGTACCCCAAAGAAAGTAGAAAGCTACGGAGGAAGCCGTCTGGGGTTCAAAAGTTGGCGCGTGTGTGGCTTCAAGTGTGCCCCCAGAGGCTGAGCCAAAATCCCACCTGTTGTCTCACTCTCACCAAGAAAGAGGTGTTGTTCTGCCACCTTCTAATGGGAGCTGGTATCCGTAGATCTCTCTGCATCGGGGATTGTGCGTTGGCATTAGTGCCGTTGCTGTACATAACAGACCAGTGACCGCCGGCATGCGAGCAAGCTGGTCTTGCCCCGTTGATACAGAGATACAGGCCTGCATCCCGCGATAAACTTATATGCACAAAGACCAGCCAGGGACAAGAGGCGCACCCAGCACCCGACGCGGCGACAGCAGCACCACGGCATCCGAGCCTTGGCAAAGGCAACCTTGTCTCTTTTTCGGTCTCGGCCTCCGTTTCTTCGCAAGATACAGCGTCAACACCCATGGCGCCCCGGCCGATCAAGCCCCCAAAGGGAATTGAAATAAAATTCCTCCCTATTTCGGGTTAACTCAAGACATCCCCACGGGATGAGGCCCTTGAGGTCGCCTGGCCACCTTCCCATGTGACGATAGGGCGAACATCTGACACTGTTGACAGAGAAGTTGGCCAGGGGGTGGGTAGCAATGCGGCATCGGTGGCTGCTTGTCACCTCAACCATCATGTGGGGTGGACAGGCCGGGGTTAAGACAAACATTTTTGTGTGTGCAGGGGGGAAGGTGGAATTGAGTCACAGAGTCACAGTGCCCCGCGCACAGCATTCTAGAGCGGAAGGAGTACACAGGAGCATACAGAGCATTACCGTACCTAACCTCACATTAGCATTCCCTGCGGAGGGAAGGAAACTTCTCGCCAATTGTAAGCCATACCGTGGGGCCTAATCGGAATTACGAGTCCGTTGGGTTTTCAATGCACATTCGCGGTTTGAAGCCAAGTTGTTGAGGCGAGCTTGTACTCCCCTTCCCCTTCCCCTTCCCATCCCCCCCCCCGAAAAAGAAAAAAAAGCATAGTCCCCAGAAAGTGAGAGGTGGTGAATATGACTTTCATGGATAACAGGCTGCCCGACGGATACTTTCTTGCTATGGATGATCTCACTCGTTGCGGTTCCGCTTTAACAAGATTCTTTGGTCGTTTTTAGGTCTGATAGCGTCATTAGGTGGCCAAGCAGAACCGGCAGGCCAAGACAAGGCGAGACACCTTAACTCAGCCCCCCTTCAGAATGAAACCACGGGGTCTCCGCGTCGCCACCGGGGTAGGTATCAGTGGAGCGAGCGATAGTAGTCGTAAAGGCAGTGTGAGCTGTCACAATTGAAAAGGTCTTGGGAGGGAAAATAATACAGAAGAGGATGCGCTGCGTGAAAGGGGTCTTTTCCATTGCTTGATTCATATTTCGTTTCGTACGTACGTATCTTGTCTATCGCAGAAGTAACAAATTGAGCCACCCAACCCATCGTTCGTTCCTAGTCCCAAGTGGGTCATTTATCGGTATAATGAACATACAGTAATAAACAATTATAGGAAAAGGAAAATAGAAATAAATAAAAATAAAAGAGCACAACTGAGGAGAGTCGTAGACATGATTTTTTTGCTTTCAAAGCAATAGGAGTCGAGTTTTTTTTTTAACAAGAAAAAATCTGGTATATCAAATAGGCTTTGCTTTTCCGGTCGAGGTATGGTGGCCTCTACAGCCCCGAGGCAGGCCCGAGGAAAATCCAGGTGCTCCGCAATCCGACCAAGTCTAGTCCACCGCCCATCCACTTGAAAAAGGAAAAAATAAAATAAAAAATAAGAAAAAAGGTGCATAGAAAAATTGGTGGTCGAGGTCTGGTGTCCTACCAGCGCGCTCATCGAAAAGATGCCTGTTTGCGTTCTCACAGATGCCGCCCAAATCTTTGCCAATTGCTCAATTCATGTAGTGAAATTCGATTGCCATGTAACCCGTAAACGCCGTCTCTGTCTATACCTCTATATCCCAAGTTCTTCATCACGTCGTTGGAAGCGCTAGCCCATGGAGGAGGGCTGCCCTACATCCGATCCATGAGATCACCACCAGCCAGGCTTCCGGCGGCCGAACTCCTGCCACTGTGACTACTGAATCCGTTGTCAGAGAGCAGGTCTTGAACAGCCACCTTAGGAACCTGGGGCACGGGGAGCTTTCTCTGAGATCCGTCAGGGCGGCTGATGATATCAGTCAGGGACATTCCAGTGCTCCGTGGAGCAGAGACAGGAGGAGGGCCCTGGAAGCTGTTGGTGTTGTTGTCTAGGTGGGGTTCCATAGGTGCGAGAGCAGGCGTAGTGTTGTGCTGTAGAGACAGGTTTCGAAGGCTGGGAAGCTCATAACCAGAGAAAGGTCGCAGGCGAGGTGAGTGAGCAGGCGTTGCAATGGGAGTGTGGTCAGGAGTGGGCGAAAGAGAATCGTGTGAAAAGGTGGGTGACGATGGAGCCGTCGAGTTAGGCGAGTTGGGTCGCGACCTCTTGGCATGTCGAAGTGCACCGTTGTAGTGGTCGTCGCTGGGCTCATCAGTGGAGTGAGTTCGCGAAGACGACATGTGGTAGGCAGAAAGAGTCGGGAGATGGCCTCGCGAGCCGTGCATGCCATGGCCGTAGTAGGGGTGGTGACGGTTGGTGTGGTGGGTAGACGGAGGAGCAGTGTGGTTCTCACGCTCGACCTGAGCAGCCTCAGAAGCGGCCTTGGCGAGCATGGAGATGTCACCACCACGGTTGTAGTGTAGAGACGAGTGAGACAGAGCAAAGCTCGAGTAAGAGTGAGGAGGAGAGACGTTAGGCGAAGCCAAAGTAGAGGTAGGAGCAGAGCGGATCGTCTTGGGAGCGGGAGGCGGCGCCATCATTCCATCTTGAAGCATGTGGGGAGGCATCACCTGGTGCTGCTGGTGCTGCTGGTGCTGTTGGGCATGCTGCTGAGCCTTGTTGCCTCGTCTCGAGTTAGGGTTGTTGTGAATGCGAGAATGGCGGGTGAGTTCATCAGAGCGAGAAAACTTCTTGCTGCAACCAGGGAATTGGCATGCATGAGGCTTCTCGCCGGTGTGAGTGCGGATGTGACGAGTCTGGTGCTCGAGACGGTGGAAGGCCTTATCGCAAAGAGGGCACTTGTACGGTCGAGGCAACTCATTGGAAGCCTCTGAGGTTTGGGCACCAGGGAGAGGCCCGTTAGGTTTGATGACGGAAACTGTAGCTGTAGCCATGTCGCCGTCGGCCTGCTGAGGCTTCTCGTTGTCCTTGTCAGATGCAGCGGGATTGAGTAGGTTGGAAAAGTCCACGGCGGAGCGTGCTCGTTGCATGTGAAGCTATGTTGACCCGTCGCTTACACAAAGGG
Organism: Mariannaea elegans; assembly: GCA_930272665.1. Taxonomy (NCBI): domain Eukaryota; kingdom Fungi; phylum Ascomycota; class Sordariomycetes; order Hypocreales; family Nectriaceae; genus Mariannaea; species Mariannaea elegans. Next base: position 257,860 of record CAKNEU010000010.1, on the reverse strand, counting down.
TCTTAGCAGTGGCGGTCGAAGTGGTGGTGGTGAGTCGAGTGCAGTTAGTGAAGATGTTGAGTGTTGTTGGTATTAGATGATGATCGAGAAGTCCTTTGGTGTTTTAGAGAAGGTGAGTAAGACGCAGGTTGGAAAAGCTGGGGAAGTCTGGAGTGATCTGGTCGTTGGCTTTTTGAAGGATAGGAATCTCTGGAGGGAAGGAGGGGACGGGGGGAAGAAATGGTTATAAACGTCGCCGGGCTCGGCCGGCTCGGTACTCAAGACGAGCACCCACAAACGTAGCGCAGCGAGGGCATGTAGCGAGGGTTGGGTACCTGAACCCGCTGCAGGCAGCGGTAAAACAGGAGCCTTCAGGGCAGGTTGGTAGGGGGTCTGGTGTAGGTACTGTACATTCAGAGTACGTACTGTTGAGAGAAGAGCGGGTGGGTGAATTTGAGGGTCCTCCCAAGGGGGGTGGAATTAAGGCCGAGTGTGGGCTGGGTTGTGGGTGGGTGGGCGTGAGACGTGGGGCGTATCCATGGGGCATCGGGGCGTGGGTGTGACTGGCTTGATTTGAGCAGAATGGCTGAGATGAGCGAGTTTGAGGGGGAGAGAGGGTGTGGGTGTGTGGAAACTGGGGAGTGACCTGAACAGATGCTCTCTGTCACCACTCACCACCCCAGGCGGGAGCAGGAGGCTCCGAAGCTTGAGATTTAGAACCCCCCTCATCCCCATCCGATGGAGGCTTGCTCTCGGGGAGATAGACACCGTGGGTACTCAACACCAATAGATACCATGAACCCTGCGTCTGCGTCTGCGCCCTGAACACCACTGTGGAGGATGATGTGCCATTTCTCTCGAGATAAGTTAGCTGCTGGAGGGTGAGATACGACACACACAGCATTCACATGAGAAAACAACACACTATCGAGACAACAAAGACATTAGCAATAGCTGGACCGGCCGTCTATCGAGGATGTGATGCTTTCGCCGACACAGGCCCCGAGACATTTTTCCTGATAGAACGGAGATACGGAATCCACCCCCCCGAGCCGACGCTCACCAATTCTCCTTGTCTATCACAATCCTCATCCACGCTCCACGCCCCCGGCGCCGGTGCCTTCTTATCCCTCTGTCTTCTGGCGTTCTGGGGGCTCTTTCTAGGGCGTCCATTGTGGAGTGGAGCCGGGGGTGGGCGTTCTTACTTGCCTTTTTCCTCGCCCGCTTCGCCGCTCTCGACGGTGAGATTTCTCCCCTTCCCACCCTCACTCCACCGCCGTCTCTCGTCGAGGCCGGCCCGGGACGTGGGGCATAGGCGTGTCTTGTCGCGCTCGACTGATTGGCCCCCATTCCACTCAGCGGCTCCGAAGGCCTCTTGCGAATTTTTTTTTTTCCTTCTTTTTTCTTTCTGTTTGCTTGACTCGCCATCTTCTGGGGGTTTGTGTTTAGGCGCCAGAATAAAAGGAAGTGACACAAATAAGTGGCTTTGCCCTTGCGCCCGCCACCTCGGTAGAGCTCCGGATGCTCTCAAGAATCAAGACAGTACGAAGTAAAGCGTATCCTTTTCCCCTTCACCTTAACTTAGACCTCGGTAGCTTGATTGAATAGAAGTTTAGAGCTTGATTTCGTAATCGCTGGTTTGTAATCGTCCCTTGCACACACCCCTGGTGATTCTCTGTTCACCTTGATCGAGGCTCTAGATCGTACGGAGTACATGTCGGCACAATACCCTCCACCCGATGCTCTTTTGGCCCAGCTGCCGATGCAAGTCACATCCATCCAGTACTCATAGATTTGTCTATTCATATGATCTCCATGCCGCCTACTGCAACGTAAAAACCAAGCACGCACGACGTACGTAATGGCTCCTTTTCCAGTGCCCATCATTCATCATGCGATGCCGTGTCAAATACCCTCTCTCCATCGGGCTTGATGCTAGGCATGGTGGGGGCACCAGACTCGCATCCTATGCGTGGATTCCTACCAGGTTGGGGCTTCACGATGCCTCATGAGAGCGCCACTTCCACCTCGGGTTCGGTTTACTATACTTGCGTATGCTGTCTTAGCATTATCCATAGCTCGGATTTGCTTTTTATTCGGCAAATTTCTTTTCTTCTGACTTTGCAACTAGTCTCCCGCATTTTCCACCTCCCCTTTACCCCAGCTTCCATACACCCCAGATTTAAGGAAACTCTTTCAAATAATGGTCTTTGGCCGCACATCATCACGCCTTCCCACATTCGCAATCGTTGCGACATCTGCTAAGTAGAGGCAAAATTTTCATCTTGCTAATATCAGGCCGAGCGACATTGCAGGTCAAACCGACGAAGACCAAGACCGACTGTGGGGTCAACTCCTCAAGCCCAGAGTCCGGTCATCTCTCGTGCGGTGACCCACGCCAAAGACCATGATAAGACTCCCTTAGCCATCACCAGACACCCTTTTAGATCCCTATGACCGGAACACAAGACTCCAGATTCTCGTTGAATTTTCCCCTCGTCTAGTGTTGTTTGCTAGGTCATCTGGGGAGGCACTAGACCGCCTCAAGTAAGACTAGCAGCTATCGTCATTTTTGGTACAACCAGGCGCAGCCATACAACGCGATAAGCGCGGACCCCAGAGATCCGCTTCAGTCCACCCAAGAGCCCTACACCAGCTCTCATCAGTGTGCATCATTCGCTAGGCTGCTATCGTCAGTTTTGGTCGTTGGTGTTTAGCCTGACTCTTGAAGTCGCCTTGGGTATTTCCGGGGCGGGACCCCTACAACCAAATCTACGGACCTACCCCGGTTCCTTGAATTTGCCTCCCAAACTTCCTCATGTCCGCTCCATCCCCGGGCAATATCCTCGGATAAATGCCATCAAAATTGAAACAAAATTGAAAAAAATTGAAGAAAAAAAAGGGCTTGTCTTCTCTCCAGAGTCGCACGACGGAGTCTGTATATGGAGTTTCTCTGAGGCTGGAGGCTCTGCGGGCTTTCTGGGGTCTCATGAAGCCTAGGTCGACCATGGGTACCTTATTTCTCCGCATCAACATCATCACGAGGGTCTAACAAAACATCTTGACTCGATCATTCAATTTTTTTTCTCCCTTTCTTTTACCCGTTCCTATCTTCCTCCCCAGCACTAAGCGCCGCTGGCGGATCCGCGGGACACGTTTCCCCAGACTTCTATTTGCGCAAAGGATCACCAAGACGCTGAGCGAGGTGTGAGCTCTAGCCCAGGCTTGATGAGTGTGGTCAGGGATGCTCGAACTTTCTGGCCCCCGGCGTGGGGGTGATAAGCCATTTTGGCTGATATCTCACCTGAGGTACAGTACGAATCTATGTACCGCTGCCCCGAGGCTCTGCGACGAGGTAGGGATGGCTTGGCCACAGACTTTCCTCCCCAGGAAGAGGAGCCTGCTGAATCCTCCCTTTCTAGCATGCCAAGACGTCCCCTCTCCAGGTCCAGGTGCCGACGCCGATAAGGAAAGTGCGCCCGGGACCTTGGCCTAAACCCCAAGCGCCCCAAAGAGGCTCTGTTCTCCCTCCAGCTTCTCCAGCTTCCCCTTGTGCGATGGCGCCCAGAACCCAGCTCCCATCTGTCGTAATCCTATACGCTAACCCAACTGGGTTATCCCGGGGCTTGATCTCAGATCTTATCCTGACACTCGGTGATTCGGAACGGCGATGTCCGTAGCTATGAGCGTGCGAAGGAACTGTTCGAGCTCGGCCCAGATCTGGCCTTCATGCCTTACGTATCATTATCCCCATGGGCAAGCGGCAACCTACCAAGGAACTAACGTACTTACGGGCAGCTCTCCGTAGCGCCTCGGTTGATCAAGGCGAACGGATTCATCTCCTCCAAAATCCAGACCTTATCAAACCGTGTGAGGGGTCCCACCGGGTTTTTCCCGGGAGTAAGAAGCGCTGATCTCCATTCCCGAAGACGACATCAATGGATTGAATTGATGAGGGGGTAAGTGTCGTGGCGACCCCTAGCAGAAAATGCGCTTGTTCCTGCATTGTCCTGTGATGATTCATTCCCGGAGAGTCTCCATCTGGAGCTCCTGTCCTTGCTTTACTGCATGGGCGTTGTCAGCCTGCGATAATCATGCGCTGATAGCATCCAGGAATGCGGGAAACCTTGTCCAGCTATCAAGGCCAATGCGCCCGCCCCAATTCCGAGAAGCTGGATAAGAAAGACTCGGCTTCTCTCGCCGAAAAAATGAGGGAGCAGTTAACTAGGTGAAAGCAGGTTTCTGGATCTATGCTGCCTCCGGCCAGCTGGTAGTACGTTTAACTTCCTACGGACCATACGTTATGGAAATCCAATACCACTTTTTAGGATTTTCCCAAACTCCTCATCAGCCGATTTTCAGGTAGCGGGTTTGTTAGAACCCTGGGCATAATGCAATACGGCCACCTTGCGTCGTGACTGGGTCGCTTACACTTGGAGACCCCCGTCACGTCTCGAGTTCCGTCCCTGGCCAGGCCTCGCGCAGTTGGTATTTCATGACAGGGCAGAAACAATTGCATTTTTCATGTGTCAATTCCTGGCATTTGATTTGGGAGCTGCCGGTGGAGAAGCCGACCAAGGCTCTCAAGGTCACCAAGGCCCGCAGGCAAATTCATCTCGGGCAAACGCTAGATCGAACAAACCCCAGCAATTTGCGCCCTCAACCACAAAGCTCTCGGTCAAGCACCCCCACGTGGTGTCAGAAACCGGGGTGGTTGTGCTCATTCAGGGCGGCAAGAACTTCCCGAGGGCCGTCGGCTCCGCGGCCAGGTAGAATTCCTCGTGGGACAGCCCGAAATTACGCCAGTCGTTGGCCACAAAAGGTTGATGGGTTGCTTCATGAATCGGCAAGCGTCACAAGCCAACCCTTCGGAAACGTGTAGTTCTTGTTCATCTACTCTTTCCACGGTACCTGATCAGACGTTTTAGTGGCTCAGGATGGGCTTCGCGGCAGATCGCAGGGCCTAGGTCCCTCGACAAGCTCCCGTGGGGCTCTGGGGTGTTTTTTTTTCTTTCTAATATGCACAATGCAGCATCTAGAAATGATCCCCCTTGCAGGCAGAGTGCGGGTTGCGGCTTTGCGGCTCAAAGTCGACGGACGACAACGCAAGCCTAGTACTACTATACTGCGAAATATTGATAACGAAAAGGGGGCGTGTAGATTTGATAGTCGTTGATTTCTACAAGAACTCGGCGGTATATTTGGTCTAAGGAACCAACAGGCAATTATGAGACCCGCGGTTTTGATGATGGAGTCATGCAGCCGCCTGGTGAGAGCTCAGGCTGTGCGGAGCGGTGCTCGGCGCATGAAAACTTGGGTGGACTTGGCTGTGGGGGTCATCCAACAACACTGACACGATTGCCACAGAGGGCCAATATGTGCCCGCCTGTCCGCTACACTGTGTTGGCCTAAGACAGAAAACCTATCATCCCCGTTTTTCTCGCTTATCCCGACATTGGCCGAGCCGTACGAGGGCTGTGAAGGAGCGCTATCTGGCACAGTCCTTTCACAGTATCCCCCGGTATGTCGTTCTTGTCGGTGGAGGTCCAAAGAGCCTCAGGTGAGATGACCTGTCGCACCGAATCACCTGTCCCCGCAACTCAAGAAAATTGCCAGACCACTCCTAGACCTGTGCCCGAAAGCAGTCATGTCGCCATTGCTCCAGTAAAAGGTATGAGATACCTCCTGCCTACCTTGGAGAGGACCGGCCCGGTTCTCTCACTTAGCAGCTTTTTGACCAAGCTATGAACTTCTGGGTCTCCTCGACACATGCAGATAGACCCAAGTTCCAGCTCCCAACTCCCAGCCCCAGGTTTACCAGCTCTCTCTCCCTTCGCCAAGGGTCCTACCATCCATCCTTTTCACTACACCAACTTATCATAAGTATCATCGTATTGTGTGCCTTGCAGCTGCCGCTTCTAACCGGATGAGGCCTTTTGGGCTCAATCGCACGTGTTTTTTATTTTACTTTCCAAAAGCCTCATCGTCCAGCACCAACATCCGCTTGCTGTAGCCGCAAGCTAACAGGAAAGCCAACAGCACAGTAGCTTCGTCCACCAGTTTAATACCGCCGTGATGGTCCAACTCGGAAATGGCGGCGCTAAATCGGAAGCCGCGTTGTTTGTACCACATTGATCTGCATTATTTTGCAAGTGGGTCAGAGCTGGGGAAGGCGGAATAGCCTCTACTCTGTACAGTATTTTTCATGGGAATATCCAAGCATTGGAATCTCCTGAGCCATCTGGCGATATGCTCTTGCATCCGGTTCCGATAGAGGTCGAAGAAGCTGACATCGGGATCATGAACCGGAAAGGCCAGTACTTACTTCTTCAAAGGCGGCCAGTGACAAAGCCAAGGCCAGGGGTTAACTCATGCAAGGTGTGAGCTGGGTTGTGGTGTAACTTGGGGAGAGGCCGTTCTTGGAAGTTGAAAGACAATTTTCTGTCTGCCGACACTCCCTGTGACTTCCCCTCGGGGTATCGCATCAACCCCAGCCCACAATCATGCTCCTGGTTCTTATCTCTGCTTGACTGGGGCGCAGTGTCCCTATCATAACCCCAGATTGTCAATCCTGTGACTCGAAATCTTTTCCCGTCTTCTACCGGGGTTCAGGGTTATGGGAATGGGGTTGGCTTATCTTCCCCACAGACTTATCCTTCCTCCTCATCTCAAGGGGTGTGTGTTGATTAGGAACAAGCAATAAATATGACTAGTAGTCAGATTCAGTATCAAAGGGCTCGATCGTGCACTCCTTGGCCACCGGAAGACAAAAACACTTCAGAAAAGGTCGTAATTGGCCTTGTGTGTCTCCGTGATGGTGAGTCTGGTTCCATGATTCTCTCAACTCCGCAAACGCACGAGTAATACAGGCTATTCCCCGGGACTATTGATTCCCAGTTGGGAGCATCACTTCAGCTTTAGAGCCAGGTGCTCACGTCAAATGTCTGCTGTGCTGCCAATATTGGTCAAGATGGATGAGGCTGTCCTATAACTACCGATCTGACAACCGAGGCGGGTAGTGAAACATAACAAACTCTTCGACTCCTATCCACCCATGGCTGGAGGGAAGGCTTCACACATAACGGGATGATCCGTTTCGTAGCGGAGTTCGAATTGGAAAATCATTGTTGTTGGTATTTGTCTCACCCTCTTGAAACCTGAAGCCCCAACAAACAACCCGACATTGACTGGAGAAGCGGTTTCCCACGGCTGGTAAACCGCCCATGTTCTCGTACCAGGGTAGCGGAGTGGGCCGCCCGCCTTATCGAGATTCAAGGCTCAGAACAGGCAAAAACCAAGGAGGCGGAGGTTCACCGGTGTTGGGTGAGTGGAGGAGATGACGGCCACCTGGACAAGCGGAAGAGCTGGCTCAGGTGAGCTTCGGTGGGCTGATGGCCTCTATAATCGAACGTTCTATGGAAGTTGGGCTTGGCTGTCGCAATCGGGGCTCCTTCGCTCAACATGCAATCATATCCACCGAAGGTCGTTGTCGGCGAGTATTTCCGAATGCAGTGGATAATCCGCCCGCATTGACGTAAAGTAACTTGGACATAATCAATGTCACGTGACACCGCGTTGCCTCGTTCAGCACGTGCGATGCTACTACGCGCGGCAGACCACTCACGACAGCTTCGTCTGCTCGCCCTGGCTTGGAAACGACTCCACGCCAACGTCATGACGGTGGATGATGGATTATCATGCGATTCACGGTCATGACAGAGCCAGTTTTGACACATCCGATACCCGTCGGTCTCACGATGCATCCCACGACTTGGTGTCCAGACTAACTCGCGACGTAGACCGACTACCAACTGTCTCGGCATCTCAAGTTTTAGACGAGCTTCAGGACTACACTTCGAGTCTTATTTCTACAGGTTTGGATAATTTGGATCAGGCGCTATTGGGTTCGACTTCCATTGATGCCCAGGACTCTACTCGTAGAGGCGGCGTAAAACGAGGCCAAGTGACGGAGATTTGGGGTCCTCCAGGGACCGGCAGAACAGCTTTGGGGTAGGAGAATGACGTTTTTCCCAGGCGAAGATTCCTAAAATGACAGAATGAAAGGTTACAGCTTGCTGCGAATGCATTGTGCTATGGCGACGCTGTGGTCTGGGTAGGTCGGTTGATCACAATGCACCCCGCTTGGTTCTTCACTCATGACTGACTCGACTATAATTACATAGACTGCTTCCAAGAAATCAATAACCACAGGCTCAAGGCGGTTGTCAATGCCGTGAATAAGACTCATATCAGTGAGGTGCATAATGAAGCCCAGGATAAGAGCTCGAGTCGGTTCTTTCACTACTCTTGCCTTACTCTTCCTCATTTCATTGCTCTTGTCTCTAGGCCAACACCCAAGTCAATAGCAGGAAATTGTTCATTGGTGATTATCAGTTCCCTATCAGCTCTTATTAATTCAGCTGTGCCTAGAAGCCATGAGAGCAAGGCGACTCTCAACAGCAAGGGTATGTGCATAATCGGACTATCCTAGCCTGTTTGTTAACTTCGACTTAGGGCCAACCCCGGCAGCAAAACGAATTCAGGCACTCCAGTCCATTATAAACGCCCTCCAAAAGCTCGCAGCAACTAGAAATTGTGCAGTTGTCATCTTATCACAGTGTGCGACAAGAATGCATTCAGAGAGGGGCGCAACTCTGACTGCCGCAATCAATGCAACGGTTTGGGAGCAAGGCATTTCAACTCGGTTGGTTCTGTTCCGAGATTGGATCTGGCAGGGGAATAGATTGGCCAGCGTGTTTCTAGCAGGCTTGCAAAAGCTCGATGGGAAGGCAAGCCAGGAAGCATTTGAAAGCACCGTCGCATTTAAAGTGGAGCAGGTACGTCGGCATGATCTTTGAATGCTGCGGGGGGTTTGCTCACATCACACCAGAACGGAGTGGTTGCGGTGCCCTACGACCCGACTCAGTCAATTGAGATGACAGTCCGCCACAAACGGAAACTAGGGCATACAGAGCTCGAGGTGCCGGATAGCGAAGACGAGGACTATGGATGGGCGGATGAGGATGATGCTGCCATGCCACCACAGCCCTCACAGTGGCAAGGCAGTGAAGATATTCTCCTCGGCCAAGATGTCGGTCAGAGCGAAGAGGAATACAGTGAGGATAGTCATGACGAAGAGGAAGCCAACGGCAGTGACTAATGAAAGGCCGAGCGGCGAATATTCAACACCCCAGAAGCAGTCAAGACGTTTTGTTTGTTCTCGGCGCCGGCAAAGCGCCGAGAAAAGATACCGAGCTCCACGAGACGAAACGGCAAGTCGGCCAAGAATTGTTGACGGAGCTCTGGCAAGCGGAGCGCGTTAAAGTGAGCCCCTTACTGGGAATGACTCCGCCATCACGAAAGAGAAAAAAAACGCTGGGAAGGTGGGGAGGAAACCGTTGCTAAACGGGCGAATGGCGGCTTGTGTGGACATCGGCCATGTCCGGTGGTAGTGGCAGGGCCGTCGTGGAGGTTGTGGGGATGGTTTTGTCAGGCCCCGGACTATGGCATGCTTCTGGAAGGATAAGAATTTTCCTCCATGGCATCATTGCTAGAGGACTCTACTACAAATGGCTAAGCGGAGTGTGGTGCTCCACCGGGCCGGTCGTTGTACGTGTGGGGAAAAGTACCTCTGGGCCACCTTGCTTGGAAGCGTGGAGGGCACGGTTTGGGCGAGAGGGAGATTTAGGAGAACAGCTCTTCTATCTGGGGTTTGTACGGACACGCCACCACCCTGACCGAGGATAGCGCTTCTCAGCCCTGAGTCACCGACGGGTGGTGGGGGTTGATGAAATCGTAACAATGTTAGACAAGGCGAACAAATGCCATCATCAGAGATAAAATATTGAAAAATGTAATTAAAAAAAAGAAGACATTGATGGCCATTGAGTGTCGTAGCTCAAGGCACGGGCGCAGAGCGTGGGATTGTGCGTGGGAGGGCTACCAAGAATAGGCTGATTGTCGTCGGCCTGAGACGTCAGAGGAGTGGCTTTGTTGGACCCTGGAACGGGATGCAAAGCCCCATTGCTCTATTGGATTCTGATCGGGTGCGTCATTGGGCACTGGTCTCGCGCATTCATACAACATTGTCGCATTATGCAAGCCTCCTGCCACACTCTGCTGCACCGTCCTTGTGTGGGATAGTCTCCCACCGTCATGGTCATGGCAAGTTTGTGGAGAAGAAAAAACTCGGCGACAGTCCGATATAATCAATGATGAAGATGGGGGCACGAAACACCGAATTTTGGAGGACCAAGTTCCCACCTAACGTTATGGAGTAATTTTATGCAAAAACGCTACATACGAGGAAAAGAAAGGAAAAAGAAGAAAAAAAAATGTGTGTTGAAACAAATCTCTAACGTCCAGCCAAGCCGCTATTTCGTCATCGATTCAATATGAGTTAATAAGAACCGCACGGCATCGTGAAAGAATTTTCGCAATGCGCTTTCTTTAGGTAGCGGGATTTGGATGCACACCCCCAGCGTGGCTGTTCTCCTATCTCGATGGGCACCTCAACAAAAGAAGCGATTTTATTAGAGAGCCACCTTCGTCACTCGAGTCCGTGTTACATGCACCAGATCTCACGATCTGGGACAAGCAGCTGGACCGAAGAGTCACTAGCGTGCGGGCGGCTGCCCTTGAAGGCTGGGCTGCATTGAGTTTTAGCTCGTATTGTATTTTGTGCTCTATGCCCTGTACCTCTCTTGTCATGTTGGGATGGGAAGATGCAGATTTGTCCGACCACCAACTCCGGTGTAGTCGTACGAAAATGTCGGTGTCCCTCACCGACCACCGAAATATTGGTTGTTTTAAACTACGAGCGCAACCCTGGCAGAAATGTGATTCCAAACGGTACGGAAATCTCGATTTCGTGGCGCTGTCGTCGTCCGGAGCAGTCCGGAGCAGTCAATTGTTTTTGAGGATACCCCGAGTCTATGCATCCACCCGATTCTGTGCTTCCGTCATCCGAATTAACTGCGATGATATCGCGGCTGGGTAATTATTGTGCCCGCTCTCAGACATTGGCTTCTCTTTTTGCTACGGTTCTCAATTCTTTCAATTTTTTTGTTCAATTGATGTGCTTTGTGAGACCATCGTACGTCGAACCCGGGTGCGAGTGCGTCTGCAGGACGCTCAGGCGATTCTCCATCGACATGGGCCGATAGGACCTCGACCATCGACGGACGGAGGCCGGCCCCGACAGCTTCTCTCTCTCTCTCTATCTATCTATCTATCTATCTCCAGTACTCCTCATCCCGCCTTTTGCGGTCGCAGGGCTCATCCTCCGTCCGGGGGAGGGGGTGGGTTCCCGTTCGGCAGCGGGAGGAGGCACTGCAATTACAATCCTTCCGATCCCCAATTTCGAGAGACATGGGCGTGTCGATGCAAGTGCTGCGTGAAAATGCGGGTACAGGCAATAGAGTCCAATGCAAAGCTAGAAGAGAAGGGAGTGTCATCTTGTGAATGTATGTGTGTGTGTCGCGCGACAGATTTTGGTTGCCATTTACATAGTCCAAGGTGTCTCGTCGTCGTTGAGTGTTGGAACAACCACGCGCCCTGGCCGTCTTCTGGCCTGATCACCATCCCATTCTTCCCCAATCACGGCTTGCTCCTCTCGGATGCCTCATCGGCACATGCGCGGTAGATGGGCGACGATCCTGCTACGTTGACCCCATTCCCAGTTTCGGAACTCTTACCACCCTCCATTTCCTTCCTTTTTTTCTCCGAAGAATGGTACTGTACCGTCTACGGGATGTTTTTGCAGAAAGCCCCTACCACGGAAATAGTAGGCTTCGGAATTTATCTATGATGCCTACATCGTTCGATGATGAGTTCGTCCTGCACCTTTAGATCACGGCCCTCGGCACTTTGACGCCCAGAGCTCCCCTCCCCCCCCTCGCTCCGTCCCGACGACGAAAGGCATGGGAGGAGAGAGAACCGGGAGTCCGGGCGGAGGGGAATGGCGGTGGTGGTCAGAGCAAACGCGTGATGGTTACATATTCATGATTCAGTGGGCGGCGTTCAAGTCCGTCCCATCATGATTGCAGGGTATTCTACGCGCTTAGGTTCAGTCGCCCCAGACCAAACAATCATGATGATGGGGATCCAACGCCAGCTTGGGCGGTAAAAAAAAAATTCCTGTAGGAGCAATAAGCCGGCTGGTTTGTTCATGACCGATCACCCCAGTCTACTTCGATGCATGTGGAGAGGGAAAACCTGGGGGAGTGGCCTTAACCATGTCAAAGCATTTCCATTGCAAGATACGTAGTGTAATGCCCATCATCTATTGCCCCCTTGCTTATTTCTCAGCTTTTGATACGAACGGCTAAAAGCATCTCAGTCTGGTGGCTTCCCTCTCCCCGTGTTCCACGTTTGTAACGGCAGCTTCCGTCGTATACCCTTCACATTGCCGTTGACGTTGCGTTGCGTGTCAGGATTTTCTCTCCAACAAGGCCGCGCGCGCTTGGTTCCCCGGTGTTTCATCGTCATATTGCTGGTCCACGTTCCAACAAGTCATTGGCTTGGTCATCCAATTTTACCCCAGGAAAATTATTCATGCCCTATATGAGACTTCTAAGTTGATGCCTTGGAACGGGTACGAGGCATGGATACCCGAAATATGACTCTTTTTGCAACCCAATGCATGTTTGCCTTGCTTGGGAGTTATGACGTCGAATTCCCTAAAGGCGACTCAAAGGCACTCTGGCGGCCCGATTGATAACTCCCGAAACAATACACGTCAACCTTGTGTGGCTGGGAGTGTGACCCGGGCCGCTGCTGTGACAGGGAGAGTCCCGGAACAATTGCTGGGCTACATCAGGGGCCTAAGCAGAATATGAGAAAAGAGTCGGTGTGAAGTTGAATCGATTCGCTGCTCTTTTCGTTTAGGAACGATTGTAGCAACTGGCAAAGGGATAATTGCTTCCATAACGCCGGTTTAATAAACTAGTACTAGCCCGATGATCAAATTATGAGAGCCAATTATCATTCCCGGTTACGTTGGATTATTTAGTTTGCCTTACTTTGAGTCCTACTATTGCATACATAGCATGGGTCGATTCAAGAGCTGCAGATGCAAGTGAGCTCAGGCCAAGGTATCTCACCGCTCTCGAGATTGCATGCGGGATGAGTTGAGTAGCGGGTTTCGTGCATGCACGAAGATAATGATATCCACCGGAAATCTCTGAACAAGGACAACTAGCTCTTAAACCTGCAGCCTGTAGGTCTGTTCTATCTTGTTCTCTGAGATTCGCTGAGAACGGATAGGTTTCGAATTAAACGTGATGCTTATGTCTAGCGGTGTAGGGTAGTGGTCCATGCTCAATGATTCGAGATGGGCGCACATTATGAACGTCTCAGGATCTGAAGTTGCCATTGTAAAGTCTCTGTTGGGAATGAATCTAGAGCTTATAAGTTAAATTCTGGCGTACCCGTCCTTACAGGTCATCGTAAGTACTATTGGTTAGTGTCACCAGTATGGCTCGTGAGTAGCATCATCGTTCTTGGGCTGAGATCAATATCCACTCGACATCAATTAATCGTGCGACGCCACGCTACTTACAGATATTCTTGTCATAAGAATCGAATCACGAAAAAAGACAAGTAATTATGTATTTCAGCCATAGCCTACTGAGAACTCCTCACTCTCCCACGCTATTGTGACGACAAATAGGCTTTGGTTAGGAAGTGTCCTTATAGCAGATGCACTACTAAGGTAAAACGCATAATCTCTCACAATACCTCCTTATCAACTCACAACCGTTCACCGAAGCTTCATTGTTGTCACCAGCACGGCCTTTTGAGTATTATGAGTGGAATTTCTGATCTAACGACCATTTCATTGACAGGACCACGGCGTCTTGTGACATTTGGACTTGACACTCCCAATTGTTAGTTATTGACCTGCACCTGTCTCCTCACACTCTCTTATCCATCCACGAGCCGAAAATGATTGAATAAATTGATGATACCGCCGCTTTCAGGTAAAATGGTGTTCCTGGCTCTTGAGAGAGAGTCAAGATTGGATTTGAAGAGGATTATCAGTCCAACGGCAGAGTGCCTGAGTGGTTAAAGGGATGCACTCGAATCTCGAGGTGATGCATTGGCTTCGGCCGCGCAAGTTCGAATCTTGTCTCTGTCGAAACGTTGTCTTTTTTGTACTGCCATATAATTATCTTTTAGGTTGTTAGGGGTTCAAATTTCCGATAGTCATTTGTCTGGACCAAATGAGGGTGCGAAGGAGTTAGCCTGGACTCTTTCCATTCTCCGGAACGATCAGCTTCCATTAAAGAACCCATGATTCAGGAATATTTTTGTGAACGCAAGGAAAAACACAATTCAAGGACCTTTTAGATATTCTTTTCTTCGTATCATTCAATCTAACTTTTGTCGACTTATAGACGTTGAGGTTGCCTACTACTGGCAAGTCGTTGATGGCTGAAACACAAAATGAATATGTTGCAATGATGAAGAACGAGATAATCGGCTCTTCTATCGAACTGAAGTACTATTGTTCCACGGAACGTACACTAGAGTCCAGTACTCAAGACAATGTCTCTGGCATTTTGACAATCGACCTTGCTGTTAACTTAATTCTAACATTGAGGGCCAACAAGCTTAAAACGTCGGCCCCCGAGCTGGCAACTAGACATGCATCTATTTGTTACCAGTTATCGTGGAGAATAATCTTATCCTGCAGTCTGCCTCGTATCATTGTGGGAGTGGGCGATTACAAAACTTTAGCACCTCTAGAGCCTTGCTGCCACACGAGGCACCGAACCGGCTCTGACCCAGGCGGGAGATATTCGAAGAGAGAGATTCCGGTCCTGCCATACCCAAGGTATTCTGGAAATGTGTTGCCGTGAACGTACCAAGCGTCGGGGTTGGTTCTAGGCCTCCGATTCGGACCCTCAGATTTAAACTCCTTAACGTACACTAGCCGTACGATCAAATGCTCGCGTGCTCAAGGAAGAATCGCATATTCTGAAATGAAGAATACAAAGTCATGTGCAGTCACTTTGATCGCAGTAATAGCTGGTTTTCTGAACCATAGTACAGTTATGTCACCCTCTTTCATGATCGTTTTAGCCCATCTTCACCGTAACTGATTGTACATTACGCTCCTATACAGACGGACTCAGAGTACCAATAGCCTTCGAGTTTAGATTAGGCTTGGGTTTGAGTAACTAGACTATAAGCTGTTGAGAAGTACAGAATGCTCTGCATGAGACATGCACGGAAGACATATTTTGACGACAATGATCGCGAGGAATTTGCACGTATAATCCAGTGACAGCGAGAATCGCCCTTCACATCTTCAGGCCTGGCTACTTACACCACTCGCTTGTTAAGGTACGCAGCTGTTGAAGACAGAAGGTCTACAGTATGCCGGGCTTAATTGACAATCGCGTGCGGTGTAAGGGAAGCGACAATTGAACCACAAACATTCGTTTTACAGTACAATTACATAGAGAAGCCGGCCTAAATTGCTCCATCATGCAGGCAGTAGTAACATACAAAGGGGAAGAAACTCTTCCATCTCGACAGCTAAATAATAATGGAATCTGAAACATCGTCGCTGTCAGGTATACATAGGGTATCCCCCGTTTTTGCAAACTTCCGACACGTGGTCATTCAGTTTCAACTGTTCAGCTCCATTTGACACCAAAGAGACTGAACTTCTTTCCTGTGCTCGAGGATGCCGTCGCCTCGTTCTCCAGATAGATCCTTTCATGACCCTTGACGTCCACGAAAAGGTACTTGTAATGATAATCGTTTTGACCTTTAGGCTTGACCATATGCAGTTGGACAACACCATTGTTCAATGGTCCCTCAACCTACCCTGATTAGTACATAAGACAATCGTTGTATGCTTTTACCACTTACATAGAAGTGCATAATGAGGTGCTGATGTCCCTGATTGTCGGTTTTCTCCGTAGAACTATCCCCGTTAGAAAATTCATATGGATAACATGGGTCCAATCTTCTTACGAGACTGGGCGCGCCCTCCTCCACTTGTTGTATGTTTCGTCTCCATGTGCTGTAAGCTTTCTCGGATCACCAAGCAATTCGACGCATCGAGGATCATCCTTGACCTTGTCGACTGCGCGATTGAAATTGGCGATTTTGCTATCGGGGGAGAAGACGTCCGTCCATAGAAAGTATCCAACACCACCCTGCCAACATTAGATTGGCCATGTTTGAAGGCGCAACCCAACTTACCGTGAGCACAAGGCCAACAAGGATCATGCCAAAGTTGAAGCTCTGCTGAGTAGCACGAGCAGCTTTCTCTCCACTAGAGAGCTCATTCCATGGGACAAAACCATCGTCATTGAAAGGTGTCACGGCTTTACTCCGACGCTTTGGGCCTGATGACCCAGCATTCAAGTTGCTCTGGATAGAGTAGAATCGTGGGACGAAGACGGGTCGAAGTGAGGGAGGGAGGCTGAGGATTGCGGTCGGTCGGGTTGCGAGGAGGGCGTTCGTTGGCTTCATGTTGGCGAATTTGCGACAGCCATCGTATCAGGATCAAAGTCCTGACAATAGCGGCGATTCGAAGGCTTAGTGACGATCATTCGCTAATATCGTGTTCCTGGAGCTCTTGCGCTCACCATGTCTTGCATCTACACCGCCTTTGGCAGAATATAACGTGGGGAACTTTGGGCACACAGAAAGGGCATAGCGCCTTTTGATATGCCACTTTACAACTGCCCGCCCTGACTCCTGAACATCTCCTAAAGCCCAACTCAACCCAGCCCAACGAACTGTGTGTCCTTTAGACGTCACCAAACGGGTCAAATTGTTTCTTTGCTGCGAAAGCCCACTATTATTTCCTCATCAGTCATTCAGACATTGCCGCCAACGGACTCACCAGTGCCAAGATGAGTGGCCTCGCGACCAAGCAGCAGTCGCTGAAGATCTTTGAGAAGTTGAAGACTAAGCAAGCAAACAAGGTAAGCAAGCAGATACCCTGGCCTATTGCTTGTGTTCGTATGCTGCAATATAGTTGCTGATTTTGTCTATCTTCTCTCCGCTTAGATCTGCTTCGACTGTGGACAAAAGAATCCAACCTGGACCTCTGTTCCCTTCGGCATCTACCTGTGCCTAGACTGCTCTTCCAACCACCGAAACCTTGGTGTCCACATCTCGTTTGTGCGATCAACGAATCTCGACCGTACGTAGTCTGCGCATCGCCTTCTATTCGCCAGAGGAACTAACATGGTCGCGCAGAGTGGCAATGGGACCAGCTCCGAATGATGAAGGTTGGTGGCAATGAGTCTGCCACCAAATTCTTCCAGCAGAACGGCGGCACTGCTGCCCTGAATAGCAAGGACCCAAAGACCAAGTACCAGTCCAACGCTGCTACAAAGTACAAGGATGAGCTCAAGCGACGCGCTGCCCGAGATGCTCTGGAGTAGGTGACCAGTCGGCAATTCGGCGATCGAGCTAGAACTGATATCTGGACAGATCCCCCAATGAAGTTGTGATTACGGACGGTGTCGACGATGGTGCCGCGACTCCCGCTGGCGAACCCGATGACGATTTCTTCTCTTCCTGGGATAAACCTGCTGTCAAGAAGCCTACGCCCCCTATCTCTCGAACCGGTACTCCTCCTGTCGTCGGTCGCACGCCCTCTCCCTTCCTTAGCGCTGGCAACGGCAAGGACATTGTTCGCGCCTCATCCCCCCTCGCTAAACCCGCTGGAGAGACGAAGCCAGCCGCCAGCCGCATCACCACCTCCGCTGCCCTACGCAGGACCACCACTGGCCCTCGCAAGGCCAACGTCCTCGGAGCCAAAAAGACCACCAAGCTCGGCGTTAAGAAGGTTACGGCCGATATCATTGACTTCGACGAGGCTGAGAGGAAGGCTAAGGAAGAAGCTGAACGAATTGCAAAGCTTGGCTATGACCCTGAGGCTGAGGCGGAAAAGAGCGCCAAGGACATCAGCTCTGGCGGTGCCACTATCATTTCACCGACTCCCGTGAGCCCCAGTCGTAATGTTCCCGCGCATACTCGCCAGAAGTCAGACGCCGAGGTAGAACGGTTAGGCATGGGTATTGGCCGACTAGGCTTTGGGCAAATAGGTGGCAACAAGGCTGCCGCTGCTGGTAAGAAGAACGCTGGAGGATTTGGCTCTGTTGGACCTGTCAAGGCTGCCGCTCAAGGTAATGACGCTACCACCGAAGCTACGGACAATTATGCTAATCTAGGAATAGATGAGTCACAGACCTATGCCCGCGATAAGTTCGGCACCCAGAAGGGTATCTCATCGGATGAGTTCTTCGGCAAAGGCGCTTTCGACCCCAACGCACAAGCCGAGGCGAAGACCCGACTGCAAGGTTTTGAGGGCGCCACGTCTATCTCTTCGAACGCCTACTTTGGCCGTCCCGAGGAAGAACCCGAGGAGGATTATGGTGACCTCGAGTCTGCCGCCAAGGACTTTGTACGCAAGTTTGGTATCACCGCTGCAGACGATCTCGACAACTTGAGCGCCATTGTAGGAGAAGGCGCTACACGGCTCCAGGGAGCCATCCGATCCTATCTCGGAAACTGAGCGGACTTAGGTCGCCTGTTGGAGTAAAGAGAAAGCCCGACTGCGCCAGGCCAGGGAGGGACATGTCGGAACGAGGGAGAGGGGCCCAGTGACCCAGCTCTTGTTGGTCTTGAGTCGCTATTAGAGAGCCCCTGGCACGTTATACCCTCGGCATGAATTGGGGGGGCAGGATGCTTTTGAGTGCTGGCGTACATGTGATGTCAAAGTTGGCTGCGTTGGTTAGTATGGAATAGAAATGGTTAATTTTTCAGTAGTTCACGTCTCGTCCATGTCAAATTGGTTCACACGCGGCGCGTTGGCAAAAAGAGATGGGGAATAGTTTATGTAGAATGGTTTATCATGCTCGTCTCAGCAGTACGTTAAATGCGAATATATGTTCATAAGTCTACAATACAGGATGGCTGAAGGGTTGTTTCTTTTTTACAGCTTGGCAATCATCTTGCTGCCCCTCTGCAGCCAGGCTACGGCATCGTCAACGAACTCGTCCACGACTCCCTTGGCCGACTTCTGCTCATTGACAACGGCAGCGCACTTGCCCATAAGGTATGGGCGGAACTTGTCCAGAGCGTCGTCAGCATCGGCATCGTCGCTCTCCATAAGTTTATCAAGGTCAGCCTCGTAGGGAATGGTACCCTTTGCGGTGAGCTCCTTAATCTCGGCCTGGCGATTGACCTCCCAGTCGTTAATGTAGTCATTGTTGCGCACGCGCAAGGGCCGGCCAGTGAAGATGATGGTGCGGATGTTGTCGTCGTGGCCAGCAGTACGGACAGCGTCCTTGTGGGCTGTGGGAGCGCCGGCCTCATCGGTCAAGATGAAGCGGGTGCCTACCCAGACGGCACCAGCGCCCATCATTAGTGAGGCGGCGAGAAGCTGGCCGTTGTGGATGCCACCGGCAGCGATGACCTGAACAGGGCCACCGGTCAGGGGTGACTTATGCTTCTTACAGATATCGACAACGGCGGGAATGAGGACGGTAGTAGGGATGTCACCAGTATGGCCACCGCCCTCACCACCCTGAGCGCAGATGATATCAACGCCGAGGTCGAGGCACTTCTGGACGTGCTTGACGTGACCAATCATGTTCATGTAAACGATGCCAGCGGCGTGGAGCTTATCGACGACAATCTTGGGGGGCACGCCGACGGCGGAGACGAAGAGCTTGGCTCCGGACTCGATAATGATGTCGATGAGTTCATTTAGTTTGCCCTTAGTGTAGTCGTAGCTGTAAGAATAGAAGAAGAGCGTGTTAGTAAAGGTCCCATGAGAAACTTAGCGCGTGTAAGCGGGATTGGGGGAGCAAAGCGGTTGGAAGGGGACATTTTTGCATGTGATTGTTCGATGCAAAAAATTGGAGAGGCCGAAGCTTGTTCGTTTATGGGATGTGGGGAATCCAAGACTAATGTGGGGGGCGAGAGAGGGAGACGAACTTGGTCTTGCGAGCACTGCCACCGACTTGGGGGAGAAGCAAGTCAACGCCAAAGGGAGCATTCTTGTCATCAAGGTAGCTCTTAAGCTCAGCAATCTGCTCGCGGAGCATGTCGGGAGTGTAACCGACGCCGCCGATGACGCCCAAGCCGCCAGCATTCGTGACAGCAGCGGCGAGCTTGGGGCCAGCGGCGACGTTCATGCCGGCGAGGAGCACAGGGTGCTTGATCTTGAAGAGATCGGTGATGGGGGTGCGGAGCTTCTCTGTTTGGGAGAGCGCATAGTTAGCGATATGATGCGATGCGACGCAGCGCAAAGCAAGGGGGAGATGACGTACGTGGAGATGCCATGATGAAGAAGTTGGAGGTTCAATCTGATGGGTGCCTAAAAGATTCACTACGACCAGAGGGAAGAATCGTCGAGAGAAAGGAAGAAGGGAGAAGTTAAGTAGTATAGAGAGACTTGATGGGAGAAGGAGGCAAGCGGAGGTTATTATAAGTAAGAAAAGGCAAAAGCCATCAGCTGAGTCGAAATAAGTTTCCCCTTCGTTTTGGGGGGCTTTGGAGGAGGAATTGACCACATGCCGAGGCACGCCGCCGTCCCCTAGCAGCTGGTGCCCCTCTAGAGGCCCGGGGACTTTCCATAAGCGGATTAGCGCGTCATGGAGTAGGAACCTGGGGAAGATGCCGAGGGACAAAGAGATCTATCAATTTTTCCATTGGCTCTCGCGGACGAGTTCGGTTTTGTTGAAAAGGACGTCGAAATCATGCTATATTCAAGGCTAGTTAGGGAGTACCTTGAGGAGAAGGAGAGGGGAGGAATATGGGTGGTCATATTCTGGTCTAGTTCTTAGGTGGTTGCTGACCTAAGCAATATACTGCTTGTTGAAGCCTCTACTTTAACGTATTATTGAGCAACCTGCTGACGATGGGCGTCTGACTTGACATGTGCTTCTCCTTTCTCTTTCTACCTCTACCCCTTTCCCCTTGGCATTTTCCAAGCGACTACGGAGTAATAACACCGGAGACACATCTAGGTAAAATTACTAAAGCATTTATGGTCTTTTATTCCCAGTGCATGTGTAGTCCCCAGTCGGACCAAGGCCCCCCCACTCAACGACGTCAGCTCCAGACCACATGGCAGCTTTGGTACCTACAGGTAGTTAGTTAGGTCTCTGACATAATCAGCGTCGACGACTGAGACTGCTTGAGTGAGGCTCTGGAGATGGGAAAATAATTTGAGAAGGACTCATGCTTTCTATACACCTTTTCTTTCTCAAATCCTCTTGACGACACCATTATCCTAAATACTCAGGGACAACCATTGTGTTCAAGCCACAACGTCGATTCTATCGATATGTTGCTACACCCACCCCACTAGTCCACCTATCGCAAAATTTTGCAACTCATTCAATCACCATCGAAACCTCTTCACCTGTAAAACATACCATGTAACAACAAAAGACTCCAATATGAAGCATTCCTTTTCATCAAGACCTCTGGTCAGAGGCCTCAATGCCTCCCGACCCATCCGCAATCCTAACTCCTGCTCATGGCGCCCCTTTTCTTCACAATGCTCGTTAAACTCTCCATCGTCGCCATCGTCATCGCCATCACCCTCACGTCGCATGCCTTTGGCTGCCACGCCGCGCCCTACATTCCATGCCCAAATCACCGTGCCAAGTTTGAAGCACTCTGCTTGTGGGTGTTCGTGCGCCTGTGGTAGTAGCAAGCCTCGCAAGAAGACGGCGTACATCGCGCTGGGAAGTAATCTTGGCGATCGCGTCGCCGAGATTGAGCAGGCGTGCAACGAGATGGATAAGCGCGGAATCAAGGTCAAGCGCACTAGCAGCCTGTGGGAGACAGAGCCAATGTATGTCGAGGACCAGGCTCGCTTCGTCAATGGCGCTTGTGAGGTGTGTTTCCTACTTGACACATTGGGGGACAACTCGCTCTAATTCTAGTCCATAGGTCGAGACTGATCTGGAGCCCCTGGCTCTGCTTGACGAACTTCAAGCCATTGAGCGTGAGATGGGGCGCAAAAAGGTCATCGACAAGGGCCCACGCAACATTGATCTGGATATCTTACTCTATGGAGATGAGAAAGTGAGCCATGAAAGGCTGACGGTGCCTCATGCAGGAGTGCTTGAGAGGGAATTTGTTCTGAGACCCCTGGCTGAGTACTTGACACCCATTTCACGATTATCAGAATCCTGTCCCTAACCCAACTTGTAGGCTCATGCCAGCCCACGCTCTTGACCCGACCAAGCCTTGGAAGCTCATCCAGGACTATCTCAATGAGCTCCCCCTCGGCGAGCCCATGTTCTCCATGACTCCTCTATCCGCTACATCTGCGCCCATTACACCGCTGGCGAGCAACAGGAAAACTCACATCATGGGCATTCTGAATGTGACACCTGACTCGTTCTCAGACGGTGGAGTTCACAATGCGGAAAACCTCACACACACTATTCTCAGCATGGTCCGCAACGGCACTCGCATCATTGACGTCGGAGGACAATCTACCGCTCCGGGTCGTCCGCAATCCTCCGCCGAGGAAGAAGCCGCCCGTGTAGTTCCCACAATCGAACTCATCCGATCCCTGCCAGAGGCCAAGGACGTTGTCATTAGCGTCGACACATACCGCGCCTCTGTCGCTGAAGAAGCCGTTGCCCATGGCGCAGATATCATCAACGACGTCTCCGCCGGCCTTCTCGACCCGGAAATGCTCCCCACCGTGGCACGGCTGCAAAAGACCATTTGCCTAATGCACATGCGCGGCACCCCTGAGACTATGAACCGATTCACCGCCTACCCGGATGGTCTCATTCCCACCATCGCCTCGGAACTGCTCGCTCGTGTCGCCGCCGCCGAGGAGGCCGGCATCCGGCGCTGGCGCATCGTACTGGACCCGGGCATCGGCTTCGCCAAGACGGGCGCTCAGAACCTCGAGATTCTGCGCCGGTTGGATGAGCTGCGCTACTGGCCGGGCCTTGAGGCGCTGCCGTGGCTCGTCGGGTCTAGCCGTAAGAACTTTATTGGTAAGATCACAGACGTCGCGGAGCCGGCGAAACGGACGTGGGGCACGGCGGCGACAGTCGCGGCCGCCGTTCAAGGCGGTGCGGATGTGGTGCGCGTGCACGACACAGACGAGATGACGGCGGTGGCTAAGATGGCCGACGCTATCTGGAGGATATGATGGGGGCGTGTGTGTGAATGTGAGTGTGATATGCTGTGATGGGACTGTACAGGTGTACCTACCTCTCCTTTTGGGTAGAACGAAACGACCAGCGCAAGCTAGATAGGACACAGGGAGAGAGTGAGAGATTGGATAGCACATGTACGAATTGGAAACTGGACTTTTGGAAATTGCCATCTTATCCCAATAGCTGGGTGGGGGGGGGGGGGGGGGGGGGGGGGGGGGGGGGGGGGGGGG